>LPNX010694600.1:9693-38872 GCA_001517045.1 Pseudotsuga menziesii
ACAAAATCTCCAATCCATTAGAGAGAAAAGGATCTAAGAGGATGGGGAAAAGCGGTGGAGTACTCAATAAAGGAAGGATACAAGATGCTGGAAAAAATTGAGCCACTTCAATATTCATGACAATGGAAAAAGGAATGGAACCCATTAGGAATCCCCAGGATAACTCACATATTTTGGTTGCTTGCACACAACAAACTCCCACTTCAACAAAACCCTATGATTAGCGTCTCTTTTAGCTTCCTTTTTAGCATCCACTATCACTTTTAATGTATTTTTCATAATTTTTTGGACAAACTGGATGCTTTTCCATGGGATGGCGCTATTAATGGCGTTATTTGCGTCCCATTTTAAAAGATGGCACTATTTTGGATGCTAATTAGCATCCCAATTAGCGTCCCGATTAGTGTCCCAATTTGCGTCCCAATTAGCATCCCAATTAGTATCCCAATTAGCGTCCCAATTAGCATCCCAATTATCGTCCCAATTAGCATCCCAATTAGAGTCCCTTTTAAAATTTGGCACTATTTTGTACGCTAATTAGCATCCCAATTAACGTCCTAATTAGCCTCCAAAAAAACATCCTGTAATAGCCTCCAAAAAAGCATCCTGAATAGTCGTTGAATAACATAGCACCATCTATTAATCTAGGGTTAGCGACAGGAATTGCGCCATGAGTTTCGGCAGGAAAAACATCCAACATAGTGTAAAGTATAGAGCCAGGATTTACACCTATAAAAAATCCAACATAGCGCCAGGTATAGAGCCAGATATAGCACCTGGAATAATGCCAGAAATTTCGAAAGGAACCATGCTAGGAATTGCACTAGGTTGAGAGCTAGGAATTGTGTTAGGAAAACGCCCGACATAAGGTCAGATATATCAATGTCAATGTCAATGGCCATGATTCATGTGATAGAATTTTTGTGTGATGCTATATTTTATTTTTGTAGAAGAATCCATGTCCATAAACAATGTAAAATTAGTGCATATCTCCCTATGATCTTTGAGTGCATAACCCCACACACCTCCAATCGAAGCAAGAATGAAGTGTGTTATTGGATCTAATCATCGACAAAAAAAAATGTTGGGATCCATGACCTTTGCACCAAGCACCATACTCTATAATTATCCTAACTTGCTTGCACACACTAAATGTCACAATTTAAAATGCAAAGACACCATGTCAACAAAGATTTATCCCTAGTAGTGGGCAATGCCCCGATAGATGGATTATGATCCCCAAAACAAATGTTATGGTTTAATACCATTTCTTTTCACATCAAACCATGTAACATGTATTCAGAACCATACGTGGTAGCTTAAACCTCAAATTACTAACAATATTACACTTAAAAGCCGAAATTCCTTATGGAGGGCATGCATGTTAGTTTGGGGTCCCATAAATGGACATGAGCTCCTTATGAAAATATGTAATGTGAGATTTTATATGTGGACCTATACCAAGGAATGGGCCTTTAGAACCATCCTTAGTTTTCCAATCCTCAAAATCATGACCATATATCACATGTATGCTAAATATTCCTTACAGAAGCTCTATGTGGTGGCCTAGAAGACTCTACATGGACCATGAGACCTATATGGAATTGGTAAAGACTTAGACAGGCCTTAATTTAAATCTTGGTTCATAAAAACCATCCTTAGTGTTACAAATCTTGATATGGCCACCATATTCCTCTTACAGGTTAAATTTTTTCCTATGAAGGGATTATGTGATAACTAAGGCCCTACACATTGGCCATGAGCCATAGAGAAAAATATTGATGTAAGGCTTTGTATTTTTTCATTGGACTATTGAATGGTAAATGAGAACCACACTTACATCCCAAAGCTTTAAATGAGCACCATATCCCTCTCACATGCAAAACTATGGTGGCTCAAGGCCCCACACATCACCCATGAGCCTCAAGGACAAATGTTATGGCAAAACAACTTATATCTTAGCACCAAACCATGTCTTAGTCACTAAAACTAACCTCTAATGTGGAAAACCTCAAAATCACCACCATATTGCACTCGAGGGATGATATTTACTACTAATTTCCTATGTGGTTGTTGTGGCTTCATGCATGACCCATGAGCTCCACAGAAAGATGTTATGTCTCAGGACCTTGACTTTCAACCCTAACACATTTTATGATTCTGAATACTAGCTATGGTTTGCCCACTGCTAAATCTTGAAAGAAACACCACATCTCACTCATATTCCAAAGATTCCCTTTGTAGAACTTGTGTGGTGGTCCAAGGTCCCATGTATGGACCATGAGATCAAAAGACAAATATCATGGGTCAATGACTTGTATTTTTGTATCAAACCTATCTTGGACACTAAGAAGCATCCCCATTATAGGATCATATATCGTTGACATAATGAAGATTCCATTTGTAAGGTCTGTGTGGTGGTGGAACATTGAAGGAGTGGTTAAATTTTTTATGGAAGTGTTAGAAGTAATTAAGATGCCATTAAAGGTGTAATCCAAAAATAATAATACTACTAATAAGATGTCATTTGATAAATACTTATGCAAATACAATGGACCATTACGATGCCCTTGACCATCGAATAACATGCATTTGCATAGAAAATATCTAGTCTGCATGTTAGATATGGTCATCATTTTGAAAACTATGGTTCACAGAGCTGATAAAAATTTCTTATATCTCCTAAATTGCAAGCTTTAGATGTATTAAATTATTATTTTAAGTCTGAGATTGATAGAAATAACATTTTTATATGCTAGATATATTTCGCAACTATTCCCTTTAGAAAATCATCAAAGGGTTTCTTGATGCATAGGTTGTAGGTTCGAGACTACTGCACTGGATGATTAATTCCAAGAAAAAATAGACAAAATTACCCTATAATTAACAGTAGGACGTGATACTATCAATGATATGTTTCCGAATTGGTTGTATCTCTTTAGCTAGTAGTCAATTCTCTCTCGAGTCTCTTCTAGTAGTTAATTATTTTAGAGTTGCTTCTTTTAGAGAAGAAGCAACTCTAAAGCATGCCCCACCAAACTAGATACATCACACTATGGAACAACTGATACATGCATACAACGTCCACCATAGTTTTTAAAGTCATTGCGTTCTATAGGTTCTTTCTATAACCCACATGGTAGATATGTGATAAAACCAACATAGATCCATCTTAACTCATGATGTCCCAAGTACCATAAGGGATAATACAAAATTGTAATAGTTAAATGTTATTTTAAATCATTCTCATAAAAAATAATGTAAATTGAGTCAAAATAAGTAGTGAACTCCCTAAGAAAAAAAGACCTTCCATCTATTTGGGTACCCATAAAAACTCTCTATATTTAAAGTATAATGAAAAACAAAATATCTTAACAATTGCACTTGAAGTTGTAATAAGTACACGAATAATGTGAAATGTAGACATTCAAAATTCACATTCCCCTGGAATTTCACAAAAGTAATCTTCATTTTTTATTGTTTGCCAACAAGCAAGATTTATCCATTTGGGGAGAAGGTAGGAATGATATAATGACGAGATGACCATTTTTTTAAAGCAAGTACCCACAAGGGATTTGAACTCATGACCATCCTCTCATCTCAATTATTCATTACCAATTGATCTAACCCTTATGGGTGATGAGATGGTCAATTAATGTTATTGTAGCATGAGTTTGGGTGAGATCATTATTCATGGACATATTTTCCTTCATCAACAAAATCATAGGTTATCGCCGACACCTATATGTGTAGTGGCTGGCTCACAAATGGAAGGGGACACATATGTCAAAAATTTGTTTCAATATGAGGGGAGATTTGTAGATTATTTTTAAATTGTGACTCGGAATATGACTATCCCATATGCCCACTAATATTATTTCATAGCAATTGTGAATATTAACCCTAAACATTCCATTATTTTGATTTCTATCATCATCATTCTCAACTAAAACATGTATAAAGTGCACCAGGGGGCTTGCATTTTTTTTCTTGTAAGTGGAGAAAATCCGTTGGATTATTAGGAGAAAACAATCTTATGTTGACTTATAAAACAATTTAAAAAAAAAATTCATTACATGTCCATTAATAATGGACACTATCATTAAATATCCAGTGATAATCATGTTAGACAATTGTCTTTCATTCATAGATGTCATCATGGTATGGTAGATTTTTCTCTTCCTTGGGTTATTGCCTTATCCAATATAAGAATAATCCATTAGTGCCCTTACATAAGGGACAAATAAAATGATTCTACTCAACTTTTTTTAAACAATGCTTTATTTGTTATTTATACTATTTCTCTATATTTTATAGGCTTCAATGGGTTTAAATTGCCTCTTATTTTGCAAATTGCTTAACAAAAAGAGTAGGTTATAAATTACTTTAAAAATAAAAATTCAATAAGTTAGTAATATTTTAATTTATCATTTCCCACCAATATATTATCCAACCTAAATTCTAATATATAAACGATATAAATAGATTGTATTTAAAAAAATTAACATAAAAATATTGTATTAAAAAAATCTAAACAATTTAAAGTTAAATAGTTAAATTTTATTTAAAAACAATTTAAACGAGAATAACTATAAATAAATAGATTTATTTATATTAATTGGATTTAACTAAAATGTTAAGAATAAAGGTATTTCCTACCGACTTTATCCTTAACTTAACCAAAAGCTTTGTTTTTTTAAATATTTCTAAGTACCCAAGTGTTTGGTTTGACAATGTAGCCATCAAATTCCACAATACTTGGCTTTCTTCACTGTAAAAAAATCAATATAGGTTGTAAATGAATGAAATATTGGTGGGAAAGAACGACATATTTTCCACCCTTGCAACATAGCCGAAGGGTTTTGAGTTGCGGGTCGCTCATTTGGAAATCACAAATCACAGGCGCAACCAAAAAATATTGTGGGCTATGGAGGAGTGGATTCTGCATCAAAAGTAATCCAGGTGATCCATAATTTTTCGATAGTGAGAGATCATGGAACCTGGCCATTCTCCACAATAGGGTTATTCAAATACTGGAACGATAGGTCAGCTGGAGGATTAAATCTCCACAACCTTTTTTCTCTCTGGAGGTATGAAAATCGGCAAAAGGGTTATTCAAATAATGAAACAGTTAGGTCAGTTGGAGGAGTACATCTCCACAACCTTTTTTCTATCTAGAGGTATGCAAATCGATTTGTATTTTTATTGCATGTTTTAATTTCCATGCAATAAAATATGATGGGATTGGAATCAATGTTATTAGATTCTTATTCACCAATTTTTGTCTGCACAGAAGCAAAAGAAAATGATCCAGAATTGATGCTATTGAAGGAGGAACAAATCTCTTCACCTTAGAAGCACTCATAGAAGCAACATATCATTTTGTTGAAAACAAGTTGCTTGGAGAGGGAGGCTTTGGTCCTGAGTACAAGGTATTTATCTATCTACTATTGTTATTCAGTTTAACCCATGAACTTTCATGACTGACATTATCTTTCATATAGACGAAAACGAAGAGGGGTTTTTCAATGGTTTGTTCGATGGGGCTATTTATTTCAGGGAATGATCAGAAACCGAGCATAAATAGTTTCCTCTCCCCAGTGAAACTAATCCTTTCCACCTAGAGGTTTGGGTCGTTCTGTGTGCGCCTTGCCATATCCTTAAATGTTTTCTTTAGTGATTAAGGATGCTTAGCTCCAGATGAGCTAGGGGTGCTCTCCCCTGTGGCAGCAGTGTCAATAAGAGTTGTGGGATTTACCTGCACTGACACTGTTGGATCCTTGGTAAGGAGCTGCTGGCCGGACTAAAAATGATATCTTATTACTCAATTTTGGCATTTCATAAAGGTTTATCAATTTTAACCAGGATGGACTCTTTGCATGCGCGGGGATACCTGAATAGGATACTTTGACCGGAGCATGCAATAGGTTTTTGTGCACCAGATTCGAGAAAAACCTTCAAATTCTTGGAGCGGAGTTGCTCTCCTGAGGTACCAGGGGGGAGGGTTTCAACTTATACAATATATCTTTTGTGGGGCCGAGGCATAGAATCTATCATCGAAGGCTATAAAAAAAAATTATTTTTTAAAAATGAAATTTATATTTTCAGTGGATTTATCCTCTCGACCGGTTAAGGAGAGGAGCAGAGCCATTTGTCCTTCCGAGGGCAAGGAACTCTCTATATGAATCAACGAAAGAGACACAACAATGCAATTTGTTATATGATCTTATAATTCTCTCTATAGGTTTTCAAGTGCCAAAATTGTGTTTGCTGTATATTTTATATTTAGGTAACAAAAGCAGAGCTTTGAGGAATCCTCGTCATTCCTAGCCCAGTTGATTTTTACTTTGACCCTAGCGCCAATGGCCACATAGTCCTTTAATATTCAAATTGATGTTAAAGCATCCCAACAATTTGTTGCTCGGATGGATTGAATAGGCCCAATTCTAAATAATCGGGATCCTTCATTATAATGGGGAGCCCTCCCTCATGGCGGATGCTTAGAGATAAATAGAAAAAGGCGGATGCACAGATAGACTATAGTGGTCCTTCCCTCATGATCACATGTGGGCCTTCCTTTCAGAGCAAATAGGGCAGGCTTTCATTTGGTAAGTTAGAGTAAAAATCTTTCTTATTTGTTCGGGTGGGGCAGGTGTTTTTAAGAATTCAAACTTTTATAACATAAATAATGTAAATGGCCAAAAGAGTAAATAAAAAGGAAAAAAAACAGGCGAAATGAAGGACCTGCAAAATGGATAAAAAAAAGACTGATAATAGCCCTGAAATGACAAAACATATATATACATGATAACCGTGTGATATTTTTAAGCTAAATACAAGCGAACATAGACCTTTTTAGAGGGGAAATGTTGCAGTTAGTGAGATAGTTGAAATACATTGATATATATAAAATTAGTTACTGAGATAGAGAGGAGATGAACTAAGAAATGGTGCAGTCCAGACCTGTAAAAGTTTGAACTTTGTGCAATGGTTTCCTAGTGTCATAGGTTATAGCTGGCGTTGTTGTAATGAAAAAGATGATTAGTCCCCTATTCAGCGTGTTTCTATGATGATTGTGATATGATGTGTTGTTTTCTTGTTACCATTATGATAGCACAGAGTTATCGGTAAATACATGCAATTCAAGAATCTGCTGCTACATCGAATGTAGTCACCATATAAAGAAATCTTTTTCCCCTCTTTCTGCATGCGTGTTTTGTTGTTGTCTATCTATATTGGGCCTATCTATTATGCCTAATCATGGAAATTGATAAGAAACATTGGAGGATGACATGTGATCCCTTCTTGTTTTCTTTTAGGTCCTTCCCTTCTTTTGTGTTCATGATATTTCTTGTAGTGATTTCTAGGCTTAATCACTCTCAACTCCTGACTAAATTAACGTGTTTAATTTGTTTCTTGAAAGAATCACAAGGTGCTTACATTAGATGAAGCAAATTACTTAAGAAATTTGTTGTTTGCTTGCTGGAGGATGATACGTGACCCCGGCTTGTTGCTTTTAGGGCCTTCCAAGCGTTGAATGTATTCTTCATATCTAGAATTATTGGAGTGATTTAAGAGCAATTGGCATCACCTGCAAACTAATAGATTGCAATACCAAGTTCTTGGTACTAATTTATTAGGTTTTCTAACATATTTTCTCAACAAGAATTTACTTTTTGTGCATATTTCACTTGACTGGAATCCAAGAGTGCTGAGAATTTGGTGACTGGAAATGTTGTTATTCTATTTATACCTGTGCATTCCCTTTTGTGCACAAGGGGCGGTAAGTTAGAGCCTTTTGTTCTTATGAGTTTACTAGCATAGCCATAAAAAAAAAACGTGTTCAATTAATGGTGTTACCAGCATATATCTTTTTAGCCAATCACTAAGTACATATTCAATTCGCTTTTACTACTATGTCATATACATAAGGTAATACGTATATCGCGCTTCTATAGTTTCTCATGTTGAGTACTAGTGGTTAATCTCACTAAAAGATGGTAAATGTTAACTCGTAATCCATAAACCTGCCCCAGGTACCTGTAAATCATAATTGCCATGATTAATTTATCTAACTGCTAATACGATGATACGATTTGTTACGTACTAATTCCATTAACATCAATTACTTATTCATCAATAGATCTGATACAGTTGCACCACATCAGTCAACAAATCAACCAGGTGCCAAAATCCAATGTTTGGACTGAGAAAGGACTCCCTTAGGCGCAAAGATGAGATTTCTATCATAACAAACGTAAATCATCAATGGGCTTATGTGCTAATGACAGTTAGACAGTTGATCCTTATTTATGTTTTCTTTTGTTTGGTTCTGAATGATTCTAGCAATGCATTGAATCTCGATGGTAAGTGGTCCTTTTTTGGACACATTGAATTTTAATTTTGTCTTTGATATCGTTTATTTGGGCCCAGGATAACTTATTTAAAATTTTCAGGTTAAGTGCTACTTACATTCAAGTCACAAATCATTGATTCTGATGGTATTCTTAATCAATAGAAAAAAGAGGATCCATATCTCTGTGGTTGGAACGGTGTTACTTGCAATCTCTTGACCAAGCAGGTTATTTACTTGTGAGCTTGTTTAATTTATTACCATACCTTATGCTTGTTACTGTTGTGTTTTGATTCTATCCTTACATTGGCTTCTGGAGCGTTATGGTATGACTGAGGTGGGTTAGGGGATGCAAAAATGATTCTTCAATACTAATCACTTGGGAAATGTCATTAACAATTTTTTCTATTTTTTCAAGTATCAACAGTAATTGACTTCAAACTTTACTTTGCCCTCTCCTATTTAATCATTTAATTCGGATAATTTGATAAACAAATTTGTTAAAACTGGATATTGTGTCAAATATTGATGGACTCATCTATTGTAGTTCATAATGGCACTGTCAAATTCTCTCCATGGAATTGTCAAGAAGCCATAGTTTGTAAACCACTTCCTGGTGTGCAGGTGATCTCCAATTCTTATTTGATGCAACTCATTTGCGACAAATATAGAATGATATCCCATGTTGTTGAGTTATGCTTGGAAAATTTTAGATGTCATGTCATTAATGACACATTAGATTGCCCTTATGTTTGCATTAGAAACAATAGTAGAGTGGTAGGTTCTTTTGGTTTTTAATGAGTGCCAAGTTCTTTGTAGCTATGAGATTTTAGATCTCATCTTCTTTTGGTTTCTATAGGCCTTTTCTCTCCCACTGTGTATTGCTACTTTTGTACTTAACACTCCAATTTCCCTATTTGTGGTTATTTGTTGAACATTAATAAAATTATTTTAACTTATTTTATTTGTTGATCTTATATGGAATACTCTAGCTTCTCTTTTTCCTTCTTATGCATCTAGTGTAGTATGTGTCTTGATTCTCTTGACCAAGACTTCAAATGACTTTTTATCCAGTATTGGTGCAAAACATATTTCCAAACTTTCCATTGTAAAAGTATACTTTTATATACAGAAAAATATTTACGTCAACAAGAAAAATGAAAATGGAAGGGTATATACTATATACAGTGAAATGCACATCTTCATTTTTTATAATTTCCAAAATTACCAGGACTAATCACTACAAGCATCTGTATTGATGCAATATATGCTTTTGAAACCTATGATAATCAAAACAGTACGCTGGAAGCTGGCCTGTTGAAGACAAATTCACATTTAGCTAACTCTCAAATTTGTCTCTATGGTCAGCAAGTTGTCATTTTTATGTTGTACACTTTCTCTGTGTTTCATCCTCAAGGTTCTTAAAATGATCAAAATTTAATTTGACTAATGTGTATTTAAATTAGGTTTAGGCTTGCTTCTTTTATTGCATGTATATTTTACTATATTGAATGTTATAGACAACAAGGGGTAACTATACAGATTATTATGTCTTTGTTTTCTGTCCTTGATGTTGTGATCATCTTTATTTGTATGCTTATGAAACTCTAAGCATGGCCTAGTAATGAAGTCATATTTAAAAGTGAAATATATTGGCATGGAAGTTGGACTTGTACTTGGGGATTTGCTTTTTGAAGTTGGTTCCTTACCTTAAGTTTTTGTCAAGTTCTAACAGCTTTCAAAGGTGATTGAGTCATTATCCAGTGAGACTTCTAGCCCAAAGTCTAATAGCATTCAGAAGATATAACATTTGCTTCAGGTAAACTCTTTGATATACCTAAGAACTTCTTTTATGCTTTGAATTTCAATTGTTAAGAATAATCTGGATTTCTTTTTATGTGAATTAAATATCATAATGGTGTGAATAACTTGTAGCAATTTTTTCAGTATTTTCCTAGGTTGTTGCACTATGATGATTGGCATTTTATATTTGTTGTGAGTCTCAGGTGAGATAAAATTCATGTTCTCCAATTAAATGTTTTTATGCATACATTGGTGGGGGGAGATAAAGAAGCACTGATAAATGTGTTTAGAAAAATGGCCTTCATCAGTGGAGCAAGATGTTTTTTAAAAGCTGGTCATGAGAAACATATATTGGACACCATTCAAAATCATGCTTCTCAGGTCACATATTCTTTCCATAACCTAGAAAGTACCTTTTGTATCATAATCATATAGTTATTTTTGAAGAATGGAATATTTATGGACATATATAATGCTTTAATTATATATACCTTAGCCAATTGACATGAGTCTCGACCTAATGTATTTGGAGTTTTTAGATGGACTTTTAATGGTTAAAATGCCTTGTTGACATGATTTTGGTAGAGCTATTTGCAATGGTCCATTCTTTAGAGTTTGTTTAAAGGAAAGAACAAGAATTGAAAGGTTGTGATTGATAGATATTGTGTATGAGCCAAGTGTCATGGTAGCTTATATTTAATTGGGTTTAAAATAATGATAAGCAATCAACAACTTCACTAGATGCAAATAATGGTTTTCCACCATCCTAGTTGTGATCCTATTGTTTAAGTTCTTATAATTGTGGGAAGTCCATAAAAAACCTGAAGCTCGATTAAACACATTCAGGTGCTCCATTTGAAATAACTGACTATTAATGGCCATTTTTATACCCATTGTTTAGTGTTGGTCTCCTACACCATTTTATGTACAATCTGGGTGTTTATCCTGCAAAATTATTCATTCATCCCTACCAAGAGAGTATTCGATGTCGTGAGTTATCATTGACTCTGTTATCCCTAAAGTTCGCACCTTGACTACTAAGGGGATAACTACACCAACTCCTAAACAAAATGTAGTAGCACATCTTTTGGTATAAGTGATAAGCTACGACATGAATTTGTTACTTGATAAAAACAACATGTCCATACAAAATAGCTTAAAACACGACCCAACAAAAACTCTATGCTCTCTAGAGTCTACCCTGCTTTCTTCCAAGAGGAGTATCCTCGTTACATTCTTAATGATAACATTTATAGAAATACAATATAGGATATGTTACAAAAAAATCTTATCATTAAAATGAAATATGGAATTAATTGCAACAAAATTTAAACTGCTAAATCTATCCTTTGCTTGAAAATTTGAAGATAATTTGTAGTCACTGGTTTTGTGCCTGAAAACTTGAATCTGGATTTGACTCGCCAAATGTTCTTCTACCTATCCATTAAAGGCTCAAATGCTGGAATAAACATTGAATCTGATAAATTAAAATCTGGAAATGATCCATATTGTTTCCTTCAAATATGAGATTGACTTCTTTGGATTCTAATCCAGTGCTTTGAAATTTGAGATATATATTTCGTAGTTATTATAAAGTATGGAGATAATTGTTGAGTCCAATATATACTCTACCGAGTCTGCCACTTGTCTATTTAGTTGTCTTTGTGCTCTGTTCTATACTTGAAAAAGCTGGAGTTAATCTTTGACTGACTATCCATCTTATGCCATTAAATTTGGGATTATCGAATTTGAATTGTTTTTGGATTGTTGATCCTTTGAAATTTGTTTATGCAACATCCTTCTTTCTATTTCTTTAAATTCATTGGGATAACTGAAAAATATCCGTGTATAGTAACTTTAGATTTTTGCTCGTTCTGAAGCAACCTCATTGTCAGTATAGTTGTCTTCTCAGTTCTAGACCGCCCAAGAATAAACAAGCAAAACTCTTCGTCATTCACTTCAAATTGAAGGTCAATCTCTGATCCATTCTAATCCATTCATCATTCCCAAGGTTACTGCTCCCAAGTCTTGCTCTGCGCGACCTTGCAAAATTTGAAGATTTGAGAAATTTTTTTGGTTAGATGGAGAAACTTGCTTTCTGATTGTTGTGGGTGGAATTAAGATTTTAATTATTGCAAGGGCCTTTAGAGAAACAAGTTTGAATGCAAGAATTATGGTGTTTGACATTCTCTTAATACATTAGCCTAGTGGTAGATTTGGTTGGGAATGGATAGATGACAACAGAAAGGATTGGGACAATTGTCAAGTTATGATATTATCAGTCCCAGTTTGAACACAATGGTCCGAATTGTTGCAGTGACTACGATATGGTCATTGCTACTAATTGTTGTACAGGGCTTTGCATTGGCAAGTTTGAAGTCTGGTGCCTTTGGAATAAGGCAGCATCTGAAATACTGAAAAATCCAATCAAGTTGGTGCGGCGCTGACTCAAAAATTAGAAGGCTCAGACATTGGTTCATCAGGGACATAGGTCGCTAGAAATAATCCTAGAGATGACATCAGCAAGTTTGAGGGAGGAAAGGATGGAGATAGAAGAGTGTCAGTGTCCACTGTTTCCTGGCTAACATTAGTAATGGCAGCGGCAACAAGCTTTGGTGTAGTGCATTTCTTCTTTGTAGAATTAGAAGCACAATGGACTGGAATATGCAATGGTATAGCAATAGGGATCATGTTGGAAGGAAGCTTTGATCTTGTCCAAGAAGGTCAGAAATACAGTGGCGGTTGGGTTGTAATTGGCGTTCTGGATGAAGGAATTTTCATTTATTCCATCAGAAGGTGTGAAGATAGTGGGTTTAGATGATTTATGATTTATGTTTCATTTTTCTTTTGTTCTCTTCTTTCTGATAAACACATTGATCAATCCGGAGAATGTGGTAATTTTGGTTTGTTCCTTACCTTGATTAGAAATACTGTTGATGATATTGCTTGGATAAAAGTTTACCTGTATTTTTCGTCCGAGCTTTGCTTTCTACACAGTTTCAATATATTTTAGGTTTGATGCAAGTTAACGGTGAAGATTGCTTTAGTGTCTTTGATAGTTTGGAAGTTTTATTTGACTCTCCTTTGTTTACATGATATCATGGTACTCTATCATCTTCATGTATAATGATCAAACTGGGTGTTTTTTTTATAGCATTATGGTGTTATCCGAGTTTTTTTTCTTCCGAGTTCTAGGGTTCCTGTATGTTACCCCTCATATAGCATGAGGCTTGTCCTAGTTTGAGACCTTGTCCTAGCAAGCTGTTGTTGGATAATTATGGCTTTGGACCCAAGGTGTTGGTGCATTGATGCATGTTAATTTAACATTAACCTTGATGAGGGTCGTGCATTCATGATCACACATTTGCTGACCCCTAGTGCTTGCATGGATAGAGAAACCCAACAATTAAGAGTTTTCCCTAAAACTCCTGGCTTATCATGTGATTTGAGCAATGGTTTACTTGGCATGTTATGTATTCATATAGGTTATTACACATGTTGGAGGGGAACAACCATCAACTTAGGGATTTCTAAGTTTTGAGTATGATTATTTGAGCTTCTATACCCTTTGACATTAGTTTATATGTCATTTACCTTGGGATGTGAATTGGTGTAATTGGAGGGTTGAGATATGCTTTGGAGGTGTACCTTACCCTAGAAGCCTCTAACATTCACATTTGTTGACCATTTAATGATGGATATTTGTGAACTTATACAATCTATCATCTTTTGTCGACCATTAGATACTCAAAGTTGTGTATTGTTCCTTTTTACCATTATAGAGGATTCTGTAAGTTAGGTTCCCAAATTCTTAAAGGGTTCTAGCTCAATGGAAGAGCACCTGCCTTACAAGCAGGAGGTTGGTGGTTTGATTCCTCCATGCCCTAATGATATTATAATATCGGTTAAAAACAACTAAATTAGTAAGCAAAAAATAAGAGATAGGTGACCAAACAAAATGACCAAATCTCGTATATAAAATTACTAAAAATGACTAAATTAGTGACCAAAACATGAGAGATGTGAAACTAGGCATTAAAAATGATGCAACATGTGGTGCTAATGATGAAGCGAAACATGGCATTGATATGGTAGAAAAATAAGACGTTACTTTGGATGCAAAACATGGTGCTACATAGGAAGCAAAATATGGTGCAACAATAGAATAAATATTTGGTGTCATTTTGGTAGCAAAACATGATGCAAAAAAGAAAGCAAAAATTGGTGCAAATTTGGAAGAGAAAATTGACACATATTTGGAAGTAAAACATGGTGCAAAATGGAGTGCCAAAGTGGTAGCAAAAAGATGCTAATTTGGATGTTAACATGGTGCTATTAAGGATGCAAATATGGCGCTAACAGGGATGTCATTTAAGAAGCAAAAGCGGACACTCGCTAGGAAGCAAACTAGGACGTTATTTAGGAAGCAAACCTCGACGTTGTTTAGGAAGCAAAGTTGGATGCTGTTCTGGAAGAAAACCTCGACGTTGTTTAAGAAGCAAAGTTGGAAGCTATTTTGGAAGAAATAAAAAGAGACGCTATTTTGGATGTCATAAAGGATGCTATTTAGGAAGCAAAAAAAAACACTTTTTTAGACGCTTTAAGTTTTGTCCATGACGCGTCCCATTTAGCGTCTAGTTTGACCACTCAATGTAAAAAAAAATTACACTAAAAAGGGACGCTAAATGGGATGCTAATTCCAGGATTTGTTGTAGTGTCCTCGCACCTAATAATCTAATGAAAATGGGAATTCAAGGCCCAATTGGTGCGTTTTGTGCAAATCAGATCAGGAGGAAGTAAATCATCTTTTACTAAATTCTTGAATTTTCTAAAGAGGTATGGAATAAAGTAACGAAACACTTATAGGAGCTTATAAGGATGTTGAGTCAGGTAAAGGACATGGTGGAAAACTGGAATAAATATTATCCATGGAATTTGAAATGAAAACCAGCACTTCAAATAATATGGGAAGTGAATCCTAGAAATATTTGTTGGCAAATATGGCTTGCACGAAACCAAATAATCTTTGAGGAAAGAATATCCAATTCTACTAGAGCATTATTTAAAGCTATGAATCTTATCACAAAAATTCTAGACACCAAAGGCATAAAATATCCAAGTGTAGAACCATTATCCAGTAGCAAGGTTGGATGGTGCAAAGAGTTCACTGGGCTGATTCGGATTTATGTGGGAACGAAATCAAATAACATGTAGATAATAATAAACACATCCATATTGCAATGAAAACAGATATAAAGTAAACACATATTCTATTAAATGGCGGAAACGGAATAGACTGTAAATACAACAACTACAATGGTGGTAGCTATTTCTGAGAAGAGATCTGGATGTTATGCTCATCCATGCCAAGATTGAATACAAAATGAGGCCAAAAGGGACTATTTATGATAAGCATGAGTGTGAGAACCCCAAAATTACAAAACATAACCCTAGAATATGAATCGTCATGAAGTTTGTGGCCCTGAGGTGGTAAGTTGAACAACCAACTTCCATAGGCCATAACTTTTCATACGATCTCTGATTTGGGCATTAGATAGACCATTGGAAAGGTATACCTGAGATATACATATTTCAACTTGGGCCAATTGCATGTTTAAAAAATAATTTGGCCTCTCGGATTGCTAAAAAACGTCGTTTAGGGCCTCAAAACGGCCCTGAAAGTTTGGGACACAAAAACCGTAGAATAATAACTAGAAAAATGCCACAGTGGACAATTGTTTTGAGCCAGTGAAATAGGTGGGAGGCCACCAATATCCATCTGTATCATAGGAATATCTCTCTTCACTCCAAAATAAACTCAAAAGGAAATGAGGAATGGGAAGTTAGATTAAATAAAACAGAATTCCAAAAGTGGTGGGAGAACCTAAAATTTCACTCGTTCTTCTTCGACAAAGCTTCAAAAGGTAACCTAGGGAAAGGAGGTGTGGGAGGGGTAATTTATGACCCATGAGGAACAATAGTAGAATCCCTTTGTTGGGGGTTGGGATTGAAAACTAACGATGAAGCAGAATGGATAATTCTTATGTATGAGATCGAACTAATCGCTAAATTGAAAATAGACAAAGCAATCATATTAAGAGACTCCTAAAAAGTCATTCAAAATATGTTGAGAGGATATAGGAATGGAAATATTAGATTCAAAATAATTGAAAGAAGAATCTCACATTCAATCACATGCAAAGATTTTAGTTTCATGCATATACTACAAGAAACAACGGAAAGGCGGACCCCTTAGCAAATAAAGGGGCAAGACTTGAGCAAGGGAGTGTGTTTTTTCACACCGTGGGGCCTATTCACCACCCTATTCCATGACTTACCTTTGCATCTGCAGCAAAGGTCAATGGATAGTGTATACAGGAATGGGAAGGAGCATACATGGTGATCTACAAGAGCGGGTCCATGTGATCTCTGGACAATGCATTAAAGGGGCAAGCAAGAAAAATTCACTGCATCTCACTACTATAGTTGCTCCCGCACGTGGTAAGGTTGTTGAAAGGGTAGGTTTTCAAGGAAGGGGGCGATGTATTCTTTAGAAAGATGAGATGGAGAGGGAGGTATCAGCAGAGGCTTTTGCTTTGAGTTGTGCAGAAATAACCAAAAATATTCCAAGGTGCTCGGTGGAGGATATAGCGACAATGGAGGCGGAGAATAATGTACAGAAAGGGTGGATTAAGAATCTGAACAACGTCAAAGGAAGCATCGTTTATTTTAAAATCCATCTGAGGAAGGCTTATGAAGCAGTTTGCAGTGGAACCAAATAGAATCAAGAGCTCTCAACAGAAATTGGGTATGTGTTAAGTAAGTTGTCCTGCCAAGAATCAAGAATTGATGATATGGATAGGGATATCAGAGAGCTACTTGGAAAGACAGAACGAATAACAGAAGATGTCCAAAAAATGGTAACTTGACATTATGCAGCCATTGTCAAGAAATGATAGATAATGGAGTGTAGCCAATGGAGGAATTTTATGTTTCAAATCTTGTTCTAGGAATGGTTGAAAAGAACAAGCATTAGTGTCAAAGCCACAAGTTTCAGTTGATGTTTTTTGGTCTTTTGTTAAACTTTCAATTCATAAGGGTTTATCCGTCTTTTTGCATGACGAAATGTAGGAAAAAATACAAGGCATTTAAAAAGGACATGATAGTTACAGTAATGGTAGTTTCACTTTATGTAAAATTAGAACATAGTATATGTACTCCTTTGTTTTGGATGGTTGTGCACAACCTTTTTATATAATGAAAAATTTCTAGTTTCTGTTAAAAAATGTTCTCCAATATATACAATGAGTACATGTGCTGGCAATATATTTCCACTTGTTTGACCCTAATTCTCATGAGAACCTTCTTATGGAATTGGGTCCCACTAAGCTTCTATTCGATCAATATGTAGTTCTCCTTCATTGAGATGTGATGCCTGATTATTTGCTTGATCCATTTCCTTGTTCAAGTTTATAAAAACGTTGTAAGAAACTACCTTGTTTAGACTGTGTATGTGGAAATTGATTCTCTCTTTGATCCTCTTCAATAGTAGATCTATGGGAAGGGAAGAGGAGTTCATTGCACAAATAACGACCGAGGA
Source organism: Pseudotsuga menziesii (assembly GCA_001517045.1). NCBI lineage: Eukaryota > Viridiplantae > Streptophyta > Pinopsida > Pinales > Pinaceae > Pseudotsuga > Pseudotsuga menziesii. The sequence goes on from LPNX010694600.1 coordinate 27,450, forward strand.
TTCTCTTATAATACACAACTCAAGGACCTGTTTTTTAGAAGCAATCTCGCAATTTTGGAAAGTGTTAGACTTTCAGCTTGATTATTTTATTTTTTCCTCAATCCCCATGAATAAACCAATTTTTTTTTTATCTTTTGGGGTTATAAATGCCCTAGTACTTGCCACCCGTTTGTTACTTGATATTTATTAGATATGAATCAAAGGTAAAATTACATCTAGCCTAAAGGTGCTAAAGAAAACTTAGAGTATGATTAACTAAGATATACCTATAAAAAACAATGATCTCTACTAGCCATCACAATAACAAAAATTTTTCTATATAATTCATACAATTAACAATATACTATCCACCTGAATAACATTTTTTCCTTTCCAAAAAAAAATACAAAACTCATAAGAAAAAAAGGTAAGTGTATATGTCTAAGTGACAAAATATGGTTGAACATCTCAATATGGTTGAAAATAACTTGAAAGGATCCTTGAGTAGTCTAGAAACTCTTCATAAAACATTAATCCTTCATCATTTCCTAGAGTCCTCTTAGATAATTGATCTACTCAAGCAATTAGCTCCCTGTAAATATGATTAAAATAGATAGATTGGAAATTACTTCATAAGTCCCGACTTCTATGTTTCCAACCCTCCAACATGATAATTTGTAACCGAGCATGATCCTTCACCCAGTGAATAATAACCAAAGAATACCAAAATACCTACAGTGATACTAAATTCATCCACCTACTGCAAAATAATAGAACTTAAACTTCTTACATTTACAAACTATTTGTATTGAAAATTATTTAAAATTTTTCCTTTTACCATTTTTTAGTGTATTAAATTTGAGAAAAAATTAAAATTTCATTTATAGCCTTTCTAGAGAGAAATTTGAAATTAAAATTGAAGTAGTTTATACGTTTTATATTAAGCTTAAATTTCATAAAACCAGTAACTATTTCTATTTATTGAAAAATTATTTAAAAAAATGTCATTTATTATTCAATTTGAAATTAAAAATTGAAGAAGTTTAAACGTTTGATATCAAGCTTAAATTTCATAAAACCATTAACTATTTGTATTTATTTAAAAATTATTCAAAAATTTGTCATTTATTAGTCTTATTTACATTAAATTTGTTCTTATTATTCCCTGCAAGCAGGGAATTACGTATTCGGATAGGTTTTGGCAATAGTGCCATTACAATTGTGATATTTGATGTTATGGTTTTACATAAAAATTAACCAGTTTTCCAAAGTTTTATTCATCCAGTGTCTTATTGCGAAATTACATTTTTCATTTTCTCTAAGCTTTAACGCTGCACTTAAACCCTGACAAACCTGCAATTTGCACTAACAATGCATTGACACCTTGAAAATCTCTGTAGTCGATGGAACTGTGCAATCTATGACTTGCATGAAGAGGGAGCGTGGTTACCTGATTTATTGTAACGTAGCAAGCTGCATGGGCTTAAAATTTTCCCGAAGCAGATCCATCCATCAACTACACAATAATTTAAAAGAGAGTGAAATCCACAAAAACTGCAAATCTTCGGCATTACCTTCGTTGTTTTTCTCTGTTTTAAATCATTCATTTTTTAAAATATTGTATATTTTACTCATATTAGCTCAAAAAATCGTTTATTTTCAGAGGCTTTGAGCTGCATCCATTTCAGGTTTTCTTTTGTTCTCCATTAGGAGATATATAGATAGACCATGGGACAACTTTTGAAGGGCCGCAATTTCAAGTTCGTGATTGGTCCCTAGAGCCTTTGTTTTCATAGGTACGGGGACTGTAACAAAGGAATTTCATTCTTATATTGGAAAATAGCAGTTCTTTAAGGTATTTTTTCTCTTACAGTTGAAAATTAATGTTTATAATGGTAAATGGGAGGTATTATTGAAGATTGTATGTGATAAGGTAGATTGCGTTGGAAATGGGATACATGTTGCACTATTTTTCCCTTTCAATCCGTTCTTTTAGAGTAACTGACCTTTAAATGACATGTCTGGCCATTCATTTTAGTTTTTCGCTATGAAATGGAAAAATATTTAAATCATATTTCTAATAGTTGAATTGGATGCGAAGCCTTTGAATCTCTGCGAGCTTTGTAACAGGATGTTCGCATTTCATTATTGCTTGTAAATTGAAACAAAATTAATTACTGTCTGCTCAATTTGCTGCACATCGTATTCTATAAGGAATTTTTTTGTTTACCAGAAACGGAAACTAGTCTGGCTAAGTTCCAATAGACATTATTAGGGTACTCTGAGAGTCTCATCACTGACGTCTCAATTGCTTTTGACATAGATTATTCAGGTTTTATTCTGCTGCTAGAGAAAATTATTTGAACTCAAGTAACTTATGTGGAATATGATTTGGAATACTCTTCTTAAAGGACATGTGGAATTTTCTACGATTAAAGGACGTGCAATTTTCTTCAATTGCTTTTCCTTATCCTGTGCACTAAGAAGTTTCAATGAACTACTTAAAAGTTAACTGTTTAGCTCCAGTGATGCAATGCTTTGTCGGAACTTTTTTTTCTCTAATTGCTTAGCTTTATGTTATTAAGTGTATAGTTGCTCTTATGATTTAGGTTGACTCATTCAGAGGAAAAATTAACATTTCCTTTTGTGAGAATTGATTCAAGATTCTCATCAGACCACGTCTCTATTCATTTGGATCCCATCACCCTTATTTCCCTAATATAAGTAAAGCTCTGGCATGCTTATCAAAAAGATCATCTTAAGACCAATAAATCTTGTTTTCATAATGAGTGGTAACTAGTAGTACCCTATTCAATATAAGACTAGTTCCATAATGAATCGTAGTGAATTAGCTTACCTTATGTCATGTAACCTCGTCGGGGAGGGAGGGACTGCATTGTTCTGATACCTTTCTGTAATGTGCCAATACACCTGATTGAAATGCATAATAGAAAATTAATCTATTTATTTATCTTTTATACACAAGACATGGGTGATGTTCATCCTTTAACATTCATTCTGCAGCTTAAAACCACTGTAACAGTCGTTCCGCGGCTCACAGACCCTCTTTGTAACCAGAAAAGTCATTTCCACACTGAACTTGAATTTTCTGCCTTCTGCCTTCTGCATTCCTCAATGCGGCTTGCGGCAGGCGAAACTCCACAAATCGCCACGATTATTTCTAGCCTTTCCACTTTTTTCCTTTGACTTTCTGCGGTGGGCTCTAGGTAACGGAAATTCAAATTACGACGGATTCATTTATTATCCTTTCGCCTTCCGCATTCTGTTGTGGAATTCGAGTAGCGGAAACCTAAGATATGACATCGCCAATTGTTCACCTTTCGCTTTCCTCTTTCCGCGTTCCGCGACGGATTCTGGATCGTGGAAAAACCACAAAACGGTACCGTTACTCATTCGCCTTTTGCTTTCCTACTCTCGACTTCTGCCTTCCGTGGGTGGACTCCAGGTAGCGTAAAACCAGAAATATATTACCTTTATCCTTTGGTTTTCCGATTTCCGCCTTCCGCCTTTTGAATTCTATAGGCGGACTTCGGGTAGTGGAAAACCTGAAATACTTACCTTTATCTTTTAATTTCCCGATTTCCTCTTTCCTCCTTCCGCATTCTGCGAGCGAACTCCAAGGTGAGAAAATCCCAGAATACTTGCCTTTATTGTTATGTTTTCCATTCCTCCGGCTTCCACCTTCTGCATTCTGTGGCAGATTCCGAGGTGCGAAAAAACCAACATTTTTCATTGTTCAACTTCTATGTTTTACCTCTTTCCACCTCCCTCCTACCTCCTTTCCCAGGAGTAGTTCGGGATGCGGGAACACACATTTTACTTGGTTGTTCCTATTCTTTTTTCGCTTCCGCCTTTCGCCTTCCTCCTTTCGTGGGTGGATTTTAGGTGCGGAAAACCAACATTTTTCCTTATTTTTTTTTTCTTTCTGTTTTTCGATTTCTGCCTCCCACATTTCTCCTTCTGTGGAAGATTCCGAGGTGCAGAAACGCTTAAGTCAGATGCATTCTGAATCCATAACCATGCTTCTAGCCTCCATGAACTTAAGAAAAATGCATTGGAAACCAAAAAGCATATGCAGATGTAAAATGCAGGAAAGTATAACAGCAATAAACTCTACTTGAATCTTTAGCAAGCATTTAACACATTCATAATAATTCTCAAGAAAATACATTGCAGAATTTATACAAAGAATACTTATCTTGAAGATGAAGTTGCCCTGCAACTAGCTATGTTGCTACAACGTTCCACCCAACCATAGTTCAGTTGTGTTCATCAATCTCTCAACACAACCGCCACCCCCGATATGGGAATGATTTCCACAAGGAACTAGGGGACAATAGGCTCACACATAGCGAAAACACATCAAAGACATCCAATCCAACCTACAGTTGGGTTTATCAGGATTTCCATCCAAGCCAATACACAATTGGGTTTATGATGCTGTAGGAAGTGACTCACACGTAGCAAATATTCACATTAAGGTCCAGTCAAGCCAATTAACAGTTGGTTTTATCGGGTTGTTCAGCCAAGCCAACACATCGTTGGGTTTATCAGGCTACTCAGGAAGTGATTCGCACATAGCCAATATTCACATTAAGGTACAGCCAGGCCAACTAACAGTTGGCTTTATCAGGTTGTTCAGCCAAGCCAAAACACCATTGGGTTTATCAGGCTACTCAGGCACTAATTCACACATGGCCAAATGCACATCAAGACACAGCCAAACCAACTAACATTTGGGTTTATCACGTTTTTCAGCGAATTCGATCTACAATTGGGTTTATCAGGCTATCAACCAAGCCAATAGACAATTGGGTTTATTAGGCTGTCAGCCAAGCCAATCTACATTTGGGTTTATGAGGCTACTAATGCAGCGGAAAGGAAGAATTAATAAGCTAGTGATCTCATTCACAGGACTAGGGACACCTCCACAAGATTTATCTAGACTGGATTCCACAATACCTACACAGCCAACACAAGGAAGTATCCCCTTCTCTTCTACATAGTCCCGCAGGCCATACCTTCCCTTGCAGTGCTCTTCAGGGTGTGCATAGAAGATTCACCAGCCACTCTTATCTTTTTGTGAGGTTCCTCTCTTCACTAGGTTTATCAAGCCAATTTTGCGTCTCTTCCACTCCTAAGTATTGCATACAGTTCATACCCAAACAAGGGTACACATAACAACAAACCACAAGTTGACACAGCAAAACAAGGTTCCACTCTGTAACACAGAAAACCAGGGTTCCCAACCACTCTGTAAGCCAATTTTGCATAGCCCATAAATGCTAAAGGACAATTTACTATGAATCTTAGTCACATCATTGTAGAGTTATTTTATTAGTTTTATTTATAGTCAATTTAGAAAAGTAACTCAACTATGGTTATTTATATTGTGCATAAAAAGTAGTGTAGGAGGTGAGTTGTCATATATACCTACCCCATAAAACCCTTAACTCATAATATTTTAATATATCTTATATTTTTGTAGTACATCTCTTAGGAGGCCCATTTTTGACCTCAAATTATCTCTAATGTTTCCAACAATTCCTGCAACTGCATTTTCAACTCTAGCAATTATGGAGTGCTCATCCTGTAGGGTGTCTTGGAAACTGGTGCTACACCAAGCACAAGGTCAATTGTAAAATCAATGTCTCTTTTTGGAGGAAGTCCTGGAATCTCGTCGAGAAAAACATCCTTGACTTATTGCAATACATGAAAGTCCTTCAACCTAGGAGTTTCATTCTCAATTGCTTCCAAAACATGGTATGCATACAATCTACAATCTTTCCTACAGAACTTCTTTAGTAGCATTGCTGAAATCTGCCTAACAGAAATCACCTTTGGAATGCCTCTTACAACCCTTGGGTTTCCTTCTTCATCTATGCATTCAAATGTCTCGTTGTAACAGTCAAGCTTAACTATGTGTGCGTCTAACCATTCCATTCCAATGAGAATATCATAGGGACCAAGTGGCTGAATATTCAATTTTGCATAAGTGCATAGCCCATCCATGAATAATAGACATTTCTCTTGGTTCTAGTGGCTAGTTGAACTAACCATGATTTTCTATGTTTTAATTTATTAAAAGCACAAATCTCAACAATTTGAGTGATATAACTGTTAGTAGATCCAAGGTCAATCAAGACAGAAACAAATTGCTCATTAATCTTACCTTCCACTTCAACCACAGTTGATTGATGATCTTCCTGGTGGTCCTCTAGAACTGCATAGATTCTAGGGATGGTCCTTGCTACTTGACCCAGAGTTTCAACTCCTTGGCCCGTTGTAAACTTGCCTTACATTCCCATTCTCATGTGGATAGTTCCTACACATATGGTTTCCGCCACATCCCCAACATTGGACTGGTTCTCTTGGATCCTTTGGATCTCTTGGCTTGTCTCCCATCAGTCCAGCTGGCTTAATCATAGCTTCCGATGGCTGCCTTTGTTGACTTTGGAAGTGAGAGGGTTTAAAACCTTTCTTCCTTTGGTTAAACTTCTCTTTCTTCTTGTCCTTCCATGCCTTATGGAAATCAGGTCTGCTTTTGTTTTGGTCATAGCAATACTTGGCCTTCATTATAGCCTCTTCTAAAGTTCGAGGCTCATCAACCTCAATCCCATATTTATATGATTGAGGTAACCCACTTAGAAAACATTGAATTTTCACTTTATCAACTCGAATATACCTCACATACCTCAATAGCTCCAAGAATTTGTTTGCATATTCTTCCATGGTCAGTGGTCCCAATCTCAACTCATGTAACCCTTTAATCTTATCATCAAAGTGCCTATCAAAGAGGTACTTCTTCTTGAAATATTTCTTGATATGCTTCCACACAATATTTCTTTCATTGATCTTCTTCACTTTCCTAAGGTGCTCCCACCATATAGATTCTCTTCCATTTAAGTTGAAAATTGCTACCCTTGCCTTCTATTTCTAGAGTAGTCTTGGACTTGGAAATACTTTCTCATCCCAAGAAGCCAAGCTTCATCTTCTTGACTGGACTTTACCTCACCATCAAACGTAGGAGGATTTGTCTTCTTAAATTCCCCATGTGAACTCTTATGGTAATGCCTCTTCCTCTTTTTCCTATGAGATGAAGAGCTTGAATCCCCAATGGTTTCTTCAAAGTCAGATGATCCACTAGAAGATATTCTAGAGTATATGATCTATCTCTAAACAATCTTCTTGAGCTATTGGTCCTCTTGCGGGAATTTCTCCTTGAACTATACCCACTTCCTTCTGGATTTGATGTCTGATGACCAGATTTTATCTTCCTTTGGATGTCTGTCAAACTCTGTAGCATGGCTGCATTCCACTGATTTTTCTCTTCCTAAGCTTTGATCATCCTCTCGTTGTCTTCTCTACAACTTTGCAATCCCACTCTTAGGCTCCTCATGGTGGCTGCAATATCTGGGGGAGTCTCTTGATTTATTCTCCCATTGGATTATGTTTCAGCATTCCCAACCTGCACGTTTTCCCCCATGGCATCTGTCTCAGGCCCATAGGGACCTTGTGCATCATCCATGATGATCATCTTGGCCCAACCAAAACCAAAATTTCCAAACTGTACTATTTGGAATGTTTCCTTTGAGGTGACTAGGATTTTGCAAAATGTGTTCATAAACATAATTGTTAGTTGTGCAATAACCTCAAAAATTTATAAATTACCTACCAACTGTTTTGCTGCAGTTTTCTTTCTGCAAACTATTTATTCCAAACAAAATTTTATGTTTAGCACAAGTTTTCCATAATGTGGTGGGACTAGATGTTCCCAAAAGGTGACAGGGTTGAAACTCATAGCTCTGACACCACATTGTCAAGTACACCCATCGGGGAGGTCATGACTACACTATAATGATACCTTTCTGTAACGTGCCCATACACCTGACCTATATGCATAATAGAAAATTAATCTATTTATTTCTCTTTTATACATAGGTCATGGGTCATGTTCATCCTTTAACATTCATTCTGCAGCTTAAAACCACTGTAACAGTCGTTCTGTGGCTCACAGATCCACTCTGCAACCAGAAAGTCATTTCCGCACTGAACCTAACTTTTTCGCCTTTCACCTTCTGCATTTTGGATTCCTCAATGCGTCTTGCGGCAGGCAGAACTCTGCAAATCGCCACTATTATTTCTGGCCTTCCCACTTTCCGCCTTCCGCTTTCCGTGGCGGGCTCTGGGTAGCAGAAACACAAATTACGATGGAGTCATTTATTATCCTTCCGGCTTCAGCATTCCACTGCGGACTTTGGGTAGTGGAAACCTAAGATACGTCATCTCCAATTGTTCACCTTCCTCTTTCTGCTTTTCACCTTCCGCGACAGTCTCTGGATCGCAGAAAACCACAAAATGATACCCTTACTCGTTCACCTTCCTCTTTCGGAGTCCCGACTTCTACCTACTACGGGCAGACTTCGAGTAGCGAAAAAATAGAAATATCTTATTTTTATCCTTCGGTTTCCAATTTCCGCCTTCCACATTCAACGGGCGGACTCCGGGTAGCAGAAAACCCGAAATACGTACCATATTATCTTTTAATTTGCCGAATTCTTCTTTCCTCCTTCCGCATTTCGTAGGCAGAATCCTGGGTGCGGAAATCCCAAAATACTTTCCTTTATCATTTTGTTTTCCATTCCTTTGCCTTCTGCCTTCAACATTTCACGGCGGATTCTGCGGTGCAGAAAAACCAACATTTTTCTGTGTTCAACTTCTTTGTTTTTCCTATTTTCGCCTCCCATCTTCTACCTTCCACAAGAGGAGTTTGGGATGCGGGAACACGCATTTTACTTTGTTGTTCTTGTTCTTTTTCAGCTTCCGCCTTCCACCTTCCGTGGGCGGATTCTGGGGTGTGGAAAACCAACATTTTTCCTTGTTCTTTTATGTTTTTTGATTTTCGCCTCATGCCTTCCACCTTCCGTGGCGGATTCCAGGGTGCGAAAACGCTTAATTCAGATGCATTCTATGTAACCAGGATTCTAGCCTCCATGAGCTTAAGCAAAGTGCATTGGAAACCAAAAAGCATATGCAGATGTAAAATGCAGGAAAGTATAACAACATTAAACTCTACTTGAATGTTTAGCAAGCATTCAACACATTCATAATAATTCTTAAACAAATACATTGCGGATTTTATACAAAGAATACTTATCTTGAAGACGAATTTGTCCCGCGACTAGCTATGTCGTTGCAACGTTCCATTAGTCCCATTATTTATACAAAGAATTTATTTGTTTAGCAGAAATGGAAACTATTCTGGCTAAGTTCCAATAGACATTCTTAGGGTACTTTGAGAGTCTCATCACAGACATCTCAATTCGTTTTGACAGATTATTCAGGTTTTATTCTGCTGCTAGAGAAAATTGTTTGAATTCAAGTAACTTCTATGGGATATGATTTGGAATACTATTCTTAAAGGACATGTGCAATTTTCTCTGATTAAAGGACATGCGCAATTTTCTCCAATTTATTTTCCTTATCTTGTGCACTGAGAAGTTTCAATGAATTACTTAAAATTTAACTGTTTAGCTCCAATGATGCAACGCTTTGTCAAAACATTTTTTTCTCCAATTGCTTAGATTTATGTTATTAAGTGTATAGTTGCTCTTATGAGTTAGGTTGACTCATTCAGAGGAAAAATTAACATTTCCTTTTGTGGAAATTGATTCAATATTCTCATCACACCACGTCTCAATTCGTTTGGATCCCATTGTTACATAGGATTCAATCACCCTTATTTCCCTAATATAAGTAAAGCCTTGACATGCTTATCAACCAAGATCATCTTACGACCAATAAATCTTGTTTTCATAATGAGTGGTAATTAGTAATACCCTATTGAATATAAGAGATATCATGTGCTTTAGATCGACCAGTTCCATAATTAAGCGTAGTGAATTGGCTTACCTTATGTCACGTGCCCTCGTCGGGGAAGGCACGACTACACTACTCTAATATCGTTATGTAATTTGCCTATACACCTGATTGATATGCATAATAGAAAATTAATCTATTTATTTCTCTTTTATACACATGTCAAGGGTCATTTTCATCCTTTAACATTGATTATGCAGCTTAAAACCACTGTAATTGTCGTTCTGTGGCTCACAGATCCACTCTGTAACCAGAAAAGTCATTTCCACACTGAACCTGACTTTTCTGCCTTCGCTTTCCTCATTGTGGCTTACGATAGGAGGAACTTTGCAAATCACCATTGTTATTTCTGGCCTTTCTGCTTTCTGCAACGGGCTCCAGGTAGCAGAAACTCAAATTATGATGGAGTCATTTATTATCCTTCTGCATTCCGCATTCCGCTGCGGACTTAGGGTAGCAGAAACCTAAGATACGTCATCGCCAATTTTTCACCTTCCTCTTTCCGCTTTCTTCCTTCCGTGATGGACTCTAGATTGCGAAAAACCACAAAATGATACCTTTAATCGTTCACCTTCCGCTTTCCGACTCTTGACTTCTGCCTTCTGTGGGTGGACTATGGGTAGTGGAAAACTAGAAATATCTTACCTTTATCCTTCGGTTTTTCGATTTCCGCATTCTGCATTCCGTGGGCGGACTCAGGGTAGCGGAAAACTTGAAATACTTACCTTTATCTTTTAATTTCTCGATTTCCACTTTCTGCCTTCCGCATTCTGTAGGCGGACTCCGGGGTGCAGAAATCCCAAAATACTTGCCTTTATCGTTATGTTTCCCATTCATCTCCCTTCCTCCTTCCATATTCTGTAGCGAATTTTGGGGTGCAGAAAAGCCAACATTTTTCCTTGTTCAACTTTTTTTTTTCCTCTTTTTGCCTCCCGCCTTCCACCTTCCACAGGCAGATTCCTGGACACGATAACACAAATTTTACTTTGTTATTCCTATTATTTTTCTGCTTCCGCCTTCCGTAGGTGGATTTCAGGGTGCAGAAAACCAACATTTTTCCTTATTTTTTTTTTTGTTTTTTGATTTTCGCCTCTCGCTTTCCACCTTCCGTGGTGGATTCTGGGGTGCAAAAGCGCTCAAGTCAGATGCATTCTGACTCTGTAACCAGGATTCTATCCTCCATGAACTTAAACAAAATGCATTGGAAACCAAAAAGCATATGCAGATATAAAGTGTAGGAAAGTATAACAACAACAAACTCTACTTGAATTTTTAGCAAGCATTCAACACATTCATAATAATTCTTAAACAAATACATTGCAGAATTTATATAAAGAATACTTATCTTGAAGATGAAGTTGTCTTGCAACTAGCTATGTCACTTCAACATTCCACCTAACCATAAGCCAGTTGTGTTCATCAATAACTCAACACAACTTCCACCCCTTGTTAGTTTTTCAAGCATATATATATTCGAGCAAAGTGTTTACTGTTCTTTTACTTTTCTTCCTCTTTAAACAAAACTTAGATCTTTAAACCAACAG
>LPNX010694600.1:40782-160316 GCA_001517045.1 Pseudotsuga menziesii
CCCTGAGCTGGGCATGACTTCCATACGGAACTAGGGACAACAAGCTCACACATAGCCAGAACACATCAAACACAGCTAAGCCAACCTACAATTATGTTTATCAGGCTGTCCATCCAACCCAATACACAATTGGGTTTATCGGGCTATAGGAAGTGACTCACACATAGCCAATTTTCAAATTAAGGTCCATCCAATCCAACTAACAGTTGGGTTTATCAAGTTGTTCAGCCAGGCCAACACACCGTTGGGTTTATTAGGCTACTCAGGAACTGATTCACACATAGCCAATATTCACATTAAGGTCTAGCCAAGCCAACTAACTGTTTGGATTATCAGGTTGTTCAGCCAAGCCAACACACCATTGGGTTTTTCAGGCTACTCAGATAGTGATTCGCACATGGCCAAATGCACATCAAGACACAGCCAAGCCAACTAACAATTGGGTTTATTATGTTGTTCATCCAAGCCAATATACAATTCGACTTGTCAGGTTGTCAGCCAAGCCAATATATAATTGGGTTTATCAGGCTATCATCCAAGCCAATCTACATTTGGGTTTATCAGGCTGCTAATGCAGAGGAAAGGAAGAATTGCTAAGCTAGTGAGATCATTCACAAGGCTAGGGACACCTCCACAAGATCTATCTGGCTTGGCCTCCACAATACCTACACACCCAACACAAGGAAGTGTCCCCTTCTCTGCTACACAGTCCCTCGGGCCATACCTTACCTTCTAGTGCTCTTTAGGGTGTGCATAGAAGACTCACTAGCCACTCTTATATTTTTGTGAGGTTACTCTCTTCACTAGGTTTATCAAGCCAATTCTACGTATCTTCCACTCCTAATTTTTGCATATAGTTCAGACCCAAACCAGGGTACACATAACAACAAACCACAAGGTGACACAACAAAACAAGGTTCTACTCTATAACATAGACAACCAGGGTTCCCAACTACTCTGTAATACATAAAAACAAGGTTCCAGCCAAGTATAGATGAAGAGATACACTGTAGAACGCGAAACTAACACCTCTGCTAGCTCTCTATGCGTATGCGGGATGATATTTTGCGTGAGGATAGGAATCAAATGAATTGATCTAGCAATTGTTCTCCTCTGCGTGAACGAGGAAGAACGAATAATGATGAATCATTCTTGGTCAGTGAGAAGGATGCAATTGGCACACATTCTTCTGATTTCTTTCCCCCTAAGCAAGAATAAGGGTTCCCCCAGGATGCAGGTTTGTTGAGGCACGACATCGACTGCCATGCCTCTCCCTGCCCAAGGCATTAACTGCCTCAACCAACTTCTGGAAGAATTGAATGATTGAGTGCAGAGGACAAAATGGGTAGTTGAGAGCTTGAGGGTTCTTCCATTGACATCGGGCCTCACCCTATGGGCTCAGGGGTTTGAATAACTCCCCTCCCTATTCCTTGTGAAATCATGCCCCCATCTCCTTCGTTGCAGTGCATATCTAGTTGTGGGTATTTTATTAAATTGCATATTTACATGATATCTCAAAATATATTGTGCCTGAGTAGCACTATAACCATCGGCATCGAATTTTAATTGTCGATACATAAAACACCAAATCAATGGCAAGTCCTTGGCCTTGAGCTGTTCGCCATGATTTAATAACAATATTTACATCATGCACAATTTTAATATCATGGGGTCAAAATCAGGGTATCACACCTTATCAGATTGAATATACTTATAAGGATAATATAACATATCCTTGTACTAACATAATGTGTGGAAACCATTGTCTTTACCTAACTGCTTAGTGTAAGTTAAGCACATAGCCTTGAACTCACTGCTTTCAAAATAAATAGAAAAAGAAAAATTCTTAGAGCTCTAGTGAAGAGGTACTACCAGCTGGTAAATGTCTACCGTATGGACTCAATATTAGTCCCCCCGTGCCCATTTGAATTAGTGTCAGTCTTATAAAGAGAGGCCACCTTTCTTTCCCACCAGTTCTACGTCCAACGAGCAAGTTTTGCAGGAGGAAGTCCATCAAGTCCATCCATCCATGTCCGAAAATGTCAGATGGTTTCGTAGGAGACCGTCGTAGGCTTAATCCTTGATGGAAGCACATCTATGGAAGTTCAGTTCAACAGATATCAAAGCATAGAAAACCACACCAATGCTATGGCAGGTCTAAACTCACACATTTATCTCTATGTTTTAATTTTCCCATCGATACACGTTCTTGCCTAAGAATTTGTAATCTATGCCTTAAACCATCGCCTTTATGAAAAGTCCCCAAGAGGTCTCCCCCCCTCCCCCCACGTTTTGAAGAGTCCATAGAGGCCACCTTTCCCACCAGGTCCACCTAGGATGTTAACTAGAGCTTATAACCGTAAGACATATAATTACTATCTCGTATCCCTAGCTAGAGTTAAATAGATTAAGCATAGTACCAAAATTGAAGTGTTTATCAACTAGGCTCAGATGTTTATGAGCAAGTGGATTCACGAGTACGTAAGGGTGTAAACTCATAACCATATTAGTTATACCAATACTAGCAGTCTTATCAATGTGTTGCTGGGACTAGCTATATATTATGGTGTATTTTAGTGGTTTTGTGCCCAGATCAAGTAGTATGTTCACTTATTGGAACAAAGAAAGCACTCTACAGAATAAACACTGTCTACTAATATACGTCCAGATTAATTACCGCATAATTTTATTTTTTAAACATGTAATTAGTCTGGCTTGCATAGAGAGAATCCATAGTTAGAGCATAACAAGCATATGGAGCTGTTTATGAATTACACCTAGCCTATTAGCACGACCTTAGCTACAACATATGATAACTGGAACATACAGATTAAGTATATTAGAGATTCATAATTTACTTTTCTATGGGTGAACACTCTTAGCAATAAAGCCTGAAGTAATTTGCATATAATTACTAATTCTATAACCTGAGTTGTTGAATTAATACGATATTCTATGTTGATGGTAATCAAGAGGCTTAAAGAGTTTGCTCTTGGAAGACAGATAGTTAACTGAGTCATTTATGTGAACGCTACTACATGGTTCTGGGATAAATACTACTAACTTTATTGTACTTAACTCAAGTAAGGTACTAAGAGATTACATAGCATAATTTGGGTGTAGCTCCATCCATCAACTACACAATATTTTAAAGGAGAGTCAAATCCACGAAAACTGCAAAGCTTCAACATTACCTACATTGTTTTTCTCTGTTTTTAAAGCATTCATTTTTTAAAAATTGTACTGTACATATGACTCAGATTAGGTTAGAAAATCGTTTATTTTCAGATGCTTTGAGCTACATCCTCTTTAGATTCTCTTTTTCTTGCCATTAGGAGATACAGAGATAGACCGCAGGACGGCTTTTGAAGGGCCACAATTTCAAGCTCGTGTTAGTCTCCTAGAGCCTTTGTTTTCACAGGTAGGGGGATTGTAACAGAGGAATTTCATTCTTATATTGGAAAATAGCAGTTCTTTAAGGTATGTGTTCTCTTACAGCTGGAAATTAATGTTTATAATGGTAAATAGGAGGTATTATTGCAGATTGTTTGTGATAAGGTAGATTGCGTTGGAAATGGGATACTTGCTGCATTGTGTTTCCATTTCAATCTGTTCTTTTAGAGTAACCGACCTTTAAATGGAATGTATGGCCATTAGTTTGAGTTTTTTATTTGTGAAATGGAAGAAGATTTAAATCATCTTTCTAATAGTTGAACTGGATGCAGAGCCTTTGAATCTATGCGAGCTTTGTAACATGAGGTTCATATTTCATTATTGCCTGTAAATTGAAACAAATTTAATTACTATTTGCTCAATTTGCTGCAGATCGTATTCTATAAGGAATTTTTTTTGTTTACCAGTAACGGAAACTAGTCTAGCTAAGTTCTATTATACATTCTTAGGGTACTTCGGGAGTCTCATCACATATGTCTCAATTCCTTTTGATAGATATTATTCAGGTCTTATTCTACTACTACAACAAATTGTTTGAACTCAAGTAACATCTATGGGATATGATTTGGAATACTCTTCTCAAAGGACATGTGCAATTTTCTCCAACTAAAGGAAACGCACAATTTTCTATAATTGCTTTGCTTTATCCTTTGCATTGAGAAGTTTCAATGAATTACTTAAAAAAATTTCTCGAATTGCTTAGATTTATGTTATTAAGTACATAGTTTCTCTTATGATTCAGGATGACTCGTTCAGAGGAAAAATTAACATTTCTCTTTTGTGGAAATTGATTCAAGATTCCCACCACACCACGTCTCAATTTGTTTGGACAGAAATTGCTTAGATTTTGTACTGCTTCATTAATATCTGCAAGTTAACATTATATTGCATTGTAATCTCTGTAATCCTGCATTCTACTACATTCCCAGCTCGGTAGAATCTTATACACACAATTGCATTCAATTATATCTTCTACACACCATCGCATTCAATTGCAGCTTCTACATGCCACTGCATTCAGTTTGTGAGGCAACTATTTCAATTTGTGATTCAACCGCTTCTTTGAATAAAATCATAACTCGAATAGATGTGGAGAATGAGATAAACCAGAGAGAAAAGAAGGTGTTGGAGTACCACGAGCATACCTGTTAGCTTTGAGACGTTATTCAAATTCCATCAATACTAAGAACACCTGGGTTACATGTGTGGTCGTGCTGAGTCCCATGCTCTATCCTAGTTACCTTCAGCTTCTCTAGAAATTATGTATCCTTGCATGTGTTTGCGATATTGAATTAAATTTCTATTGCTTGCCTAGGCTGTTAAAAAATTCCCTTCAAAATAAGCATGCAAGAGATGAATTGTGAACAACTCCGATGGCATTCAAGCTACAAAGAAATTTACATGTATTGTGATTTATACTTAGCATTCAAGTTTTTTTTATTTTCAATATCATTATGTCACCTCTAAACACTGGACATGAGCTACAATGAATCGATGAAAGTGAATCATTGGATTCTTCAAGGTTTCTCAAACGAACATTGATGACCACCTTGTTGGATTCTAGGTAGATGTGTTGGTTTTGGTGCGGATAAGGATTGGAACCCAGGATGGCTTGACCCAATACAAGATTCCTCAACCACGTTGTCAATTTCTTTTGTGAGCACCAACCCTTCATATGGAAAATGATGGCAACCATATGTTGTTTTGATCAAAATGATATATTAGGATTGTGGATGAAAATAGTGTTATATGAAGAATATAGAATGACAACGCATTCATATTCGTATACTTTCATTCGGGTTTGTTCCATTCCTATTCATTCTAACTATTGTTTAAGTATTATGTACATAGTTTGTGAGAGCATAGGATGGATAAGTATATATAATTATAATCCATTAATATATATCTTATTAACTCAAGTTGTTTGACCTATTTTCTAATTTTGTTGATAAAATATAACAGATCTTATTAACTCAAGTTGTTTGTCCTATTTTACTTGTACTGTGATCTCTAATTTGATCTTTTTTTATTTCTTGTAGCTTATCTAAAATTTAATTCGTTCTTCTTTTATAGTAAGCTCTTCTTATGAAAAAAATCATTATATTTATTATAATTTCCTAAAAGATTTCATGAATTACCTCTTAGCCTAAATTTAATCCTCAAATTTATGTAACTATCATTACTGTTCATTAAAAGGTGGCATTGAGAATTGATAATCAACAAGCCACTACTGTCAACAACTAGTCTAGCAGTTAGCTTCATTATTCATTTGACGCTATACCACGACTCTTTGTTGGGATTGTCTCTTTTTATTATTTGTAGGGCCACACCACCAAATTAGTGAAGTAAATCCTAATCCATACCAATTCTAGAGTACTAACACTCTGAACCTTACCAAGGATTGGAGGGATACTCGCCTTCTTATATTTTTATCTTTGTTTCCTTCCAACTCGCCCATCGTGCAGGGGCATCCCAAGATAGAGGTCGCTTATTTTTGTGGATGCGTGCATGCATTGGACACGTGTACAATTGTATGGCCTACTATTAATTTTACTTGTGTTTTGCATCACAAAGTTTAATATATTAACATATTGATAGAATTTTGATAAGACTAAATAAATGTAATAAGTTCAAAGAAATAATGGTAAGTATTTAGTCTAAGTTATTTTTAATTTAATATTTTCATTTGATGCAAATATTCTTATACAATTTTTTAAAACTTTTGATCGATACAAACACTAAAAAATAGAACAAAACCTAGTTTAATCTCTCAAATATTCAGATACATATAGAATGACAAAATGGAAGAGTCAAATGCATATTTATAAAAATAAACCACATAGATTAATAAAAAATATACAAATTTTATCAACATTATAGTTATTAGGATATAACACAATCATGGCTTCTTCCTCCTTGGAATCACAATCCCTTCTACATTATTTTGATTGGGCATTATAACAACCTAAAGAATTCATAAAGCACACGTGATCTTCAAAGAAAGCGATATTTGATTTATACTTGTTTTGTGAAATGAATGATTACACCTTGGAAATGTTTCGATTGTCCCTTTTTTGTGTTCGAATATCAACTCGTTTGAGGTTCGAATCTAGACTAGTTCTCAAATCTAAGATTGTAATTTTTGTGTTCTTCTTTTGTTTTACATGTCTCAATAGTAAAGGTTAAATGCAGATTTCCAATCAACTTATTTTGTATTAATCCTACAAAATAAAACTTGATGAATTTTTTTTTTTTAACAGAAACTAAAAAGAGGTATATATAAAAGGGGGCCGTGCACAGCCATTCATTACAAGGTAGATAGCTTCGAAAGTTTATGAACAACAAAAATGCTGCACAGAAAAGCTAGCCATGGAGCTGTCCAAAAAACCCTGCATACATTCTGCTCAAAACTTCGGAAAATGCTAGAGGGGTATACCCTTACAAACTGCTTACAGAAAAGGGGACAAAAAAACATTCAGACATAACAAAAGGGGACAGATTACTGATTGTCTATGTTGTTTCTAGGCTGGGCGACAGATTCCTCCTCCATAGGAAGAACAGCTTCTGCAACTTCACCATTGACTCTGCTGGCCTGGTTCAATTCTATGAATCGCTGGAGATCCTCCTGAATCCTGTCCACTTTCCCATGGATTTCCTGAAGACTGCTCTTGTTGTCGTCTATACGAGCATCATGATTGCTTATTTGAAGTGAAGTATAGCTGACAGTGTCAGCCATTTTCTTTACCTCCATGCTCATTTCTTTGGTGTCCACGACATTGATAGCCAGCAGTTCGTATAGTCTGTGCAAATTCTTCTTAATATCCACCCATTCTCCACCTTGCGCCATTCTGGAAGCTTCAGTCGAAATGCTCAAACAAGCAAAGAGATTGAGAGGGATGCTGGCTGAAATGCCAGGAACTCTGCCTTGCTGATCCACCGAGGAATGCTTGAGAAACGAACTGAGCACAACGATTTCTTGAAACAGAGAAACTTCACCTTGCTTTTGAATGTCCAGCATGCCCACGACACCTTCCAGCCGGCCCTGGCAAAGACCAGAATCCAAGACCCAATTACTCACTGGAGCGCCTATGCTGTGAGCTTCAGCCTGAGACATTGGATGGGTTATTCCTGCAAAGGAGGAGAGGGCTGCGGAGGCAAGCCACTCTTTCACCACCGAACGCGAAAGGGGGAGGACCTGCCACGGGAGGCCCTGGAGCCACCCTTCGCTGACGCCAAAAAATACCTACCACAGAAGTCGCTGAATTTCATAGAAACCAGGGCTTACAGAGGAGTTGTTATGGAGCGGCATGCTGTTTCCGAAGAGAGAAGGAGGACAAAGATAAGGGGGATGCGGATCGTGCGAGGGATAAATGCCATTAACCCAGGGCCTTAAGGCCATTAAAACTGAGTCGACCGGATGGAGGGAGGACTGAGGAGGAGGCCACGCGGCGAGGAGGATAGAGCTGGGAGTTAAATGCATGAAGCCGACAAAGGACAAGGGGAAGGGGGGGATGAAATGACAAAGGAAAGCTAGGGACGAAGGGAGAAGGGGGATAAAGGGGAGGGGTAAATAAAAAACAAAAAGGAGACTAAGTACCAAGGGTAAAACCATGAGACTAAGCCTACAAAGCCCAATCATGAGGGCAATCCAAAACTCAATGGGGAAATTAGGCCAAAGGGAGACCTTCTTCATCATTATGGGATGAATTTGTGGAGGGGAGGGTTCCCATCTTGTTCATAAATACCTTGCGGAAGAGAAGCCCCAATATTGGCCATAGCGTCAGCTGCACTGTTGTTTATCCGGAGATTATGCAGAGGCTTAAAGGAGTGGTGCATAAGAGGTTTTGCTTTGTTGTACAGGTGACGACAATTAATCGCTCCCCAGGGGTATCCATTAATCAATTTGGAGATGACATGCTTTGAGTCTCCAAATATTAAAACCTTGCGATAGTTTTTAGCCTGTAATATCTGAAGACCTTGTAGAAGAGCCAACCATTCTGCTTCGTTATTGGTTCTGTTCCCTAATCCCCAGGTGAAGGATTGTTCTATATTTCCACCGGGGTCCAGAAGGACCCCCCCTGCTCCTGCCACCCCTGGATTGCCTTTCGAGGCGCCATCAAAGAAGAAGGCAAAGGCGTTCTTCTCCCTGAGCCAACTTTGAAATTCTTTGCTGGCTATACGTATCTCCCAAGGTAAGGTTCTGCGAGTTTGGATAGGTCTGCTGATGATGTTATTGGACTGAAGGAAGTTCCTTTCTCTGAAGAAGATTTTGCACCAGGAGAAATAAGGTTCATGAATGGATTCATGGACGGGGAAGTTGATGTTGCTAGATACAAATTTTTCTATTATCATCCCAATTGTTTTGGCCGCTATACAGGCAGGAGTAGGTTTTTTCTCTTTGAAGATGGCCCTGTTCCTAGCCAGCCATAGCTGCCAGCATAGATTCTTTGGGATGGATGCCCATAAACGACCCAAAATAGGTTTTTTACTTAAGGATCCAGGATAATAATTGTTCCAGTCTTTAAAAAGCTGAATTGCATTGGCAGGGAAATGCAGATCCATACATAGAGGGAGGACTGATCGCCAAACAAGGAGAGAGATTTTACATTGGAAGAATATATGACTCGAGGTCTCTTCATCTGAATTGCACAAGGGGCATCGAGAGGGACCATTTATGCCTCTTTTCCTTAAATTTTCTGCTGTAAGGAGCTTATTATGGAGGAGCCAGATGAAGCTGTTTACCTTGGGAATACAATCTGCTCTCCACACCTTCTTCCAGATTCGATCAGCTCCATCCAGGTCCCTAGCGATTCTCATGTAACCTTCTTTGACGTTATACCTCCTCGTGTCCCCCCATCCAATGCGATCCTTCGCTGCAATTCTTGAAGGGGACAGACCATGGAGGGAGGATAAAAGAGAGTCAGCCGCGGCTTTCATCGGAGCTGGAGGGGAAAGCTCCTTCCAACCAGCCCAATGCCCTTTAGGGTCCCAGAGAGAAAGATCGTGGAGGGTGGAGATCCCTTGCTCGCTCGCCCAAACTGAGAGAGACGATTGTCCAGGCGAATTGAAACACGGAGGATGTCCCAAGATATTGCTCTTCCATATATTAATCCTTTTCCCGTTCCCAGGAATCCAGCAGCAATTGTCTCTGATTGTGCTGAGGGATGATTTGCAAAGTTGCCAGAGGGTGGTTCCATTTCCCTCCCAATCACTGTCCAGCATTTTTGACCTGGGATTCCTGATGTACTTTTTCCTGATAACTTCCTTCCACCATTCTTTCTTCCCTGTGACTAATCTCTAGACCATTTTGGCTCCCATAGCTCTGCTCATTTGCTCTGGGTCTCTGATGCCTAGACCACCCTGGTTTTTAGCTTGCTTGACCATATCCCATTTAACCAGATGGAATTTTTTTGTCTGAGTTTTGCCTCCTTGCCATAAAAATTTTCTGATTTCTTTACATATGTTATTCATGACGTTTTTGGGAGCAAGAACCATGGAGCTGGTGTAAATGGGATAAGAGGATAAAATTGATCGAATTAAAACTGTCTTCCCAGCTAAGTTTAGCCATTTCGATCCCAATGCTTGAGTTTTAGCTTTGATTTTTTGAATGACAGGGGTCCACATTGAGGAGGTCAGAAGTTTTTGACTATAGGGATGCCCAAATAGGTGAAGTGGGTCCACAAGGGGTTGACTTTAATTTGCAGGGTCTGAGAGAGGCGGCTGAGGGTAGCAGCTGGGCTGTTCCAGCCATAGATTTGGCATTTGTTCAAATTGATTGCACTCCCAGAGGATTGAAGGAAGAGATCAAGAGGGGAGAGGATATTTTTGGCTATTTGGGTGGAAGCAATGCCAAGAAGAATGGTGTCGTCTGCAAAGAGGGTGTGGTTGATAGGAGGGATTCCTTTTCTGAAGGATAGACCTGGGAGAGAGCCTTCAGATTGGAGTCTATTCAGTTTTTCTGCTGAAGGACTCGGCAACCAAAATGTAAATGAAGGGGGATAGCGGGCATCCTTGCCTAACACCACGAGCAGCTTTGAAGAATTCTGAGGGCCTTCCGTTTATGAGAGGGGCAATCCAGGGGGAGGTTATGCAGGCTTGGACTTGTTTGATGAAGGCATCGGGGAACCCAAATTTTTTAATAACCAGGATGATGAAGGCATGTCTTAATCTATCAAACGCATTGGCCAAGTCTAGTTTAATGGCCATTCCAGGTTCACCTCTCTTGGTGCTAGAATGGATGGCTTCTTGAACCAAAAGGATATTATCACTTATTTGCCTGCCTGAAATGAAGCCACCCTGATTTGGGGAGATGAGATGAGGGATGATTTGTTTGAGTCTCATAGACAGCACTTTAGAGAAGATTTTGTACGAGGCGTTGCATAATGAAATTGGACGATATTTTTTGATAGAGGTGGGGTTGTGTTCTTTCAGGATCAAGGCCAGAAAGGTGGAATTGGTAGCCCCTCCCATGTTGCCTTTTGCCATCCAAGAAATGAGGCGCATCAGGTCTTTCTTGACCAGAGACCATAAGATTCTATAAAAGCATATGGGGAAGCCGTCTGGACTTGGGGCCTTATCCGGGTGGAGGCTCCATATGGCTTTCTTAACCTCGTCTTTCGATATGGGGGATTCAAGCCTAAGCCAGTCCTCATGACTGATAAGAGGAGGGATATCGGAAACCATTTCCTCCATTATGTGAAGAGGGACTGGCTC
Source organism: Pseudotsuga menziesii (assembly GCA_001517045.1). Classification (NCBI taxonomy): domain Eukaryota; kingdom Viridiplantae; phylum Streptophyta; class Pinopsida; order Pinales; family Pinaceae; genus Pseudotsuga; species Pseudotsuga menziesii. Next base: position 51,949 of record LPNX010694600.1, read on the forward strand.
CTCATTAGTATACAGATGCTCAAAAAAAGTTCTTACCTCATTGCTGATGGCCGCTTGTCCTTGAATGAGAGTGTCGTCTTCAGTTTTAAGTTCCCGCATGGTGTTCCATCTCTACCTGTCTCTGCATTGATTGTGAAAATACTTAGTATTTTGATCTCCCCCTTTGAGCCAAAGAAGACGGGATCGAAGCCTCCACCCTTCCTCTTCCTGCCTTAAGATTTTCTGCAAAGTTGATTCCAGCTCTATCTCCTTGACAAAATGCTCCTTGGTGATTTCACAGGTTTCCATTTCTACTTGGAGGGTTTCCATGTCTTTGATAATTTGCTCCTTTTACTGAACTGGGTCACGAAAATGATTATTGACCCACAGTTTTAAAGCCGCCTTGACCCTCTTTAGCTTTTGCTCCCAAGCAAAAGCTGGGGAGCCTGGAATGAAGCATCGCCAGGCTTGAGAAATGATATCTATGACGCCTTCAGATTCCAACCAGATCCGGTTGAACTTGAAAGGCAGCGGTCCCAGATTTTCCGCTGGGGGGAAGAAGAGACTTATTGGCTTGTGATCAGAGACAGAGGAGCTCAATAATTTTGTCTCCGGATAAGAATTGAGGAGGTGGGTGCTTACCAAGAGATGGTCCAGTCTTGCAGCGATATGGCCGGGTCCTATTCGCTTATTGCTGCAAGTAAAGATACCATTTTTGGGTTTAATATCAGTGAGGCTCCAATGAGAAATAAGATCCTCCAGCCTTTCCCCATAGGGGTCTCTAACTTTCGTTCCTCCTCTGCGCTCCTCTGAAGAAATTGTGACATTAAAATCCCCGGCAATGTAACAAGGGAGGAGTTTTTATCATCGATTTGCTCCTCCAGAGAGTCCCAAAATTTGTCCTTCTGCGCGTTCAGCGTTGGGCCATACACGTTCCCCATCCAAAATTTTTCCTGGCTTTCGACGTTCTCCAACTTAATGAGAATCCAGTTTCTATTTTCTATGGCAGAAAGCATTTTGAACTGATCCTTGTTCCACCAGCAAAGGAGCCCACCAGAGGCGCCATTGGTGTCAACGGCCAAGCCCGTTCCTTTTGGCCACACTTTTTGAATTGTTTCCATACTATCTACAGCTGGTTTTTTTGTCTCCTGGATAAGAAGAATGGAGGCAGATTCCATTGATTTTATTCTCTTGATAACTTCTAACTTTTGAAAAACTCCGAGGCCTCTACAATTCCAGGAGACGACTTTCATTATTTCCTGTGTTGTTTAAGGGCCTTTTCTCGCTCCTTTTTCTCCTCTTCTTGACTTATAAGGTATTTGCTTGCTTGCGAGGTCTTAACTAGAAAATCTAGGTTGGTCTGTTTCCCTGCCGCCTTTTCCTTGGCAGCCTCCTGCTCTCTTATGATTTTGTTTGTTTTCCTCCCCTTCCTGGATGACGGTTCCTGTTCTTCTACCGAGTTATCTGTAGTATCTTCTGAGCTAGCTTTGGCCCTTGATCTTGTTATTGAACCCTCAACTGACCCTTCGGATGTTTGGACTGGATCTTTCCTCTTCGTCGGGCAATAAAACTTGATGAATTTATTACCCTCTGTGTTGCGCTTTTGGGATCCCAATTTCTCATGGATTCCCTCAACCTGATCTCATACATTGAGATGGAGGAGGGAACACCATATTACTGCAGCGTACTTGAGTGCTCTCTCAGATGGAGGAGGGATCGTCATATTGGTGTATAATGGATGTTTTACATGAATGCACAGTTCGTATGTCTAAAAGTTTCTAATGCTCATACTATTTCATTTTCTTGAATTCAATTTTTCCATAATGTATATTTTAATAGCATTCAAACTTTCATAATCTAAACACGATGTTATGTTGATTAATTATAGATGTATACTTTCAGAACACAACTTTTCGCTAATCATGAAAGGTTGTTATGAAATCTTCCTTTGATTCATTGTATCTTAAATGATTTGGCGCTTTTTAAAAATCTTTAATTCCTTTATTTGGGGATTCTCATGGAGTAATCTCTTTCTCATTTTTCATTGATCCTGGCAATTGCATTGGATCATAATTCTTTTTATCTAAAAATCACATTAAGGACTTTAACTGTTTCCAATAATTCACTGTAATGTTTTAATGATTTTGAAAAAAGTATTCAATCATATGATTTTGAAAAGTTATAACAACAACAGACAATACGCATAGTCCAAATTAAAAATAACCTTAGTTTTATACATCTAGATACATGATCTGTTTAATACCAATAGTTTATACAAAATGATTACTCAACCTTCCATCATCTTGACACTATCGATTTTGATCATTTTAAGAACTACATTGGCATAAATTAAAAATCCAAGTTTAATATCTGAAAACTAAGACAAGTGGTCGAAACACTTGAGAGAGGACAAAGCACATAGGAAGATATGAAAAGCAAAGTGGGAAGAATTTAAATATCACAACATAGATACCATGCATTAAAATGTCTAACTTTATATTATTTTCAATGAGTAATTAAATGTTAAAATTAGTAATATAATTGTTAAGGTAAACTGATATATAAAAATAAATTTCAATACAAAGTGTAATAATAAGAAGGTAAATAAAATTAAAAATATTAATATCAAACTTATTAATTATAGTACAATAATAGTATTAATATTAAATGCTAATGTTCACATTAATATTAAGATTAATGTAAATGCCAACATTAAGATTAATATTAACAACAAAGTTAACATTAGTACTAATTTTAGTATTAATATTAATGTAAATAATGACAATAAGATTAATATGAATATTAATATGAATATGAATGTTAATGTTAATATTAACATTAATAGTATAATTAATGTTAATGTAAACATAATGATAATCTTAATCTTAGTTCATTAATATTAATGCCAACACTTACATTAAACTCGAATTTAATATTTATGTTGTCATTGATGTTAATATTTTATTATTATAAACATTAAAACTAATGTTGTCAAATATTCTTAATTATATTTCTATTTTTTTGCATAAAACAAGATTAATGGGTGAGCATATTTTAAGAAGGTTCATCCACATTGACTTAGTCTTAATGGGACCACCGAAGAAATAACCTTTATGGCCTTCACTTTACAGACTAATCAAGTAATAAAGCAAGTCTTGAATCTACTATGCAATGCTTGCCTTAAGTTTACTAACGTTATGCAGGGAATCTGCAGCTTTGCTGCTAAATTTTTATTTACATTAAATTTGATAAAAACTTGTATTTTTATTTATATTATCTCATTTGCATTAAATTTAATAAAAACTTAAAATTTCATTTGTAATATCTCTAAAGAGAAGAGAAATTTGAAATTTGTTTAGTTGAAAATTTCCTTTATATTTGTGATATGCCTCACTTGAACAAGGAAACATAAATCTATTTCTCTCTAATATGTATAATTTAAATAGTTTAGTATTAAAATAAATTTTAACTTTCCATTTCTTATCTAATGGAATAAAAAACACAGCCTTGTTACAAAATAGATGTTTTCATTTAATTTAAATTTATTTGGTTTTTATATCTATATTATATAATGGATTTTGAAAATTGGAGTTAAATACTAAAAATAAATTTTCCAAATTCATTTTTATAAGTCACTTTAATAGGTGTAAGAAGAAGATCTTAATAGTTTTTTATTCTATAAAGAAAATTGTTAATTTATTAAATTGATAGCAAATCACATTTTTCAAAGGCTTATCATTACCTTGTGTGGCATACTCAAAATGTATGTTGTATCTGAATTTGAAAAAAAACAACTTCAAAATATGATAATGTTGTAACATAAGTGTTACTACATAAAAAAAGAAACATTTACACCAAAAAGTGTCACTATATTAGCCTAAATGTTTCTCAAAAAACTTTTTATAACATATATGACGTATCTGAATAAATATGGCTTGATTCCATATTGCCATCTGGAGATATACTCAATCATGGATGTTTTTGAAAGTCCCCTTCAATCACAATGGGAAAGGATCACGATCCAGCTCCATAATATCGTCATTGGTATGTTCCCATTGGATCCAAGTTCCCTCAGCTAGCTGCAGCCCCTTCTTGGATAAAATATCATCCTTTGTCTTTCTCTCCCTCTAAATGTGTTGGAAACTAATGTTTTGAAAAATTCATGTAAGTTGAATCAGTTCTTCATATATGGAAACAAGATATATGTTCTGCAAATATCTTTTCAACGTCATCCAATCAACTACAATTTTCGAAACACCAAACACCTATAGTTGTGAAATACCGTTTAAAAGAACAAGGAGCTTGCTCAACGTTAAAGCCTTCAATTCAGCACCATTACTTACGCTCAACCCTAGACCTCCATCAAAATTATATCAATGCCTCTTGCACCCCCCAAGGATGGATCACCTTGAGAGGAACCATCAAAATATGCCTAGCAACTAGATCTATGAATCACTTCATCCATCACGCTCCTAACTTTAGGGATGTCCTTAATTTGTGGGAGGAGAGTAAGTATGGACAAACTTTTGGATACTACATGTACAAGAGCCAAATCTATATCATCAAAAATAGTCTATTTCTAGCAATCCAAGTACCCCAAATCAATAAGGATGGTAAAGATTGATACTTTGTGAACGAATCATTAGAAAACCAACTTTTGAAAACATCTTACAGCTGAAAAACATTCCAAATAAAGTTTACCCCAGTGGTTGGTGAAGGTAGCGGCCACATATTCATGATGTATGGGTATGTGATGAACAAATGGTCAATTTATTGATTGAATTCTTTGCATAGGGGGAACCTTCTAGGCCCTATCTAGAATCTCCTAATCATAACCTCCCTGAAAAGAATGTTCTTATGGAAACCAACCACATAAAAAACTTCACTTTTAATGGACAATTGAGCTTCTAGATGACTGGAATCCACCAATGCCCTTTAGGATGGTCGTATTCTTGTCTCAAAACTCTATAGCCTAGCTTAGGACTATAACAACCACATGACTCATTTATTGACCAAACTAGATAATCCTCTCTATCAACCAAATGAATATGAAACTCCTTAAGTTTTTTAATGTATCTGTTCTAAATAATTATGTCATCATTCACAAAATCAAATTCCTCAGCATTAATCCATGATTAATTCTTTGGGGGTTGTATGGGTGTTGTCCCCCACTTGAATATAATTTTTTTTTCCTTATTCCCTAATAGCTCCAATCATATGCTCAGGAAGACTATGAGTTGTACTTCATATCCATGCATCGTAACCAATTTGTAGACTCCTCCCATTTTCGAGCATCCAAACAAACAAAGACTATGAAATCAAATGTTGAAATAATATCCTTCCACATGAATGACACATTTCTAGTGGCCTTTTAACGTGTTCTAAACCATTCCTCAATGCTAAGAGGGTGTGTGTATTTCTAATAAAATACTGAAACCCAAAGCTTTTCATTCTTGAGAATTCTCTAAATCCCATTTGTAAAAAAAATCCTTTACAAAACATTTAAGATTTTTCAAACCCCAATCTCCAATGTGTTTAGTTTCTCCTGGTCTACCCAAGATATGAATTACCTTCAAAATTCCCCTTCCACAAAAAAATTAATAGCAATTTTTATTTATCTGCTCTAGTATACTCGCAAGCACATTATCTAATGTAAACCATAAAACAAGAATATATTCTACTACAACTTCAACCAAAACCAACCCACTTCCACGAGATGGTCATTTAGCGCACCAAGTATGTAGTTTTCTCTCAACCTCCTTAAATAATCATTAGGCTTCAATAGATTCAATTTTACAAGATGTAAGAAGAGATTGAATTTTACAAGCCACTTTTTTATACCCTAACCTTAATAGATATCAGAATAAAAAAGCGGTTCTTATTTTTTTTTCAACTTATGTAAAATATGCAAAATAACTTGTAATTTCACGAGAAAACATAAATCTAAAAAACAATAAATAATTTCTCATTTATCTTATAATCTAACTTCAAATATATAGATATATCATATGAAATAAATTGATAACATAAGCATTGAAATGTGGTTTAATGGTGTACATGCATTAAAAATTAAATTAAATTTATTACATTATGTATGTGATAAAAATAGAAATATATATAGGATAAAGATTCAACATTAACAAGATGCCAATAAAAAATTATGAAAAATAACACTTCCAATATATAGTTATACCATATGAAATAAAATTTTGATAATATAAACATTGAAATGGGATTCAATTGTATACATGTATTAAAAAAATAATTTAAACTTATTGCATTATTTATCATAGAGAATCGGGCATGTAACAAAGATTTAATAATAAAAAGATCATTAATAAAAAATATGATACAAAAATACTAAAGAATATTGATTAAAAGAAATTGCACTTGCACAAAAAAAATTAGAATTCATTAGAATTTTGCATATATCCATCTTAGCTTTAGTTCTATCAAGCGTCGAGGGATCAAATTCTTTATGGTGCAACCCCTTTAATAGTGTTAAAATTGAGGAAAGGTTTGAATCTTAAGGGATTTGATCCCTCTCAATGCTTCATAGATCAAGAGTTAAAATGGATATGTGTTGGTTCCAATCGCAATGGCCACATCAAAATAATGTTCCTTAAAACCCCAATTTATCACATTGGAATAGTTTCATCCAAAAAAACAAATAAATATTACATTATCAAAATGGTGAATTATATTGAAGTAATAATCAAGTTCAGTGATAATACATGTGAAATAATATAATGGAATTTAATGATGAATTACATATATATTATAGAGTGATCAATCTCAATATGTCCTCTTTTTCTTCTCTTAAAGCACTCATACCTCCTTTTTCATCTTCTCATATAGATCATATGAAAAAGGAGGTTGAATTCAAACACCATTCAAGCCATTAACTCAATATATTGGTGTAAATGTAGACCATTTCCCTCTCTATTTCCAATATTATACTTATTTCTCCATTGTTAATCCTTGTGTCATATGGATTATCAAACCCCAATCACGTCTCAATGGAATTTTCTTTGGTGTACCTCTTTCAATGCACACAATAGGAATAATTCACTGTAATACATCATCCCATGGAATCCCTACATTCTTATTAAATATTACTCAAACATATGTGGGAAACTCGCGGTAAACTTACAGAATTATAAAAATCATTAATACCAAGAGCTACATTGAAAGACTTGCAATAGTCCATTAGTTTGATTTTAGCATCACCCTAGCTTCAACTTGAATAAGAAATTCACCTTCGATTTTTTCCTCATCTACATTATTGCAATATTTTCTTATAGGTGTACAACAACACTGCGTGCAATAGGATGATTTAAAAATGTCTAACAAATTTTATTATGATTATTGACAACATCATTTGTTGCAAAGAAATGTATGACCCTCTCAACTGAATATTTCATGGTACACCAATTGGAATTTATAGTAACTAATGAAGTGCACTATAATCAATTTGAATAGCACAATAAAATGGATCATGTTCAACCCTATACAAGAATGCATTATATGCAGTCTCCTTTATGGTTGTGAAATTGTAACTTGTTCCATATCGTCATTTTTGGTGAACAAAAATCATTATACCAATCTCTTTAATATGTTGTGGCAATATATTGATGACATTTTTTATTTTTTGAGGAAATTTAATGGTGTGTCCTCTATATTTGAATTACTGGCCACCTATTGTATGATAACCTGCAAATTTGACTAGCATGCACTGTCAACATCTCTTCATCTTGTGTTTGATATGGAAGGAATCATAGTTTTAGTTCTAGGTCCATATAATTTTGAGTTGAAAATGTTATGTTTGTTACCCTCTTTTTTAAAATGCATACACAATGGAGATGTATTTTTATTGACCACATGAATTCCAACATAAGACTCTTCACACACATAACACATTTCAGGATGACTCAATCGTTGTTTTTTTTTACAAATTTTTTTATGTGCAATAACTTCTTCTTCATAGTTTATTGTTGGAACTTGAAGTTCTTTCTCATTTGTTGTGGTTTGATGTTCTTTGTCATTTGTTATAGTAGTTTGAAGATATTCATTTGACACCATATATCCTCTATTTGTATGGACAATACATGTAGTGTTTGTCAATATGTATTCCATACTTATTTTTTAATGATTATTTTATTATGGTTTTGTGTCTTTAGGAACTACGCTTGAGTTTGGTAGATCTCGATGTTTCGATCTCTACTCTGTGATCATCTTCAGGATATTGTGATGAGCTTGATCCCTATTTTTCTATTTCTTTTTTCTTTCAATGTTATGTTTTTTAATATTCCTTTTGTTATGGATTCATATGTTGGAAATGATTCTCCCTTTGCAATCTCTATCATTCATGATATTTTATTTTCCATTCTTCTATTTGTTCAAGTGATTCATTCTCTCTATATTTTCTAGATCATTGTCATGCTGCCCTTTTTAGTCCTTAATATTTTTTATAGATAGTACTTTCATTAGGAGAAGACATGATTATATTGAATACCCTATAAATCAATGCACCATAAGAAAATATTTAAGAATCCTGTTCTTAAAATAATGCATTTTAGCAATGCTAAATAAGAACAATCCTTGAATCAAAGAAATAAAAGAATGATGTCACACAAAATGCAATAGATTTTCTTAAATCAATGCATATTAACAATACTAAAGAATAACAATTCTACAATCAAAGCAATGAAAAAATGATGTTATTAAAAATGTGCAATATCACTAAAATAAATGCATCTTAACAATACCAAAGAAGAACAATCATAAAATCAAATCAATGCAAAAATGATGTCATACAAAATGTTACATCACTGAAATTAATGCATCTTAACAATACTATTAGATCATATTGTATTTCCCAATGCATAGTTTTGAAATTAGAGGGATGTTATATTGTAACACATATCTCCATCTAAATACATAAATCAATAGATCATAGATTCTCTTGAATGTAAAAAACACATATATCTTTCATCTACCTAATTGTACCTAACTTAAATTTTCATCAATCTAAGCATGTGATATACAAATTTCTTTATTAATATAATATAAGAAATTAATTAATTATTCTTTACATAAATAACCTATATTAAATTTGTAATAATATCCATCTTATGACATATGCTCAAGCAAAGTAAATAAGAGAGTCAAGGTTAGGCTATATCTCTTTGAATTTTCCAATGACTCGACGAAGAAAAGGGAATTTCAAATATTTCCTAATCCTAGGCTATTGGGCTATCAAAGTGTATGATGTGGAATGAAATTCCACTTGCTATTTCAATACATGTTTTCATGTATATCTATTTCAACATATGAAGATGTGAATTTACTACACGGAAAGTCCCTCCATATAGAAGAAATCAAATCGAAGGGAATTTTGAATATTCTTTAATGTTGACCTATTGGGATAACAAAGTGTATGATATTGTATGTGATTCCAATCATTAATCCAATCCATGTTTTAGAAATGAAATAGTGTTATCAATATGCTGAAGAAATGAATTAGAAATGTCTAGTTCAAAATCTGTAGTTGTGAATTTATTGCACTCTCCATGTACATATCATATATCAAGTCGAATTATAACTCTCTTCATCATCTGACTTTGGCCTCTTCTCCTTCAATTTTTGCTTCCCTTTGGACTTGGAATTCTTACTTCCACAAGATGCAAGTGCATGGTTCTTGGAGGTTTTAAGATCCCCCATTTGAACTAACTTGTCTTTCTCTTTGGTGAAAGAATCTATGAATGCATCTAGGTATGGAATCCTCCAAATTTGTACTGCAAGATTAGTAGCATGGAACGTAGACAAAAACACTGAGTAATCAGGACCTAATTTTGATAGGATGGAAAGAATCAATTTATTCTATTTCTTCTTAATATCACATAACTTTAGTAGAAGCACTAGTGACTTGAACATGGTGAAGAACTCCTCAATGGTATCGAAACTGCTTGGAATCAATGAGATCAACTCATTCTCCAATTGATGACCTCTGAGCTCATCTTGATTTCCAAAAAGGGACTCGAGCTTGGTCCACACTTCATTTGGGGTTGTCAAACCATCAATATGAAATAGAATCTCTGGAGAGATAGAGAGACAAAGCACACCATAGGATTCATCCATTCTATTATGGCATCATACTTTCTGAACTGCAACATTTGGTTCATTCTCTAAAGCCATTGTAACTCTATAGAGACCCCTACTGCGCAATAGAAAATCAATTTTCGCTTTCCATTCAATATAGTTGAAGGAAGTCAAAGTCACTGCTTGAGATAGATACATGCTTTGTTTTTGCGCTCCTAGCAACACAACCTGAAACCTTCACTTTGCAAAACATTCGGAAGGAAAATTTTGTTATCTTAGAGTTGGGAGGATTTTGATGGAGGAAAGCTAGAAACTAGTTGAAAAACATAAGTATTGAGAGATGGATCTAGTGAACTGATAGGTGTCTCATCCAAAAATGGCATAGATATTTATGATCCATACATATCAGAATGTGTATCTAAATCAGAAACATGTGAAAGGGATTTAACTCTTGCCCTCAAAGCATGGAAATGATTACCTTGATGGTGCACATTATGACAATGCTCCTATGGATCAACAAGATTTTCTAGTTCTTTTTTTCTTGCAAAATAAGGAACATTAATGTTGGACCATGATGAACAATTTCTTATTAAAAAAATATTTCTCAAAATGGAAACATTTCCTGCAATAGGGGCACTTAGATATCCCTTTATTGTTATTCTTCTTGGAATTTCAACCTTTATTAGAAGAATTAGAACACTCTTCGTCATCTGACTTTGTATTTTTATCCTTCAATTATTTATATTCTTTGGAATTGGAATTCTTACTTTCAAAAGCTACAAGAGCATGGTCATTGGAGGTTTTAATAGCCCCAATTTAAACTAACTTGTCTTTCTCTTTAGTGAGAGAATATATGAATGCATCCAAGGATGACATCCTCCAATTTCGAACTACAAGCTTAGAAGCATGGAATGTAGAAACAAACACCAAGTACTCAGAACCTATTTTTGATAGGATGGAAAGAATCAATTACTCCTCTTTATTCTCAATCCCACATTACTTGACTAGAATCACTATTGACTTGAACTTGCTAAAGAACTCCTAAATGGTATCAAAACTACTTGGACTCCATGAGATCAACTCATTCTCCAATTTATGACCTATGAGCTCATCTTTATTTCCAAACAGGGACTTGATATTGGTCCACACTTTGTTTGGGGTTGCCAAACCATCAAGATGAAATAGAAGCTTCATAGAGATAGAGAGACAAATCATGCCATAAGCTTCCTCCATTCTATTATTCCACCTTTCTTTCTCAACCATGTCATTTGGCTTGTTCTCTAATACATTGTAACTCTATAGAGACCCCTACTGCACAATAAAGTCTCAATTTTGTATTTCCATTCAATATAGTTGAAGGAAGTCAAAGTCAATGTTTGAGATAGATCCATGCTTTTCTATTGCACTCCTAGTGAGATAGAATATGAAACTTGAACTTTGCAAAATACTCAGAAGGAAATTTTTGTTATCTCAAACAAACTCTACTTCGCCACCGTACACATTCAAGAGCGCGTCACACTTGGGCAGGCCACTTTGTATGAACCAAAGTTACCGAGGGAAATTTCCCCAGGAATTATGTGGGAACTCCACAGCTTCCAATGCTATAATGAAAGTATATGAGTTTGATTGGATGCCTGATCAGCTCTGATACCATGTAAAATTTTTATCACAATTTGATTCAGCAACAAAAAAATTCCTCACAATTTGTTCTTACAAAGATCCGCATAATATTATACAAACCCAAAGTTCACTAGTTGATTCCTCCTTGGTTTCCAATATTGTGTCACTTTTTTCTATTCATTTCAAGTCTTGCATCTCTTTCATTGGTTGGATTTCCATATCATTGGATATATTTGGACTACTTTACTACACACTTGAAGTAGTTCTTACCTATTAGAGTTATGATACCATGTTAATTCTCTGATACCATATTAGAATTTGTACAATTGATCTAGAATCAAATTATAACCTCACTAAGAATTGACACAGAGTTAAGCGGAATAATGAGAAGAAAATATGAGAGAAAAACACAACAGATTAGAACTCAATTGGAATAATTTCCATTTGTCTATTATTCAACAAGATGTATACATTTATAATACATTCTCAATAGAGAAATTTGAGAGCCTTGGAGGAAATTTTAGTAGCTAATAATAAAGAAGGATTACCTTGACTGATTCCCTAATCTATGACTAGTGTCAATCTCCAACTCATAGTGAATGCTCACAAATTGGCTAGGTGGACCTAGGTATACCATGAGTGACCAAAATACAACAAGTGAGTGGCCTTCAAGAGACAAACGAGGAAGAGGTTAATCCAAAAAAGTAGCAAACTTTCCCAATTCATCCTAGCGCTCCTTGTTCATATTTATCCAAGAGAATAGTATGAAAAATATTCCTTAACTCAGAAAAGAAGGATAAAAATAGGATGGGTGCTTTATCCTATAAAATTAGAGTAAAACATTGTAATTTGGGCACTACAATAGTCTACAATGGTCAAATGTGAGAAAACTATGGTCCAACACTCTAGAATATGCACAAAGAATCCAAAACACATGGAACAGTTGACCTAATGTCTAGATGGAATTATGTTCCAACCCCCCCGCCCTTAAGGTTGACTTATGGTAGTGAGAAATGAAGCCAAAATTAGGGCCCAGGCAATAAAGGCCTGTGGTGACCCTTTACAATATTAATCCATATAAACAAAGGAAAGAGGAAAACCCAGTGGGAAAAATCCCCCCCATTAAAAATGGACATGAAATAAAGGAAACCAAAAAATTATTCTCTTCGAAAATTTAGGAAAATGTATGGAGGAATTTTCTTGCTTGGAAGAAGAGGAAACTCCTCAACTAGATTAGGAACATAGATAGTTGCATGGTGGACAGTGTAGCCATGTAGATAAACTGAGATACACTGATAGAATAGCAAATGTAGGTGCTCATTAAACTTGAACATTGAACCAGAATAGGTTATATCAAATCCAAACGAGTCTTGAGGTGCTTGAGCCATGAACTTTGAACCAGGATAGGTGAGATCAATCCTAAGAAAATATGAATACTCTTGAAACTTGAACTTCAAACCAAGGAGTTGAGATCAGCTCCAAGAATGTGGAACAAGAGTCCCAAGTATGCCAATGTGATGTTGTTGTCTCCATTTTCAGTGAAACTTCGAGGAAAGGTTCTAGTCATCATGTAGGAATAGGTAGGAGGCATGGGACCACTAACTGTAAGTGAAAATGGATCACTCCTAAAATTTTATCTAGCGTCTAAACCATCCAATAGATCACCATGTTGTGCATCATCAAATTGTGAAGTATGCACAGGATCATCAATAACTAGCTTATAGTCCTCAAGATAAAAATTTCAAGAATGATTGGAGAACAATGAATTGAGATGGAGATAAATGAGTTCCTATTGCATAGGCACAACTTAATTAGTTGAACCTTGTTATTTTGGATCAACCTCATGTGAAGGAGAAGAATATGATACCACTCTGACTTTTAGAGCAACAAAGGAAGAGGGACTCTCTTGAGATGCAACTTCATGAGATGGAGAAGAAATTATAGATCCAAGTACTCTAGTTTCTATTCATAAGTTTCTCTTTGATGCTAATGCTCACCCAGAGGTGTGGTGGTTATTACCAATACACCAACACCCCCACTCCAATGTATCTCAATTAAATTGAACTTGATACCTCATCTCTGATACCATGTAAATTTTTTATCACAGTTGGATCTATCATTAGAAAAATTACTCACAATTTGTTCTTACAAAGATGCATAGAAAAGAGAAAAAATGACCAGAAATTGATAGATTGAACAAAGTTCAATTGAACAATTGTTCTTCTTCTATTATTCTCCAAATGTGTAAATTTATAATACAACTTCAATGGACAAAATTGAGAGTCGTAGGAGGCATTCGAATGGCTCACATGTGGCAGGCTTAGATTTGATCGAATTTCTCCATCTAAGACAAGTGTCAATCTCCAAATCATGGTGAATGGTTACAAGTTGGATAGGTACACCAAAGTAGACCATGAGTGAATAAAAACCAACTAGTGAGAAGCTTTTAGGAGAAAAAGAAGGAAGAGGTTGAGGAAAAAAAGTAGCAGACTTTCCCAATTCATCCTAGCACTCCTTGTTCACCCTAATCCCAGAGAAAACTAGGAATCAAGATGCTTTAACACTGAAAGGCATGATAAAGCATAATTTGCACTTTAGCTCATAAAATCAAACTACAAGTAGGAATTGGTGCGTTAATGTGGAAAAATTATCACAAGGTGGTCAAGTTATGCACTGGGAATCCAATTAACACATGAAACAACTTGACTAAACACTTAGGAAATCAATTAATGATGTATTAACATAATGTCTAGATGGAATTATGTTCCAACACTTTTGTGAAGAAGGAAATACTTAACAGGAGTGATTTCAACTGACTTGGATTTGAGGCCTCTATGTAACAATCATCATTAGGACTCATTTACTTATTACTTTTGGGTTTTTATGTATTACTCATGGATTTTTCTCTATGTCTTTGTGGATTTTTGAGCTGTTATTAATGATTGACTGAGGTTTCAATGAGTCTTTTGTGCACACCTGGACTTCGAGAGTCTTCTACTCTAGAAAATACCATGGTTGGAGACTTCCCAATGTCTCTCTCTAGAATGTGAGTCCTGCCTTTTTTTGTCTTCTTCTCTGTATTTTCATCACCCTGCTTCCTTGTCCCATCAACTCTCTATTCCATTCTCTTTGGTTGAGGAGGATAGTAACATTTGTTTTGTGGAACAGGTTTTCCTAAACATTTTAGAGATCATTCCAAATAATTTGGTCCTAGACATTGTTCAAAAGTTGTTTGTTGATGGGTTTTCTTGGTTTAACATTAATCTAAAGCTGAAGAATCTCGTCTTAGGGAGTCTATCTCTTAGTGATTTGTCTCATACCTATGATTATTCTATTTCATATTGGCCATATGCTTCTAATTTGGATGAACCAATTTGTTTATAAGAGAGAGAGACTATGAAATAGAATCCAAACTCCATGTTAAGTGGAATGCATCTCATCTCAGCCTCACATTAGGAGATGACGTCGAAATGAACATTGTTCTCTCATTTTCATAGTTATCTTTGGTTGGTATATCTGGTGGAGGTAATATGGGGATGGAAACTTTCAAAGATTGTATCAAAAAGAACTAGTTGGCTCTTTTAGGTTATCCTCCAAGGTGTTTCACACTGGCCAAGGAATGGCTTGGTGTCATCCTAAGAAAACTTGAGGTAGTTTTTATGTTGTTGGAAGGTGTCTAGTATTGGAAATTAAAATATCTAACCTTTAGTAGATGGTCTCCTCTCTTTGACGCCTGTCGAGTAAAGATTTTCAAGCGCTACATTTGGGTTAAGTTCCCTAGTTTACTAATGTAGCTTTGGTCTTTGAATATTTTTAAAAGGATTGGTGAGTTCTTGGGTGATTATAGTTTCCCATCAACTAGTGTTATGGCAGTAGCTAAAGTCCTTATTGAAATTGACTTTGTGAGGGTTTGTGTGAGAATTTAAATATTTTGATAGGATCTATCTCATATGTCCAAGTTATATATTATAAAGGTATCCCTTTTAGATAAAACATATGTCATTACTATGAAAAAACAATGAGGGACTGCAATCAACTATTCTCTCGTATGATTTGGTGAAGGAAATCCTTAGGTGAAGCTCTTGTTCTTCAAGTACCTAATTTGACGGAGATGGGGTCATAGTTCAAGGATTCTCTGGACCCTCTAGTTCTTTAGGGAGAGGTTCATTTCATTGGTCACCCCTCGATGGGTATGGCATCATCCTATGGGAAGCACCCATCAGACGCATCTACCATTGGCGTCATGAGTCCAGCTCTTCCATACCCCTATCCCAATGAATTGGCTTGGACGTATTTCTCCTCTGGGTGTTCCTCTCCTAGTGGAAGTAAGAAAGATTTCATGTGCTCAATTAAGGATCGTTTTGATTACTAGTACCCCACTATTTCTTTCTCCCCCAACAGTTTGGATAAATCTATTGATGGTTTGGATTACATTATCATATCTATGCAGGGCTTGGTCAGTCTATGGAATCAGTTATGAATGTATGCCTCATCCTTTGTATAATCCCTCGGTCTCTTTGTTTGGTCTCTTTTGTTTATTTTTATTTTTATGATAAGTACAATCCCTCCTTAGCATCCTTTCCTATTATTTTTTCTGCTCCCACACTCTTTTTATCTGAGAATTTTGATGTCCGGCTATGGGGGATAGGGGAATCATTTCCTCCTGTGGTTCGAGGTTTTTATTTGATTATGGTCCAGTATTGATTTCTAATAGCCCACTTTTTTAATATGGAACTTCTCCTTGTGGAATCCCAAACATTGTGGATGATCCTGAGTTGTGTTGTGAGGTTTGTCATGCTGGTTGGATCAAAGCTTCCAGTATCCTTTTAGAAAATAGTAATGTTGACTTTAAGTGGGGCTTAGTGATGTTTTATATCCTCCTAGAAATATTTTGTAAGTTTTCTTACTTTACTTAAACGATACGATGAGGTATTATGACATGCTCTCTCCACATTCTAACTCTTTTCTTTATTTTTTGTTGTATGTTATCTCTCCCTTGATTTCGATGAACAATGTATCCCCTTTGGTTTATGAATATAGGGTTGTTTGGGAGACTGTACTAGTTGGCCAAGATAATCCTTTCTATGTTCAGAAGTTGGGTGTGAATAAAGAGTTTCTTGTTGGTGATCATTTTTTGAGTTTGGCGTAGAGGGGATCGAAATATTTCCCATGCCCTGAAAATTGCTACCGACCCCCCCAACCAACCCGAAGATGGGATTGAGTGGCAATTTTTATAGGTGTCAAAAGGAGGTTCTCCTAGTCTCGCGACTACCCGAGGCCAAACAGCGTTGGATGTTTCAACTGGAAGGAAAAAAAAATATAAAAGGGATCCTTAGAGAAAGTAATCCTAAGACATGGTTTACCTAATGTTATTTATATCCCTCAACTATAGGGGGCTAGGGAATCCCGCAAAGAAATGGCCCTTAAGCATTTAGTTTTGTCTCGTAAACCTAAAGTATTGTTTATACAAGAATCCTTGACATGTGGGGATATTGTTTTGGTTGATATTAAGCTATTATCGCTTGGATGGACTTCATCTACTTGGAGAAAGATGATAGAATAGGTGGCATTGTTACTAGATGGATGAGCAGAGTTTTTTTATGTACAAACTCTTGGAATATTCCTTTTGTTCCAGATTATGTCTTATTCTCTAGAGAATTGGGATAGGACATTTATTTTATTAATATATATGGCCCGCATAACCAGAGGGTATTCCTTTGGGATAAGTTGTCTAGGTTTAGTTTTCTTGTTGTTGATTATGCTTTGGTTGGTGGTGATTTAAACCTCTCTATAGGGAATGCTAAATCTTGGGTTCATATACCCCATAAATACTCTCTTTCATATTATTTGTCAGGATATTGGATGATAATTCCCTATATGATATCTCCCAAGTGAATTTTATATCGACTTGGAGAAATATTAGGAGTGGAGTTAATAGGATTTCCAAGCGTTTAGATACATTCCTAGTTAATGATGGTATTTTCCGGTTAGCTACGGCCATAAAACAATGGGTTGGTGAAGGTCGAGACTCAAACCATTTTCTAATCTTCTTGGAGTTCAATCAAGATAATTTGAAACCACCCATTCCATTCAATTTCAATTCGGAATGGATATAGGTAGATGGTTCCAAGAAAATGGAGAAGAGTTTATGGATCCCTTATGATCCGTGTAGCCTTTCCTATGCAGGTATTCAATTAATGAACAATCTTAAAAGGGTTAAGGTGCTTTCTATTTCTTGGGAAGTTGATAAGATAAATATTGAGGATAATATTTTGCGTAGAATAGAAGCTCAATTGTTATCCTTTCATTATAACAATCCAGTTGGTTTTCTTTCTCATGATCAAAAGAAGGAGATGGGGATATTGCAACTAAGAAGGGGAATATTTTGGTAGAACAAGAAACTATGTGGAGTCTTAAAAGTAGGGTGATTTGGCTTCAAAAGGGGAATGAAAACACTAAGTATTTCCATAATTTATTGAAACACATGATGCATACGAATTCTCTTTGGGAGCTGGAAGAGAAACATTTCAGTAAGGTCACAAGTTTCACTGATTTAGAAGATGTGGGTGTGATGAATTCCTCCAGCATTTTTAGAGAAGACCCAAATGTGTCTGTGGCACAAATGTTTAGTTTGAATGATATTTTCCTTCAATTTGTGAATGAAGAACAATACATGTCATTAATGGAAGAGGTGACTCTTGGTGAGTTGAAGGATGAGTTCCACTCAATGCAACAGGATAACAGCCCTGCGCCTGATGGATTCCCTGTGGAATTCTTCTCTAGATTTATGGACGCCTTTGAATATGATTTACCTATAGTGGTTGATGGATCAAGGTGAAATGGTATGATCTTAGCTACGTTTAATTATACTTTATTGGCCCTTATGCTCAAAATATGACATATATTCCTCCTTGAACGAATTTCAATCCATTTCTTTATGTAATTCCATTTACAAATTGATAGTTAAAGTTATAGGTAGAGTGATCAAAGGTAGATTACCTAGCTCTATCTCTCAAGAATAATTTACCTTCTTGTAAGGGAGACAAATACATGGTGTTATTGGTACAAGAAGTGTTGCATTCAGTCAAAGTGAAGAAGTTGGTTACTGATATGGTTAAGGTTGGCCTATCCAAATCCTATGACCATGTTAATTGGTTGTACCTCAAATTGGTGCGTTTACATGTTGGTTTTCCTCTCCACTTTGTTAACTGTATTTTTTCATGTATCCAAATGGTGTCTTTTGTTGTATTCATAAATGGATCTTCCTTTTGTTTCTTTAGACCTGACATATGTCTTAGATAGGTTTGTCCCCTTGCTACCCTCCTTTTTGTTCTAGTTGCGGAAAGTTTAAATAGACAATTTTGTAATCCAAAGCAATGAGGTGCCTTTCGGGGGATAAGGATTTATGGGGATATTTGGGTGTCTCATATATGTTTTCTAGATGATATACTCATCTTTTATGATGGCTCTAGAAGGGAGATCCTGAAGCTAAAATAAATTCTTGGTTTGTTCTCTGAAGCCATAGGTCTACTTTTAATTAACAAAAAGTCTTCTTTTGTCATGAATATGAATTAGGAATCATACGAATAGAATTGATCTAAATTTGACTTTTTACGGGTGGATATACATAATGGTGTCAAATATTTGGGATTTATTTTAAAGCCAAATAACTACTCCAAAAGAGACTGGGACTAATTAGTTTCAAAAATTGAGAGCCAAATTCAATCATGGTGTAATGAATGGCTCTCTAGGCATGGAAGGTTGATTATGATCAAATCAGTTTTAGAAGTTGTTCTTATTTATTGGGTTTCTCTGGATTATGACTGTTGCACCCCTATCGAGTAGTAAAAAGACTCCATCCTTCGGAATCTGTTGAGTGCCTTGGTCACGTGCCAAGGGAATATAATCCCTCGCTGACTGCAGAAACATGGTTATGGCAGTTACACATTAAGATATATCGGGTGAGACCATGCCTTCCTTAGAGGTGTTGCCGACTGAGCTTTCTTTGTTGGGCCGATGTCTTTGGGTGTTTTGTTGGTTTCATGGGTTTGTTGAACCTGGGTCGTGAGAGTGGGGAAAAGTAGGCCAACAAATGTCATATTGGTAAATAGAGAGGATGATATTTAATGGGTTATAACTGCAAATGAAGGGAATTATTGTCCAAAAATTGGTTATTGTATCATTCGAGAGGAGGAGGATATTCCATATCCATCATGGTGGACCTCAATCATCTGGTGTTTTAAGTGTCCCCTTAAATGTAAACTTTTTCTTTTTTTGGATCTTTCGATAAAGTACTTATCTAGGAAAGGATGGTGAGAAAATTTTGGGTGGGACTAGGGAGATGTTCCCTGTTCCAATCCCAAAATGAGTTCATTGATCATTTGTTTATATCTTGTCCATATTTTGCTTCTCAGATTATGAACGTTCATCTTTGATGGGATAGACATAATTTAGCTGATGTTATGCAAGTTTGGTTAAATAATCCAGCTTACAATTGTTTCCATGCACTTCTAGTTATTTTCATTTGGAGAGCATGGATCACCAGAAATCATGTAATTTTTTAATAAATCCACATTCCTTCAACTGTCACAACCTCTAAAGGTTTAGCTATATCGGGTTATTTTTTCCAAAATAATGCTCCCCCAAAACTTAGAAGGGTATTGAGGAATTTATTGGAAAAGGTTATAGCTGGTATTTTTTTAATGGTTCCTCCCAAGGAACTCGTGCCATGTGAGGGGCTAGTGGCATTTTTTACTTCTTTAAATCAATTGGATATAGTTTTCAGCTACAAATGGTCCTAGTTCTAACAACATAGTATAATTTTTTTCTCTCAAAATTATGTTGATGAAAGCTTTGGAAAATGGTATACAAAGATTGCAAGTGTTAGAGGATTCCAAACTTGTGATTTTCTATATGTGCCTAAAGAGAGCTCCTAAAAGAATTATTCTAAGAAAAATTTATGAGGAGCTAGAGAGTATTGTTATCATCTTCAAGGGCATCCCCTTTCAACATATATAGTGTGAACGAAATATGCTAGTTGATCTTTTGTAAAAGGAATGCCTTCAGTTGGGTGAAGGACAATGGAATCGATGGGAGATACAAAATGACAACCTTATGGAGCTATATACAGGACCCATTCCAGAATTATCTTCTTTACTATCTTATAGTGGTATAGATTACCACTTCTAATTTTTTTTGGTGAAGTAGCCAATACATTGGGTGATCTGTCTATATTTTTTGCGGTGCATCTTTTAGGTTTATATATGCATAGTCATCTTATGTTAGTCTTCTATTTGAATGGCCTATCCAAATTGTGTCGATCTCAATTGAGGCCTATATTAAATACCCTTACATGTTATGACCCTAGTTTTTTATGAACAATGTGGTCATTATTAATAAAATAGTTGCAATATTTTGTGGGGCAGAAAAATAGTGATTTTACAATGTCTCATATAATGTTATATGTAGTAGTTGTTGTATTGTATAGTTAATGGTAAAATACTAACTGGATTAAGAAATTGTTAACTTCCTGCACAGGTATACGTGGATTTTGAAATTGTTATCTCCATGCACAGGTATATGTGGATTCTGGAATTGTTAGCTTCCTAGATATTCAATTACTCTGAAATTGCTAGTTTAGATATTCAAATAGGTGGAGTTTAAAATTAGTCAAGAATGAATTTAATGGAATTTTAAATTGAAATCACACACACACACACACGTGTGTGCGTGCTTTTTATAATGTATCCAATTTTATTAATTTGGATGCGACATATTATTAGTTTTACAATTTTTTGAATCCCCATGTACTACACCAACATGAAAAACTTGACACATTTCACTCACTTGGGTTGTAGAAAACACCTCCCCACAAAAAATGATTTAAAACTCAAAAAAAATCCTAAACATAATCATATGAACAACAAAGAAAATCTCACACAACCCTTGTTATAAAATTCTATTGCTACAACTTTAGAGGTGTCTTTAATATTCAAAACTTCTTTTAAACCATCATTAATATGTAAACTAAAAAATTAACAACTCCCTAAATTTTCATATTTATTTTTTTCCTAGATAAAAAGATTTATTTGGTTATGTAAGATGAGTATATATTTGGTAGATAATGTTTTGTTTTTCT
This sequence comes from Pseudotsuga menziesii, assembly GCA_001517045.1. Classification (NCBI taxonomy): domain Eukaryota; kingdom Viridiplantae; phylum Streptophyta; class Pinopsida; order Pinales; family Pinaceae; genus Pseudotsuga; species Pseudotsuga menziesii. Next base: position 73,787 of record LPNX010694600.1, read on the forward strand.
TTTCTAGTCCTTGCCTATGGTAGAGACTATGTGTTCCATCTTTATCTATTAATTGGTATGAATATTTCAATTTCTGTAAAGTTGAGTAAATTTTCCATTAAAATTTATATTTATAAATACTTTTTTGAAAATTTGTTTTTACATTTTATTAAATCAAAGATATTGAATTGACATTTTTTTATCATTAGTGAGATTTAAAAAAATTAAGGAAAAAAACCAAAAATAACCTTACCTTAACCTTACCATGCCAACAATTCGATAGTGTTTGGCATGCAAGTAATCAACATGTCAATTAGCATGTCCATCCATTTGTCCTTTGATTGATTGCTGCATTGAAGGCCATATCTTTCCTCGGAGTTGAGATGTGTGCACCATGCACTACGTTATGATCCATGATGCTATTGATCATCGTCTTTGGCCTCTCTTCTCTCTCCACTTAGGTCAAATATATTTTATGTACGTCCAGAACATGAGCTACCTTTGGATTATATGGGAAGGCAACTTGAAATCAAGAAGAGTGTGAGGAAATCCTGATTAATTGGTTGATTGAGGTACATATTTTTTTCACATGGTAGTTCTATTTGATGTCAAGCTTAGATATAAAAGAGGGTTATATGAAAAAGAGGGTTATATGAGATATTTTTTAAAGATGAACTAATGCCGAAGACATTATATCTCATAGTGAGACATTGTATTTGAAATATAAACTAATGCTAGAGAAACTGTATGCTTGTACATGCCAACTCTTGATATGCCTATTTTTTTTCATTAATTATGGATAGAATTTAGTAAGGCATGTTGAGTTATTTTTTAGGATTTTAGTTCAGGAGAGTCATGGTTGAGAATTACTTGGAATTTCAAGTATTGTTTGTTCAGATTTTATAGAATTTCCTTCATGTTTAGTTTTTCCTTATTTTGGCAAGGAAACTGAATAAGATGATTTTATGGTTTCCTTGTTGAAATTTCCTACTACAGGTAATATTCTCCATTGCAAGCTACTTTTATGGGCGCCTACCTCATTTTGTTTGATTGATTTATGTATTATTTCAGACAATGTATGTTGTCTTGACCATGGACCATAGATCGAATCCAAAATCCACCCATACATTATCAAAGTTTGTCAAATTTCTTAGGAACACAACGCTTTATGTGATAGTAAAGGCATATGTCTTGGAGTTTAATGTGGCATGTAATGCAACCTTCCATTTAGGAGTGATCCCTAGTCTCACAAATTGAAACAACCACTATGCATGACCCTGTTAAAATGACTCCTATGAGCTTTCAAATCAGTAGCGCCCAAAGACTGATTTGTAAGTAAACTGTCAGAGCAAAATTTTTGCAAAGAGCTAGTCATAAAAATATTGTTCATCAGCTTGTTATTACAAGGTTCCATGAATAAGGTGATGTACTTCCTACTGAAGAAGTCAGTTCTTTGTTGTTAGATGGTGCTCAACTGAAGATAAAGGAGCAAGTACGTAAGATTAAATTTTTTAAATTGATTTAAAATAAAAGAATTGATTAAATTATTTGAATTACTTTTGGGTTCACTATCTAAATTAGATCAACAAATGATACAATATGGAAGACTGTATAAGTTGTTCATTTATTTTAAAAAATTATGAAGAATATAATTTTATTCTCCTCTTTGTTATGGATATAAAGGACCCTCTCATTTCTTTGTTCGCCTTATAGATTAAATTGATATAAAAAAAATATAGGTGACGGTACGCCATATATCCCATGTAGCCTGTCAATTCCTTCATTTTTGAGATAAAAGAAAAATCAATGGAAGTGTCTTGTTATGTAGCTAAAATTGCTGAGCGCATTTTATTTGCTCAGGTATATAGCTAAAGGCCAAACTATTAGATACCAAATACATGAAGTTTGCTCAGGTATATAGCATGTAAAGGTGAATATATTAAATGTCATCGATATGAATTATGTGTTACAGAAAATTAAAGTTCCAAATGTAAATAATAGATACCGAGACTTAAAATGGCCTATAAACTTTATATTCCATAAATCATCATACTATAATCAAATGAATATAAAGCACATCTAAATTCTAACTCATTAATATGACTCAACCAAGTCCATGAATCTTAATTTTTCTTTCTCTTGGTGAATGGCTTCAACAACTGCTACTATTTGATATTTTAATAGGTTGGCAGAAATAGCATTGGACATTGTTATGTTGCACCTGTACCCAATGCACCTTCAGGTGCACCCCAAGGAGAGAGGGCCAAATGTTTCGACCAGGAGGGGTGTTACTAATCAATGGTGGTCATGGTTAGGCCCCTTGGTCCTCCTTTAGGGTTACTATGGCTTAATGGCACTGCCGACTGCCCTTTGTAGGGGTTTTTAACCTCAGCGTTGCTGTCCAGGGCCCCTAAGGGTTTACCACTAGTTCATGTGGCTCCATATCCTATTTACATGCTCTGGTGGCCTTTGCTATAGCTACGAGACACTCGTCTTCATTTGCAACCACTTTGGACACCCTCTTGACCCTCCATTCAGTGGCACAGGGGGGGGGGGTCAATTGGTAGGAAATATCCTATCACGTCCATTCATATTGGGGAATAAACTATGATACATAAATGAGAAAATATATTGCCTTGTATTAAGGGGCTGAGGGGGCTTAATTATGTTATATGGAAATACAAATATTTAGGGTATATTTTATTACATTTTGTGGAGAAGTGGTGCAGGGGAGGCAGAGGGAAAATTAGGAGATAATGGCGAGACAAGGGCACGTGGTATTGAGTTTGATGGAAAAGGGATACTCAATAAGGATTCACGATGGTTGATGTTAGTTCTCTATTGAAGGGTTTTCAATTTGCTCATGTGCTTGTTTGATTAATGGATCTTCAAATTGTTAATGGAATTGAGGTAATGACCAAAATCAATGACCAATAACCAATGACGCAAATATAAGGAACCACAACGATGAAGTCAATTAGGTGGGATACGTGAGATGAAATGGACCAAAATAATCCACCAGAAGGCAGTTTTAATGTAATTTCTCCATTTAAAAACTTTCACAAAAGCACACACTTTATTTTTAGGTATAATCTTCTTTAGCTTGCTTACTCACAATCGTATATGAATATTCTATGTTATATATTTTAAGGACATAAAATGTTGGATAATAAATGATCTCTCTCTATATTATGGTTATGCTTTTAATAGTTTGTTAAGCACTTACACATATATGTATATAAATGTGAATGGCTTATTGAAACCACATTAGTTCAATATTAATGTATAATCCTTGGGAAACTTATTAATATAATATTACATACTAAACATATACATAAATTATTAATCAAGTAAATTATATATATATGAATATAAATACATTTATGATTTTTAGGATTAAGACTACTAAGATCGAAATCCTTTGAAGATCCTTTTTAAAGTTTGGCTATATTTTTGAATTGATAAATATTGTAGGTACGCAAATTATATATACATCCAAGGTCCAATACTATGCTGCTTTTATGAATTACATAAGGTTATAATGTAGTTACTCTCAATGTAATTACTAACCAAAAAAAGTGTTCTTAAAGTTTGGTTGGGTATGAAATGTATTTTTGGCGATAAGTGGATTTCCTCCATGATTTAGGATTTGAATATATCGTACACCACTATTGTTTACATAGTAGAATTGATGAAAACCTTGACCTACTAGCTAGTGCATGGCATGGCATATAGCCAGCTATAAGAATTCGTACTCCACATTAATTTAGCATGTGGCATGGTAGATAGCCAACTATGAATTTGTACTCCATATTAATTTATTCTCTTCTTTCCTGAAAGCTTGCAAGGCAAGTCACCCTTAGGAACTTTCTGGATAGAATTTGTTCAAATGAGCATGGAGGGTTTTTCCTCTCCCAGCATTTCACTATGGGAAGGATACTCAGTAGTAGTACCATCATGAAGATCCTTTAAGACTTTTTAACGTCCTCTTTCTCCGGGCATCTTATAAAAAATTTATCATAATGTTTAATGAAGAGGATACCATTCACAAGCTGGTATTGTGAAGATTTTAGTCTGAGGGGCTCTATTATTTATTGCATGAGAAATTCTCACTTGGTTGTATGCTATGTTATTTGGCCTTTCTATACCTTGTTATGGTAAGATTTTATTCTATACCACAGAGTTACATTATTAATTTTTTTTAATAGAAATTGTATTTATGTATTTAAATTCATAAGGATATTTTAATAATCCTTCTTCTTTGTTGCATGAAAATGGTTACTCATCTCTTGGATCGACTAGATGTGAACCAATTTAAATATTCTTTTTTATATTATTCTTATATTTATTATACCTTTAGTAACCTTAAATGAATATTTTTATAGAATTTTCATCTAATTCTATGTTGTTTCCACCAATATTGAATCTCTGTAGGTTCAACTTCCACAGGGTTAATGGTTAACACATGCATTCATTTTGTCAATGAGACGAATATACCATCAAAGGTATGATTGGGATGATTCTTGCATTTGGTGTTTTTCATTTAATATAGTTTATATATTACTTATAGGCTACCATCGACTAATTTGTTGCTTGAATGTTTTGATAAGCAAGAATTGCAGAGGTTGGGTTGGTCCATTTACTCCAACACTGGGCTTGTCCATTTATTAAAAAAAATCCACTGAAGTCGTAAATAAACTCTTGCTAGACAATTATATATATGCTTAATGTTTATTCAGAGACATTATATTAATTTCTTTTTGTTGATTCAACAGATACTTTTACAACAGGTTTAACATTTGGCTTTATCAATTGCATGAAAAGTTTTATTTCTTAGTATTCAAGCTTGTTAATGTTCTCTATTGTAAAAAGACTGGATAAAAAATATGATATTACAGATTTGGTTTTGATTAATGATCATACCTTCAGCAAGCTGTTAAAGAAAACAAGATGGCATTATGGACGTGTATATATTCTCCATAGATATTGTTCAACATTTTAGATATTTAATTGTTATTAATTAATTTAAAAAAATAAACTTTTGTTATTTAAAAATACATTTTTTTAGGTCATCCACAGGGGTGTTTCTTTTTATTGGTTTACATTATTAAAAATTGTTTTTGATTTAATTTGCTTTCATCCAATAGCATTCAAAAAATACCTAAAAGCTGAGAGTAGATGGCTAAAATGCCAAGAAAGCAACCAAGACAGTATTTTTTTTCAACCCATTCATTGATCCAGGGTTGTCTTTGCCGAGGTCTTGAATTGTTGAGAAATTCTTACTTCACTTCACATTTCCAGTTTTGGTTTTCATTCCTCTGCCTCAAGGTTTAATGTTAGTAATTAATCATAATAAATAAATTCAAGTCCTTTTTTAAATCATAACTTTTTACCAATTTGAAATTTATACAGGTTTTTCAATAAAAAATGGACATCTCAAATGAGAACTAAAGAAAACACATAATAACTTGAATCCCAACATCTCCATATAATTTCATTCTTCCAACACCGTTACCTTTGGCTCTATCATTTGAGCAATGAGACAGAGATATGGACTGCCCTATGATTGGAGCTTTGAGAGAGATTTGGACCACCCACATGCTCACTGGTTCTCTTTGAGCCAAGATTGATATATGAGAGAGATTTTAATAATTAATCTATTTTTTTAATGGAAAAAATATTTTTTTTGATATTTAATTTTTTTTTAAAGTTTATGAAATCATATATTAAAAATTTAGAAAGTCATTTAATTTTTTAAAAATAAAAATAAAAATAGAAAGCCATTTAATCTTTTTAAACTGGAGAAACAAAAATCTAAAAAAAATGCATTATTACAATTTAAAATCTTATAATATTAATTTAGAAAGCCATTTAATCTTTGTAAACTGGGAGAAACAAAAATCTAAAAAAAATACATTATTACAATTTAAAAACTGGATATTCAAAAGATATTTCTAAATGGGAGAAACAAAAATCTAAAGAAAATGCATTATTACAATTTAAAAATTGGACATTCAAAAAATATTTCTAAACTGGGAGAAACAAAAATCTAAAGAAAATACATTATTACTATTTAAGAACTGAATGTTGAAAAGATATTTCTAAAGGGGAAGAAATAAAGATATAAAAAAATAAATTATTACTATTTAAGAATGGGATATTCAAAATATATTTTTTAATTTCAAAAATCATATATTAATTATTTTAGAAAGTTATTTAGTCTTTTTAAACTTTGAAAAACAAAAATCCAAAAATCTAAAGAAAATACATGATTACTTTTGAGAAATAAAATTTAGCAAATAATTTATTTCTAAAATCATATATTAATAATTTTAAAAAATTATATAATTTCTCCAAAATTCAAAAATAAAAATGAATAATTATCATTTAAGAAATTAAATAAATTATTGTTACTCAATTTATAAATTATTGAAATGATTAGAAATATGCACTTGATAAAAAAAAATTAGCTACTCAATTGGATTTGGGTTTATAATTGAGAACAACAAAAATATAATATAATTTATTTAAAACATAAAAATATTTATTTTTTATTTTAATATAATTAAAAATATATAATGGAAAATATCATTTTAAAAAATAATTAAAATAATTATTGATTTAAAATAAATTTTAGTTTTTAAGATAAAATTTAGAAAAAAATCAAAGGATGGAAATAAAATTCATAAGACATGATAAATTTAGAGTTAAGATAGATTTATTAAGCATCTATAGGAATCCAAACAATACTAAAGTATAAATCTATCAATGCTTAAAATATCAAGATTAAGAGTGGTCTATACTAGTTTATGTTAATAATATAGTATTATTATTGTTGTACTTGATAAACCTAGATATTTTCATTACTCAATGCAAGTAGCATAACAAAAAATGAGGAAGTGGAACTTCACACAAAATATATGTGTTCATATATGATAGATATGTTACACATATGCTATGATTTATTGATAATGAAAAAAAACACCAAAACGGAAGATAATGAAAAATAACACTAAAATGGAAGACATCCAAGTAACATGCCCTAGAATTATTAATGACATGTAATTAGAATCAAATAAAGAGTCTCACCTTTTTAAGTTTGTCAAATGAGAGTTAAGAGTTGTGTAGACTACCTAGTTAAGATAAATCATCTTGAAAGAATGGTGATGCTAATGATTGATATTTTTTTCTTCTTTGTCATCATCAAGAACAACAAAAACAATAAAAAACTATTTTCAATTCTCTATAGACACTATGATCATCTTACTTCAATTTCTTCATATTCCCATTTTGAATGCTAGTCCTCCACTTTAGATACTATTGGGATTTTAGATGGGGATTTTAACTAAATATACAAAGTTGGATTAAAAATTTTCACTTTTCCTCGTTAGATTGCATGCAATTTTACTTGTGAGAAAGGTTTAAAGAATATATACTTCAATAGGATGTTATTTTAGGCATTTGTCGATTTTATTGTCCTATGAAATTATTGCAGTTGGGTTCCTCTTTGAACCATGTGCAGAGCTTTGAGACCCATATCTAGTGGTAGCAATCTTTTAAGGGCATCATTATCCCCTCTTAGAGATCATGGATACTATGGATGTATCATGTTTAGTGCTTTGAGCTAGCATTCATGGGTGGGGATTCCTTGAAGTTTCTTTTATAGCTTGCACCATGAGTACTCTCCTCCAACCATGTCTAGGGCCTAGAGACTCTAAAAAACCCATAATGATGCACATCTTAGCACTTAAAAATACTCTTATATTTGGGAGGTCACGTATGATTCTTTTAGTTGTCAATCATGGACTTGGATGCCTAAAAAATTCCTTTAGGGACCAAAACCCGAGTTTTCCTTCCCTAACAAGTTTTACTTGTAGGTGAATAATAACCTTAGGAAATCATGCGTGGAGGTTTTAGGTGTCATGTTTGGACCTAGATACCTAATATATTTCCTTATGGATTAAGGCTTTGGTTTCATTTTTCAACTAAGTTAAGGCTTGTTAACCCCTAGTTGTGATTTCACTACTAGAGGGTTAATGTCCACTAAGACTCCTTCAAGCAAGACATTGTATGTTGATACATATATACTTATTAATCAAAGTTATTTCAAGATCCATTAATAGAATTTTGGACTATTGTAGGCTAGATGTTTCTTTTTCTATGAAACTAACACTAGGGGTACACATGATGTTGATATTCACACATTCATGCTTGTAAAAGAACAAATGAATTGAGACCTTTGTTTTTTTATCTGTTTTTTTGCAAGAAGCTAGATTAATGTTCTTTCCTTCAAAATCGGTTTTTCTCATTTGTTTATTTCTCTGGAAATACTACTTTTATTGGTACTTTTATAATCAATAGTTTCTATGCACGGTCGGTACAACTTCAATTCCATCGTTTCAAGAAAGGAATTATGGTATGGTTCAAGGCCTTGATGGTGAAAGAATGACGAGTCAAGAAAAGTATTGATTGGTAGATGATTATCTCAATGTGGCATGTAACAACTTGTTGGAAAGTTTCCATTTGCATCAAGTTATAAAAAATCGTTCCGCCAAAACTGCAAAATTATTTTCCAAAACCCTAATTTGAACTTCTAGCTTTAGTGAGATCAATCTTTCTTGGCTCATTGGAACCAAGAAAAGTTAGACCAATCTTTCTCAACTCACTAGAACTAATAAAATTTAGATCATTTCTTCTTCGCTCATTGGGACCAAGAAAAGTTAGATCAATCTTTCTTGACTAATTATTTCTTTCAAATTTTTGTATTCTTCTTTAACATTTTCACATTGCCAATTAGAAATAGTTGTTATATTGAGTTATATTTGGCACATTCATAATCGCAATTTCAATTCTTATATGCAAGGAATCTCTCTTAATATTGTATTGGAATTGACATGAACAAAGGTAAAAATCTAAATCCTTATTTACATACCCTATTTGTTATCGTTACCATGAAATGGTATCATATAAGTTTCAACATTTGTGTATCTTTTTAACTATTGCATGCTTGAAACTTAGCAATGGATATTTTTCCCTCTCCTGCAAAGATGAAAAAAACAACATATATAACCCAAGAAAAGGTAACTAAATGTTGTTAATCCCCTTGATTGCAAGAATAAATGTAGAGAAAGTGGAGGCAATTCGTTGCATCTTGTGAATGACCCAAATCCAAGCTATGCACATGATAATATGGTGTTATTGGAAAGTAAGAGGATTTTTTCTATGTTCATTTGGTTTCAAACATTAAGAATGTTTGTTGTGATAGGAAGGTAGGGAAATCCATCCATGAAAGGGTTTCAATTTTGCATTTTTATGGAGTTTAATTTATTAAGCTTATAAAAAGCATGATCTTTTTATGGTTATGTGTGTATTTACATGACATAAAATTGGTAGATTAGTAGGATGTGGCGTGAAACATCTACAATTCTCATATTTTGTAAGCATTGCACCAACTATTGGACTATCATTCTATTATCCCTAAAGTTGAACCTAGACTACGGGGGTTCAAGCTTAAAGAAATATTTTAAACAATAATTCAATAAAATAAAAATAAAAACTGAATTGGTATGTATTCAAAGATATAGGAAAATCACATAATCATTAAAGATTTGTATAACATAAAAATGGAATACAAAATTCAATAACAAGGGAACTACGAGCACGAATTTATGGAATGAACCTGACTCTGTCACTAAAAATTTGAAAGATAGCTGTATTTTATCATAAGAATCATGTAATTGAATGTAATTCACCATATACAGGATAAATCATAAAAAATACAATTCATAAAAATACAAAATCAGCTCATAACCATAATCATATCAAAGCAGAACCTGCATTGAAGATGCAGAGAGTTTCATGTCATACAGAATACATCAAAATTGGATTCCCATCTCCAATTGCCACCCCTTCCTATCTAGTTACTATCCCTTATATACAAAACTTCTGAGTTTCATAGATAGTTATCAGATCCTAATTCTATGGATCGAATGCTTTCAAAAATAGCAAAGTCGATTTTCTTAAAACAGTCTTAATACACGTGTAATACAAAATACAAACAGAAATAAACATCTATCATATCCTAATTGCTTTCAAAAACCAACTATGATTCTAATTCTAAAGACTCTTAGAAGCCTCTGCCAAGACAGTTAGATCACTTAAAACTTGGGATCTTTTTTGCAATCTGGCAAACTCAACATCTTTGTTCTCCATTTGATTGTGCATCTCCTTACTCTAAGTCTTCATGTGTTTGAGCTGATTCTGGATGGTTCTTTTCTCTTTCAAGATGTCTTTAGATATTGAAAGTAACTTCTGATAATCTGCTTCCTTCTCCTCCAAATCCTATCATAACCTTTTATTTGCAGTGATTAACTTCTCATTAATAATTTGTAAAAACTTGGTTTGCTCCTTATATGTTTGCAAAGACCTTTTAATCTGGTTCAATTCTGGAGCTATTTCAATAGATTCTTCTCTCATAAGGTCCTCATCTTCTTGTGGAAGCTTCAATACTGAACAATCTTCTGAACACACTTGTTTATTTGTGCAAAAGATTTCAGGTATAGACCCTGCAACTCCTTGAATATCAATGAAATTCTAATTATCTAAGCAATATTGACCCTTGGATGCGTGTACATTTTCTTCACTAAAAGAATCATTTATCATCACAATTTCTTCATAGTCTTCATGCACCAATTCCATTTCTGCCTGCAATTTACTTCTTAACCTAGTCCTAGGCTTCATACCAATGCTTTCTGATTTCAAAAGATGAACTCGTGATTCATTCTTTGAAGTTATATTCTTTAACATCATACTCAATGTTTCAGGGTTTTCATCTGTAACTGAAACTTCAGGAAACAAATTATTCTGGTTTGGTTCTTCTACAAAACCCTTACCTTCTGCTGCAACATACTCAGTTTGTTCTTCATGATTTCTCGTCTGCTAATTCAAGTCTTCTGTTACCCTTTTTCCCTTTTCTTTGGTTTTTTCTTCAAACCCTAACTTTGAAAGAAAACTTTCCCAAGTTCGTCCTTCTCTATGCAATTGTGAAATCAGCAACAATTTTATTAAACCCTAATGGTATACAGAATCAGCAGTATGCTCTGGATGGGCTTGTACCCACGTAACCATCTTTTGCAGGATATTTAATAGATAAAATGGGAGATTGAGCTTTAAGCTTCCATTGAGGTGCATCAATAACCTTAAATGACATTTGAGAACCCTATCATAACGACCTTCGCATGTAATATAATTTTGAACCATTTCCAAGGGAATTTTCCAATTAGGTTTTATCTTGCTCACATGAATACCATTCTTCCAGTCTAATTTCTAAAACCTTGGCATTAAGAACTCACTGTAATTACCTTGAAAATCCTGTTGCTTAAACCATCTTTGTCCTTGTGCTGGAACCCCTATTGCTTCTACAATAGACTCTTCATTCACCATGATCTTTAAACTCTTGAGCTGCACCATTCCATCTTTGTAGTTTTTGATGAAGGCCATAGTCACTTGTGTATGATAACCCTGCAAATTTTCACAGAAAGCAAACCATCCCACATTTCTCATCAACTGGGCTGACCTTGGAAATTGTAGTATCCATTGTGTGTTATCGGGTTCCAATCTGCAAATCAGGCCTCTTGGTCTTCTTTTCACCACAATTTTTGAATCTTCTTCCATTGTTACTTTCGACATTCTGCAAACTTTTCAAAATATAAACTTCACCGAGCTAATGGAATTCAAGGATAGTAATATGACAGATTTTTAGGGAAATATGGAATATCACTGTCAACTGTCAATACTATCAACATTGGTACCATTACTCATTACACCATATGCCTCGATTTCATATGAAGAACATTTGTAAAAGCAAATGAGTGACACAATGTATAAAATTATTATTTTGACTGGACTGTCTTCAAGAAATAGTAATGATAATTTTAAACCATAGTACCGAGCTTGTCAAATATATAATGCTTATCATGTGTTTGCATACATCCATATACCATCGTTTCATTGTCACATTTTTTTCAAAACAAATGATATTTATGAATAAAACCATCAATGCAATATTTTAAGGAATGATTCCAATTTAAGGAATGCTGCCAGTTTATAGAATCCAATTTATAATTGATCTTTCATAAAACCTCTTGCTCTGAATATAAGTCCATAACTTTAGATAATAAATGATTTGATCCTTTAAAAGAAATCACAATAAAAAAATATAAAAAATATGACACTCAAAGGTATAAAATAAGGTAAGATTAAAGAAATGAACTCATCATAAACGAAAAACTATGTTATCCTAGGATAAAAATGAAAAAAAAACCTTAGAGATAACATCTGGCTCTGACTGGGGACAAAGCTTTCCCTATGAAACTTTGAGAACATGTTGACTTGTGCCTTCAGTAATCTGCTAAAGTCATTTCTATCTTATTGGGCTAGAGTCTTATTCAAAGCAAATGATATATATAATGAATATGTACAATAATCCTTTATCCCTCAATATGTGTGAAAATACTTCAAAAAGCGTCCATTGACTGGACCTGCAATTTCTTCACCATTCAAAGTTTGCAAAACAAAAGTATTGTTTCCCATAATTTTGATCACTGTAAAAGGGCCCTATCCATAAATTATCAAACTTTCCATGCTTACCTTTTTCATCCTTTTGTGCATCCCACCTAAGACCAAGGTCACCCACTGCTAAGAAATCTTTTTAACTTTCTTATCAAAGATTTCCTTCATCCTTTTTCTATGCATCTTAGCTGTATTTTCAATAGTTTCTCTCTCCTGTTGCAATTGAATTATCTGAAACATTCTTCTCCTTATATCATCAGGTTCTTCATTTATTTCCTGCATAAATTTAATGACTGGTGCAATTAATTGAACAAGGAAAACAACATTAGCTCCATATACCAATTGGAAAAGGGATGTCCCAATTGAATTTTTAATAGTCACCCTATCAGCTCAATGAGCAAATTTTAATTTGGTATCCTAGCTCCTTTTATTTTCAAATAACATTTTCTTGATACTATTCACAATATTTTTATTACTGGATTCTGCTAATCCATTACCCTGTGGGTAATATGGTGTGGACTGTTTCAAGTTAATATTATTTTCTTCACAAAATTTCATCATCTTTTTTTATTTAAAAGCAGGAGCATTATCAGTAATTAATTTCCTAGGGCATCCAAATCTGCTAAGAATATTTTCCTGTGGGAAATTAATTATGACTTGTTCAGTTTCTCTCCTTGTGGGGATTGTGTCCACCCACTTAGTGAAGAAATCAATTGCAGTTAAAATCCATTTGTGCTGACCACTAGAAGGAGGATGAATTTCACCTATAAAATCTTTATCCCACTGTTGAAATGGACCATTTACTGTTATAGGCTTCAAAGGTAATGACTGAAGTTTATGCTTACCTGCAAACTTTTGACACTCCATACATGATCTGACCTGATGATACACATCTAAGAAAAGAGTAGCCCAATAATATCCTGCTCTTAAGATTTTAAAAGCAGCTGCTTTCCAATACTTGTGTCCACCACATACTCCACTGTGCAATTCAGAAGTAACAACATCAACTTCTGATTTCTCCAAACACTTCAACAATATTCCTCCAGGATCCTTCCAGTACAAGACCTGATCTATTAAAACATACTTCATTGCTTTAAGTTTTAATGATCTGCATTCATTTCTATTTAATTCTAGAGGGAATTTTAAGTATAAAAGGAAGTATACAATATCTTTATACCAATCAGACTCACCATACCTTCTATAAACCTATTGCTTACTGTATTCTGTTGCCATATCTTGTTCTGAATGTTCTGCCATCAAATGAAGATTTAATACCTAACAATTTGACTCTGTTAGAAGCTTTGCTAATCCCTGGCCTTTTACCAATTTTGTTGGTTTAATATCCACATCATATTCCATAACCTTTGCTATCCATCTACCTCTTTTTCCCTCACTGTCAGGCTGTGCTAAAATCTCCTTGACTGCTGAACTTGGAACATATGCCAAAATATTGGAATGTAAAACATATATTCTGAAAAATTTGATAGCTTTAACTAATGCATATGCTTGTTTTTCCATTGTATTATATTTAAGATATGAATCTCTTAATGTTTTACTGAAAAAAGAAATTGGTTGTTCCAAACCGTCTGAAGTCTTTTGCAATAACACAGCAGCTATAGTATCTTCATATGCAAATGAAAAAACTACAAAATCTTTTGTATAATTTGGAGCTATCAATACTGGTGCTTCTATTAATGCCTGCTTTATGGCTTCAAATTATTGTTTTGCCTGATTTGACCATTTAACCTCCCTATCCCTTTTTAGCATCTCAGTGATATGTTTGATAATTTCTGCAAAATTAGGAATAAACCATCTTAAGAAATTGATTTTTCCAATGAAAGATTGAATCTCCTTTTTATTTCTAGGAATACTGATTTTTAAGATGGCCTTTACTCTCTCTGGATCTATTTTGATTCCTTTAGCATAAACAATATTCCCTAACAACTTACCTTCTATCATAGCAAAGTGAGACTTTTTTGGGTTTAATGATAAACCAAATTTTCAGCACTTAATAAAAATTTGTCTTAAATGTTTCAGATGATCTTCATCAGACTTGGAGAAGACTGTAATATCATCTTGGTATATTACTACAAATTTTTCATTCTACCCCACAAAAGCTATATCCATAGCCCTCTGAAAAGTAGCACCTGCGTTCATAAGCCCAAAAGGCATTTTATCATACATAAAAGTCCCCCATGGAGTTGTGAATGCTTTTTTTTCTCTATCTTCAGGATGTACTGCAGTTTGGTTATAACCAGAAAAACCATCAATCATTGAAATTCTATGAGATCCTACAACTCTTTGCAAAATCTAATCTATTTTCGGTAATGAATAATTATCTTTCAAACAAGATCTGTTCATGTTGCAGAAATCAACACAAAGTCTTATCTCTCCATTTTTCTTACATACAGGCACCAAATTTGCAATCCATGATGAATATCTCAAAGGTACAATAATTTTTGCATCTAGTAATTTCTTTACCTCTTTTTCAATTACTGGCAGCAATGCTGGGTTAAGCCTTCTAAGTTTCTGTTTAAAAGGCTTAGTATTTGGTTTCAGAAGAATTTTATGTTGAATTATGCTAGTGTCATAAGTTTTTTAATCATGATATGACCAAGAAAAAATGTCCACAAATTCTTTCAGCAAACCAATATATTTTTTCTTTTCCTTCTCTGACAGTGATTTTGACATTTTTATCATTTTAGGCTGATCTTTAGAATCAATGTTATAATCTATAACATTCTCCTCAGTAGTCTACAAGGTGGGATTCAACAATGTATCATCCTTTGAAAACAACCTCTCTAGTGGAACAAGTCCCTTAGGAATGAAATTTCCTTTAATTCAACAATCTTATGATCAGCTATCGAATCATTTCTACAAGGTTCATTTTCCATCAATTCAAAATATTGTTCTTGATCAACTTCATCATCTGAAAAATAACCTGCTAACACCAGAAATTCTTTTATCTCCTGATCATCATGAAAAACTTTCCAATGTTTGATATCATCTAGAACAGAGGGTCTATATCTCACATCAACTGGATATTTCAAATGTGTTACTTTTGGAACTTTAAAATATGCTACTGCTAAGGCTAGGGAATCAACTGTTTCATTATATTCTCTTGGAACAAAAGTTATATTGAAAGCTATAAAGAAATTTTCAATTAAATCCCAAGCCTCATTTCTATATAAAATTTCAATAAATACTGCTTTACCTGGTAAACATTTTTTACTTGCTGAATTACTAATTTGGAGTCGCCAAACACAGCAAGCTCTTTAATACCCAAGTATTTTGCCGCTCTTAATCCCAGAATCAAAGCCTCATACTCAGCAATATTATTGGTTGTTTTAAATTCCAATTTGTACATAAGGGAAATAACCTCACCTCCAGCTGAAATCAATAACACTCCTGCTCCTACTCCCTCCTTACTTGATGCACCATCAAAATACATCTTCCATAAGCCATTTGATTCCTCTTTCTTTATCTGAAATGGAATGTCTTTATGAACTTGTAAAACTCCTTCAACTTCATCATTTAATTGCAACATACAAGAACCAAGATTCTCATCAATTGAATAAATCAGATGATTATTAGGGTGTTTAGTGTCACTTACCAACTATGCCATCTGTACTTCTCTGTAAAGTCTTTAGAATTCTCCTCCAAATACTGGAATTGTAGCATATGAAAGATCCATTTGCAAAGTTCCTCCTACTCTCTTTGCCCAAGATCTAGACAATAGCATACCAAATTTAGGAGAAATATATGCTACAACTATATCCATCAATACACTTTTCATAGGTAACTGAGTTAAATTCACCACCAGATCTTTGATAACCCCAATACAATTCATTGCCCTAGATTCAAAGGCATGCAAATCATGATATGGTTTAGTAACACTCATCCCTAAAGCTTCCATGACTGCGTTTGGCATGAGGTTATGTGAAGCTCCTGAATCTAACAGACAGTTATGTAGTAGCTGATCATGTATTGAAAGAGTTACATAAAATGGAGGAGGATATTCTGAATTATCATCAGGTTGATCAAAAGTTTTTGACCCCACAGTAATAGTAGGTTTTTCATCTTGCAAATTAATTTCATCAAATGGGATAGGGATAGGGTTCACTGCATTTTTAAAAGTTTTAAAAGCTGCTTCCCTATAAGCTTTGTTCTTAATCAACTCTGTTAAAGGAACAAGGATTTTAACTTTATTAAGTTGATGCTCCAAATTGAACCCACTTATAGCTTTATTCACCTCCTCAAGACTTACCACTTCATCTTTTTTCTCTTTTACAATTTGTTTCTGATTTGAAGACACATTTTGTTTAATAGGATGAGCTTTTACCATCTTTTTATCCTTTGCTGCCTGTTTTACCCCTGATTTAAGAGCATATGATTTTTGTGGTATTTCCTGGAAAATTTCAGGCATAGACATTTGATAATTATTTTCTTCATAATGATCTAGTTCTGCAGCATAATGATAATCAACTTTAGTCAGAAAATGAGAAGAAGAATGATAATCAAACTGACTAATGTTGTGTTCCTGTTCTTCCAAATCATCTAACTCTCCTTCATCTATCTCATATGACTCATCATCTCTCACATTATTATTTTGAAAAGGAGGCTGGATCCTTTGTTCTTCATTTTCTCACCTATCCCTTTGAATATCATTATTTTGTCTTTCTCTTGGGAAAAACCTAGGGGCAAAAGGTCTTCTAAACTAATTTTGATTTCTTTCTCCTTCAGGTATTGGTTTGTTCTGATTTTTATTTCCCAATTCCAACCTGTCAATCTTAGCAGACAAATTTTTAATAATTTTATTCATTTCATCCATTTTACTGTTTGAAGATATTCCTGTAGGATTGGAGGTAATGATTTCCTTTTCACCCTTTTTGTCTACAGTTTGATAATCTGTTTCCTGTTTGAGTTTGTTTGAAGCCAAAATATTAGACTCTACTTCCAATGCTACATCTTGCATATTTTGAAGTGACACACATTTTCTTTCCCTCAATAACAAAGAAAACCCATGATCAAATGAGTTTGCATAAGTTAACTTTGCTGATGTCTCGGAGGGTTTTATTTCAGCTGGTATTCTACTGTACATTTTATTGAACCTTTTAGAAAAGTCTCCCACAACTTCATCCTTCTTTCTCTTTAATGATCCAAACTCTGTAATGTAATACAAATAATCTTTAGTATCTCCCCATTGTCTCATGAATACTTCTTCTAAAGCATCTATACCATCTATATAGTTTTGTGGTAATTCTCTAAACCATTTTCTCACTTCACCATTTAAACTTTGAACAAAAACCCTCATCCAAACATCCTCATTTTCAAAATTTTGATTGTATGCATAACTCAAAAATGTATTCCAGTGCTCTTCTGCAGTAACATCCCCTTGACCATTAAATCTCGGAATATATTTTTGGTAATCTCCTCCTGGGACAGCATTGAGAGGCTTGGGGAAAACTAGTGGGGCATATCTTGCTGCTACCATAGCAGCCATCTGATTTTGAGGGTGGGCCATTCTAGGACTGGAAATATTTGAACTTGTCTTAGACTGATTGGTGCTTGAATGTTGTGATGAAAGAGGCAATTACTAGGATTTGGCTGATTCACTGGGATGGTCTTAACAAAAGGTATGTGGGTTGAAAACAAAGAAGAAACTCATGTTTGCAATGCTTCAAGTTTAACCTTCTTAGACAACAAAGGATTTGTGAAGACTTGGAAATTGCCAATTTGAGAAGGGGTAAATAGCAGATCTAATTCTTCTTTTCCTTTTTCTGAATGTGGGTCAAAAGAAGGAACAGAGATAGATGAATATTCAGGAATAACCAAGGATGAAGGATGTTTAAATTTTTCTGATGAAGTAGAGCTTAACCTTCTCCTAGCCTCTTTTAATATCTGTTCAGGATCTGAGACTTTTGGATTTAAAGGTGATGAGGGATTTCCTTGAGTTCCTATCTTCTTTGAAGCCACTGTAACTTTTTGCAAGTGACTGATTGTAGTCCATAGCAGGTCTCACTGATCTTGTTTACCTTCCAAAATCAGATACATAAGAATGTCAAATACCCAGGGAAGATATCCTTTCGTTTCTCCATCCCCGGCAATGGGGCCAGAATATGTTATCCCTAAAGTTGAACCTAGACTACGGGGGTTCAAGCTTAAAGAAATCTTTTAAAAAATAATTCAATAAAAAAAAAAAAACTGAATTGGTATGTAATCAAAGATATAGGAAAATCACATAATCATTAAAGATCTGTATGACATAAAAATGGAATACAAAATTCAATAACAAGGGAACTACGAGCCCGAATTTATGGAATGAACTTGACTCTGTCACTAAAAATTTGAAAGATAACTGTATTTTATCATAAGAATCATGTAATGGAATGTAATTGACCATATACAGGATAAATCATAGAAAATACAATTCATAAAAATACAAAATCAGCTCATAACCATAATCATATCAAAGCAGAACCTGTATTGAAGATGTAGAGAGTTTCATGTCATACAATATACATCAAAATTGGATTCCCATCTCCAATTTCCACCCCTTCCTATCTAGTTACTATCCCTTATATACAAAACTTCTGAGTTTCAGAGATAGTTATCAAATCCTATTTCTATGGATCGAATGCTTTCAAAAATAGCAAAGTCGATTTTCTTAAAACAATCTTAATACAAGTGTAATACAAAATACAAATAGAAATAGACATTTGGCATATCCTAATTGCTTTCAAAAACCAACTATGATTCTAAGTCTAAAGACTCTTAGAAGCCTCTGCCAAGACAGTTAGATCACTTAAAACCTGGGATCTTTTTTGCAATCTAGCAAACTTAGCATCTTTGTTCTCCATTTGATTGTGCGTCTCCTTACTCTGAGTATTCATGTGTTCGAGCTGCTTCTGGATGGTTCTTTTCTCTTTCAATATGTCTTTAGATATTGAAAGTAACTTCTGATAATATGCTTCCTTATCCTCCAAATCCTCTCGTAACCTTTTATTTGCAGTCATTAACTTCTCATTAATACTCTGTAAAAACTTGGTTTGCTCCTTATATGTTTGCAAAGATCTCTTAATCTGGTTCAATTCTGGATCTATTTCAATAGCTTCTTCTTTCATAAGGTTCTCATCTTCATGTGGAAGCTTTGAGACTGAACAATCTTCTGAACACACTTGTTTATTTGTGCAAAATATTTCAGGTATAGACCCTGCAACTCCTTGAATATCAATGAAATTCTCATTATCTAAGAAATATTGACCCTTGGATGCGTGTACAGTTTCTTCACTAAAAGAATCATTTATCATCACAATTTCTTCACAATCTTCATGCACCAATTCCATTTCTGCCTGCAATTTCCTTCTTAATCTAGTCCCAGGCTTCATACCAATGCTTTCTGATTTCAAAAGCTGAACTCGTGTTTCATTCTTTGAAGTTATATTCTTTAACATCATACTCAATGCTTCAAGGTTTTCGTCTGTAACTGAAACTTCAGGAAACAAATTATTCTGGTTTGGTTCTTCTACAAAACCCTTACCTTCTGCTGCAACATACTCAGTTTGTTCTTCATGATTTCTTGTTTGCTGATTCACGTCTTTTGTTACCCTTTTTCCCTTTTCTTTGGTTTTTTCTTAAAACCCTAACTCTGACATCAAACTTTCTGAATCTCATCCTTCTCTATGCAATTGTGAAATCGACAACAATTTTATTAAACCCTGATGGTATATAGAACGAGCAGTATGCTCTGGATGGGCTTGTACCCATGTAACCATCTTTTGCAGGCTCTTCAATAGATAAAATGGGAGATTGAGTTTTAAGCTTCCATCGAGGTGCATCAATAACCTTAAATGACATTTGAGAACCCTATCATAATGACCTTCGCATGTAATATAATTTTGAACCATTCCCAAGGGAATTTTCCAATTAGGTTTTATCTTGCTCACATGAATACCATTCTTCCAGTCTAATTTCTCAAACCTTGGCATTAAGAACTCACTGTAATTACCTTGAAAATCCTACTAATTAAACCATCTTTCTCCTTGTGCTGGAACCCCTATTGCTTCTGCAATAGACTCTTCATTCACCATGATCTTTAAACTCTTGAGCTGCACCATTCCATCTTTGTAGCTTTTGATGAAGGCCATAGTCACCTATGTATGATAACCCTGCAACTTTTCACAGAAAGCAAACCATCCCACATTTCTCATCAACTGGGCTGACCTTGGAAATTGCAGTATCCATTGTGTGTTATCGAGTTCCAATCTGCAAATCAGGCCTCCTGGTCTTCTTTTCACCACAATTTTTGAATCTTCTTCCATTGTTACTTTCGACATTTTGCAAACTTTTCAAAATATAAACTTCACAGAGCTAATGGAATTCGAGAACAATAATATGACAGATTTTTAGGGAAATATGGAATATCACTGTCAACTATCGATACTGTCAACATTGGTACCATTACTCATTACACCATATCCCTCGATTTCATATGAAGAACATTTGTAAAAGCAAATGAGTGACACAATGTATAAAATCATTATTTTGACAGGACTGTCTTCAAGAAATAATAATGATAATTTTAAACCATAGTACCGAGCCTGTCAAATATATAATGCTTATCATGTGTTTGCATACATCCATATACCATCGTTTCATTGTCACATTTTTTTCAAAACAAATGATATTTATGAATAAAACCATCAATGCAATATTTTAAGGAATGCTACAAGTTTAAGGAATGTTGCCAGTTTATAGAATCCAATTTATAATTGATCTTTCATAAAACCTCTTGCTCTTAATATAAGTCCATAACTTTAGATAATAAATGATTTGATCCTTTAAAATAAATCACAATAAAAAATATAAAAATATGACACTCAAAGGTATAAAATAAGGTAAGATTAAAGAAATGAACTCAACATAAACAAAAAACTATAAAACCCTAGGATAAAAATGAAAAAACAACCTTAGAGATAACACATTCTTTTATATTCTTTGTTACATTGATCTCTTGAATGAGTTTTCTTTTATGTATTCTTCCTTACCCATTATTATTTTTTTGGGTCTTCTGCTATCCAACGCTACAAATTGATTAGTTTCCCATACAATCTTGGTCGGATAATTATTAAATTTATATTATTATTTTATTTAGCATATCATTTTCTTATACTAATATGTGTTATGGCTCTTGTTTATTACAACTTGAAAATATGATATGAAGGGTTATTAAAAAATGGGTTGATAAAAATGGATACCTACAATATTTGGTGAAACTAGGGTTTTTTTTAATGGGGAAGGTATACTGGGAGGGGGGTTCAACAATATAATTTTAGGAGACATTTTTCAATATTTAATGGAATTAGGGATATTCTTTAATATCCTGCGAACGGTCGTGCTATGTAACAAGTTCACTGAGTAACCCCCCGTGTTCATTAGGTCCCTGCTCTCCATGGCCTTATCTCCTCAGAGGAAAGGCACCCTCCATACCAGGCCTTTTCATGCTTTGAGGAGGGCGTTGATGGATTTTACAGCATTCTATGGGTTAGATGGGGTATAATTACCTCCCTCTAGCTCACTCCAACCTTTCGTTCGGAGTGATTCACTTATTATTATTATTTTTTAATTTTAAGTTGACATTTTATAAATTCAAATTGACATTTTAAAGGCATGTCGGCCTGGATTTTATTTGTAAAAGTGAGTGTGAGATCATATAAATAAATATCCTTACTTCATTTTTAAAACAAAACTTATGGGATAAAACACTATGTTACTTTTCTACCTTTATAGGGCTCTTTGGATGTGATGCGCTCCTCTTGAGGAAGGAATTTATGGGTTTCATGATCAATGCTAGGAGTGTCTTTGGTTCAACGCTCTTGCTAAGGTGATGCTAGATTTGTTTGCTTAACACATGCACAAGGAGTTATCTAGGTTTTTCCTCTTGACTCTCTCTTTCCTACTTGTTAATGAATGTTGTATGTTTATGGATTGAATGGTAGCCTTTAGGGTTGCATTTTTTCTTGGCTATGTCTTTGTCAACTTTAGGCACCTTGGTTGTGGAAGTACATCCATTTAGGAGTACTTCTAGTGTTAGAACTTTAGGGCTCTAGGGGTTAGCCGTAAACCTAGGTTATCTTCTCTAGGGGCTAGTTATTCACTCCTTATATGTCCTAGGTTAGGGTAGGATTGTGCTAGGGTTTTTCTCCCTAGGTCTCAAACCTCTCTCTTTTCCAAAACCTAGTCAATAGGGTTAGATAGATTGCATTTTGAATCTGTAAATTTGCATTCTCATGGTAAAATTAGGGTTATGATTAGGTCTGCATTTTTATGTTGAAAACCCTAAAAATAAGAAGAAGAAAAATTGGCATTTTTTTGCCTCCCTAAAATTTCGGCCACCCTCCCTAGAAATTCGCCCTGGCCTCTAAAGCCCTAAAAAACCTAAGGAGGAATTATAGGGAACCCTAAAAATCTAAAAATTGCAAAAATCTCAAAATCTGCCCTAAAAATCCCCAAAAAAGTCCTAATTCTTCCCTAAAAGCCCTAGTTTCTATTTACCCTCGCTATTTCCCTAGTCCTCTCTCTCTTCACCCCTCGGGTCTAGGCTTTGTGACAACTCAAACCCTTAATTTAGGGCTTCCCTTTATAGTGGCATACCTCCCATTTACCCAAACCTTGTCCTAGTAACACTTGCTTGACACCTTTCACCTTCACATATAGTCTGCAAAACACCTCACAAGTTAATGCCAAAGTTGAGTGAATAATTGCTTACATGCACTTGTACTACTGTTCATTGTTTTCAAATAATTAATGTTGCTATAAATACGATGAATGATGACTGATATATACTGGTGTATGCATGTGTAAAGGTCATTTTTAACACGTAATGAATGATGGATGTATATTATAATGAGTATCTTTGTTGCTACACAATACTTCGTGGTTATGCCATTATATATGCTAATTAAAAACTGATACTATACTGCTGCTAAACCATTATTTTCTGAGTTGGTACTATTTGTTTCTTTCATATAAAGTCTAATGCAAGTAGTTACATAAAATACATGTTGAAATAAATTCTCATCATTAATAGATGACTAATGTTGCTATATTATGACCGAATATATATGTGTTGTACCTACTATTGTCATAACTATATATCTTAATGCATGTACTGTTGTACTTGGGTTTTTGAGATATGATGAACGTGTATACTTGATCTATAATTGCACTTATATGGTGGATACATTGTGGATAATGTTTGTTTTATGTCATTGCACCTTACAACGTAATTTATTATCAGTTGAATGATACTTAGTGTGATGTTTCATACTTACTATTGGAGGAGCTTGTCGGTAAGCCGACTAGTCGAATAGCCGACTAATTGGAGATTAGGTTGGCCGCATAAGGTCGTGTCGGTTGACCGAACCGATAGGTAGTTATATGTAACCATTTTTAAATCATATATATTAGGCTATTGAGCCAAATGAGAACTCGGTTCAGTTTTGTGTATGTATGGACCCTCATGTTATAATATAACCTGTTATTCCCTTATCTATATTCTTATCTCTTGTGTCTGTTATGCCTATATGATTACATGTGTATTATTGGTAACCCTCTGTGGTCTGTGAGATTACAACATTGGTTCTATTGCCGGTAGTACATCTATGAACGTAATGACTATAAGTAGATGATATCAGAACAGGAGATTAAGAAATGGTGGGAGCATAAGATAGCAAATTATTTGCAGAACTACGCAAGGAGAAATAGATTAACCATTGCTCAAGCGAAGGATAAATTCTTCACTGAAACACATGAGAAGTTTGTAGAATCGGTACCCCAGCTTTTGAAAAAACTTATGGATGAAAAAGCCGGAAGCAACTAAGGACCAAGAGCTGCTAGAGAAACTAATTCGAGGGGGACGAACAAACCTGCCGAAGTGGTTTGAAAACATCACAGATGAATTCTACGAGGAACAAGTCGTAGAAGAAAGAACTTTGGTCGAAAGCATTCAGAAAATATTTTATACAGACCTTACCGAGCATTTCCTTTTCTCCTTACCGAACATGTTGTTCAAATTCCTGATAGAAAAGGGAGTGGGTCATATCGTAGAACCTCATCCATCACTACATGAACCGCCACCAAATTCTAACTGGGCGGAGAAACAAAAAAAGTGGGAAAAATTCATTGCCAAAAGGGAGCGGGAGTACTTCCTAAGCAAATAAACAGAACTATCCGAGCTTTCTAAAGCGTCGGGTATGCTATGGGTGGGTAGCTGGGAATATGTCAGGATAAAGTGAAGAGGATTCTAGTCGACTGAATAAGATACCATCACCAGCAATGAAAAGTCAACCTAAAAAGGAAATAGAACAAACAATGACACACAAAGGTACGGTGAATTTACAGAAAGTAGAAAGAGAGAAGAGGATGAAAAGAAGGGAAGAGAGAAGAGAATCGGCTATAGCATTGTAAAGAGGGATGACTACTAGGGTGACAGACCAAGAAATAAATCTGCCAAAGACGGGTCATGACCGACAAGAAGAAGGCATTAATGAAGAAGCATCACCCATAGAAGAATACTTGTGGATAGAGCAACGTGAAGCTATCCAAATATAAATTCCCCAGGAGATAAGACCTCTATCTCCAATGAATCCAAGTACCAGGATTCAAGCCATTGTCGAAGAAGACCTAAGACCAAGAGCTGGTGAGTTTGGTACATGGAGTCGACTAGACGACGAGGAAAATGATGATAATCATCTAGTGATCCATCAATTGGAGGATTACACTTTAGGCATACCCTTCCAACCAAAGTATCCACTTACTTTACCCAACACATGAAGGAGCACCCCCCTGCAAAACACAGCTTTGCAAAATACAGAATAGTTGGACATGCAGACAAATCAATGCAGTTGGACATCGATAGGAGAAGTCAACCCGAATCGACTGTTTGTCGGAGAAGAAATGACAAAAAAAATGACCGATGGGAATGAAAGTTCCATCAACAACAGCTTTGCACAACACGACAAACAAAACATCCCACTACCCACACCACCGCCACCTCCTGGAGGAGACAGCGACAACGATACCGACATGGGTCACGGATCAGCACATATCCCTCTATACAAGGGTGATGAAGATCCTAGACAACATTGGTTTGTCTGTGAGTCAATATGGGAGGCAAATCAAGTTATGGTCGAAGAACGACAGATGGCACAATTCGTTGGTGCCTTGAGGAAAAGGGAACTAACGTGGTACATGACCTATATCGAAAGAACTCCCCAAGCATCTAAAGCAGAAATTAAAGCACAATTCTTGTCTTTCTTTAAAACTCCAGACGCAAAACATCTGGAAGCCAAAAAGCTGAAAACAACATCTCAGAAGCCAGCAGAGTCTGTCCAGGAATATGACAAACAATGGAAAGACCTCCTCAGGAAACTAGACTATGTAATTGATCAACAATTATTAATTCAGTGGTTTCTTGCAGGTCTATCACATAAAATATGGCGACACATAAGTTTGGATACATTTAAAACGTATGAAGACGCACTTACCAAAGCTCTGCAAGTAGAGATGGACAAAGACTTCTCAGCATATCCCAGGGATACTAGACTAGAAGAATGACTATAAATCATGAAAAAATCATTGAAATAGCTGAACCTCAAGAATCAGGATGTCTAGTGTACAAAATGCTCAACAACCAGACACACTAAAGATAACTGTTGGCAAGACATAAGTCGACAGGACGTTTGATTTGTTCAGACAAAATGCTTCTGTGACATCTTCCAAGAACATGGAGAACACACAACCAAATATTTCCCATATAACATGAAAAATGGAAAAGCATCTTGGTGTGCAATCTGTGAAGTAAAAAGTCACGCAACGGCTGACTGCCAACTAAATTTCAAGAACCTACACAACTACCAAGCAGTCTACCATACGAACGTAGTTGCGCAGAATAATGATAACAACCAACGAAGCAATGATCAAAACGACCCAAATAATCAAAGATATGAAGGCCTTCGATATGAGTGCAGGTTCGACAACCATCGTGGAGGATATGGAGGTCGAGGACAATTTTCTGGAAATCATGATAATCGACCACATCGACCCATCCAATGCTTTACATGCTACAAAGAAGGTCACCGATATGCAAACTGCCCATAAAAGGACAGAACCAATTTAAAGTTTTGTACTAGTTGTGGTGTAGGTGATCACTCATTAGAGGATTGTCCTACCATGCTTGACTAAAATCAATAAAAAGAAAAATGTTAATGTCTTGTCATGTGTTCAAAAACATGATGTAATCAATACAAAGAACCTGCATATAGTAACCCGACAAGGGAGAAAAATTGGGAATGATAATCCATGTATAATAAAAATCAAAGAAAATAATGATTATCCTAACCCAGCTAATAAAAATAATTATATAACGACGCAACGAATATATTTAAAGAATTTGCTATACAGGAAGAAGCTGATGACAGTCGACCAAACACAGTTAAAGAATTAATACGCTTAGTACAAGATGATAAATCGGTATCTCAATTAATTGACTTATTGTATAATATGAAGCATAATAACACAGAAAAACAAATAAAAAACATATGTAGTCTAAACCAAAAGGACAAAAGTGATGCTGACCCACTTGTTGACCTAGAAATTGAAGGATACCATGTTCGACAAGTTGTGCTCGACTTCGGCTCACAAGTAAATATTATGACTCGTGACACTTGGGAACAGCTGGGTAGACCTCGACTATATGAGTCAGGCATATACCTCAAGTTAGCCGACCAAGGTCTGATCAATCCCATCGGAGTTTGGAGAAATGTCGATATGACAATAAAAGGAATATCGACCAAAGTCGACTTTGAAATTATTGACCCTAAGGAAGGATCCAGATCCTTCCCAGATTTAGTAGGTCGACCTTGGGGAAGAAAAATGAAAGCATCAATATCCCTAGACAAAGAAAGGATAAAACTAAAAGGGAATGGACAGCAAGTCATAGTACCTATCCACCCATCCCAAGGAGAACCTTGGATAGAACCTATTGATGAAGAAGTCAAAATATGACAAATATATCAAAAACAAAATAACGAAGACTAAACAGAACCCAACATCTATGGTGAGCTTCACTTAGGCAATCAAGATTTAGTAGGATACAATTCAGATGCAAAATTATATGATTGGGAAGTCAAAAATTACGAGACCCAAGCAAGAGGGTGCTGGATCATTCAAGCGGTATAGAAGAAACCAGTCCAACAATATTTTTCAGTCTCCATCACCCCTAAAACATTTGAAAATAAAAGTAGGGAATATCCTACCTTAAACCCAACAAATGTAAGTATCAGACAGATCCCAAGGTATAAAGAAAGGGAATCACCAGTTATGCATATAGAACAAGTATCTAAAAACATAGGTGAACATGGCTAACTACAAATCTTAATAGAAACCTTCACAGGACAAGCTGCACGATGGTGGGACACCCATCAATCAAGATTGCAGACATGGACAACAGCTTTGACCTACTTCGTAGAAAGATTCGAAGGAAAGAAGCTAACCAAACAGACACAAATACCTGTGTTCATCCAAGGGAAAGACCCAGAGGAACACATAAGAACATGAAAAAGAGAGTGGAGCAGACTTGGGTATAAAGATGAACGTACATGGCCACACCTGTTTCCCTCGACGCTAGCCAACTTACCAAAAAAATGGTATAAAATGGAGGAAGCACGGGGTGAAACATTTCAATGGCATGAACTTAGAGAGAACTTCATTAAAGACTTCAGTTTTATACTGTAGAATGAAAAGTTAATCAAAACTACAAAACAAATAAAAGCATTTATAGAACCGACTGGGAACAACACTTTGATATAAAACTATGATTGACCGACAATGCCATGTAATAACATACAAACCAAGATAATACCATAGTCGACAAGACTGCAAATGGAAAACAAAAACCCAGAAGGGAAAAGTTTTCGATGGAAATCATATCACTCAGAAACAACAAAACCAATTTGCACAGTACTTAAAGTCGATACAGCCGACAAAGAAGATACCAACCGAATGACTGCAACAGAATTTCCTACTACATTCTCACAATTTAAAGAAAGGAGTCGACCGATCAATGAAGCTAAAGCACCAGAATGGTTGGATGCCAAAGTTAAAACTAAAGAGTCTGACATATCAAATGATGATCGACCAAAAATGGATAAAAATGGCGATTATTGGAGCGAAGAACAAATGACCGAAATCGTAAACCTACTGAAAGAATTCTAGGATGTATTCGCTAGAGACTACAAGGACCTCAAAGGACTAGTCCATGAAATGGGTGAGATGAAGATCGACATTAAACCTAATGCCCGACCTGTAAAGAAGAGGCCATACAAATTAACTCATAAATACAAAGAGATAGTTAAGAAAGAGATCAACAATATGCTTGCAGCAGGAATTATCTACCCTATTGACTAATTAGAATGGGAAAGCCCAATGGTCATGCAACTAAAGAAACACGACCCAACGAAATTAAGGATATGTGTCGACTTCAGAGAATTAAACAAAGTCACCTTAACATACCCATTTCCAACACCATATGCAGATGAAATCTTAAATGAAGTTGCATGACATGAATGTTACTTGTTTACAGACGGATTCTCAAGGTACAACCAAGTACCAATAGCCAGAGAAGACCAAAAAAATACAACCTTCATAGGTGAATTCAGCTCATTTTCCTACAGAGTTATGCCTTTTGGTCTCAAAAACACCCCTGCAGTATTTTCGAGAATTGTCAAAACATTTCAAGAATATATCTACAAAATAATGGTAGTATATTTTGATGATTGGACGATATACTCGATGCTGAAAGATCGCTGCAAATGGCTAAGGCTCATGTTGGAACAATGTCGAAAAATCCAGCTATCTTTGAACATAAGGAAATGCATATTCCTAACTCCTATAAGGATACTATTAGGGCACATTGTATGGAAAGAAGGCATCAAGGTCGACTTTGCAAAGATAAATATTATCCTCAACTTGAAACCACCAGTAAACCCAAAACAAGTCAAGGTACTACTCGGACACACAGGATATTATAGGAAATTTATGAGATACTACTCAGATATGACCTATCCACTAGAAGAACTATTAAGAGAAGATCAGGAGTTCGACTGGACAAATGAATGTAACATATCATTTGAAACACTAAAAAGGAAAGTAGTAGAGGCAACTATCCGCAGGTTCCTGAATTGGTCGATCAATTTCATGTACATATCGACACATCAAGCCTAGCGATAGGTGCAATCTTAATACAACTAGGGGACGATGGAATGGATTACCCTATAGTATATAGCAGTAGAAAACTAAACAAGGCAGAAAGAAACTATTCAACAACAGAGGGAGAAGCATTAGAAATGGTCCTTGCACTACAGAAGTACCGACATTACCTACTAGCCAACCCTTTCATCTTTTATACTGACCACCAAGCATTGAAATACCTTGTAAACAAACCTTTACACCATGGAAGGATTTGCCGATGGATACTACTATTCCAAGAATTTGAATTCAGGAAAATTAAATATCGAGCCCGACCACTTGTCGAGAATTAACATGGGAGAGGAGCTGATAGGAGTCGAAGATGACCTACCAGACGCATACTTATTTCGAATAGAAGCTGTCCTGATAGAATTGGAGGAAATAGCTCAATTCCTAGAAAAGGGTCAAGCACCAAAGGGCATGAGCATGAAAAAGAAACAAATCTTAGCTATGAAGGTTGCACCATATAGCCTCATAAATGGATTTTTATACAAAATGGGCTCGGACGACATCCTCAGATGATGCGTATTGGAACACGAAAGAGATAACATCATGTACGAAGCACACTATGGACCGACAGGAGGACATTTTCAAGCGGATACAACTGCCAAGAAAATCCAACAGTCAGGGCTATGGTGTCCGACACTATACAAGGATTGCAAAAATTTTGTTGGCCAGTGCGATAGATGTCAGCGACTGGGTCGACCTCTTCCTAGTGCAGAAATGCCCTTGATATCAGTAAACCCAAGTTTGACATTTGAAATTTGGGCCATTGACTTCATAGGACCATTCCCAATACCAGCAAAAAGAACAGGTGCAAGATACATAATAACTGTAGTAGAATATGTAACCAAGTGGGAAGAAGCAGAACCTGTCGACACATGTTCTAGTGAGATAGCTGCTAAATTTATCTATGAAAACATAATTACTAGATTTGGATGCCCAATAACCTTAATCAGTGGCCAAGGATCACACTTTACTAACAAAACCATCAAAGCACTAACAAACCAGTTCAAAATTCACCACCGACGTAGTACAACTTATCAGCCTCAGTCGAATGGAGCAATATAGGCATTCAACAAAACATTAACAAGGGGTTTAACAAAAATCTGCAACACCAACAAGGATGATTGGGATGAAAAATCCCTGCAATATTATGGGCTTACAGAATAGCATACAAATGCTTGACCGACCAAACACCATTTCGACTAGTCTACGGCCAAGAAGCAGTCGTTCAACTACATTTTCAACAGCAAACACCTATCATAGCAGATATTTTACATGTCGATGTCGAAGAAGGAAGGAAGGATCGACTAATGCAACTAAGCAGGCTAGAAGAACACCGACTACTTGCTTTACAACATTAAGAAATTCATAAACAACAGTAGAAGGCTTGGCATAACCACAATATTAAAAACAAAAATCTGTTGGTAGGGGACCTCGCCTTATTGTACAACAGTCGAGTAAAAGGAAAACCTAAAAATTTACACACAAAATGGATGGGACCTTACATTTTCAAAGAAATTCATGCCAATGGATCAGTCCGACTAAGGACATTACAAGGCACAATATTTCAGAAACTTGTTAATGGTGCCCGTCTAAAACAGTACAAAAATTAAGCAAGTTCAAAAAAAATAAAATAAAATAAAAAAGAGACATATATATAACGACCATAACTGTCAGGGGAAAAAAAAAACTATAAAAATCTAAAAATCCCCAAAACAACAAAACATAACCAACACCCATAACCTAGAATGATAAGGAACTACGAAAGATATAATAACCAGCACTTCGACAACCAACACCAACCCCATCGACATATCACCATCGATTGCTCACATGATCGACATCGACCAACAACCCTGAAGGTCAAATCATGCCTTCATGACTACAGACAAAATGAGCGCCAAAATCAAATCGCATTTAACACAAACTCCATAGACCGTGCTGGACCATCACTTCCGCCATTAATACATCCATCGACAGAAACGTCACCTACTCCACCTATAAATATTGGGCCAGAAAAATATCATTTACCGCATTTTGAAGAGATAAAACAACCGAGTATTCAGAAATTTGAGAACCGAGACCCTGTAAGAAAAGCTGACTAAGAGATTGACAAAATGGCCCTGAAGCAAACCAGAGCTGTAGCTGCAAAAAAAAAAGAACTACAATCCACCGAAACTCCACTTATGAGAAGATTAAGAAATATAAAAAATTCCAATGTATAGGAAACCTCATGGGAGAAAACTTGGTCAGAAATCAAAGAATTGGATTATATGGATAAGAAAATGACACCAGAAGCGGAGAAGATAAGCTACAACACCATCATGAGTTACATGAACACACCGTTCATGGAAAGCTTTGGAGGAACGAAAGAAATAGCAATGAAATTTATCATTAGTCAGTATCACAATGGAAAATTTTACTTCTATAGGCCAGTAGAAATTTCTGGTGAAGTTATATACAAACTTACCGGTCTCTCAAATTAGGGCGACCCTGTCCCTATTAGTATAAAAAAAGGACTGATAGAACAATTGACTGGAACACCAACAGGGAAGAACTTGAAAGGGATAATGATCATTCAAATACAATCCCGGACATCGCAAATTGTGGCCAAAATAATAGCAACAGGACTCACTCCTACAGGTTGAAGGAGTGATATGAAGCTAGACATGCTGGAAGCAGTCGACACAATAGCATGCAAAGGGAAAATTTATCATTGGGCTCAGCATGTTGCTGACATGCTCAAGTCTATATGTGAGAAATCTCAGTAGTCGATCAGGATTATAATATTCCCATCTCTGATACTCTGGATAGCAATGTACCACTTGTGCCCAGTCGGGGACAAGCAGTTCCAAGAACCACACAAGTACTACATGTGGAGATTCAAGCCATTTTCACATAATGGAACATTGAAAGAATTGGAAAATGGAAAAGTACTGTTGGAAAACTGGTTCCAAAACTTGAAACTCCAGACAACTGGATGGAGGGTGCCTCAGAACATCCGAAGAAGTATACCGAAAACAACACATATTCAACTCGATCTCGACCACATAGTAGTCTGGTACATGTAGGGGGAAAAAGCAACATTGAAACCTCTCAACTATTACCCAATAGTCAAAGAGATTTTCTGAGAACTAGCTCGACAATCCAATACAAAACTATCAATACCAACAAAATCCAAAGAAATAAATCAACCAATCGAAGAACCATTGACCGACCAAGAAAAAGAGGAGGACTATGAACTCTGTTTACATATTAGTACCTTCATGTTGGATGATATACCAGCAGAGGACACCAGCAAACTTCAACTGACAATTATTCCACAACCTATCCAAACAGGAAGCATAACGACTGAACATCAATTAGCCAAACCGACAGAAAAAAGTATCATTCTGGCTCACCGACAGGAAGAAGGAGAAGAGAAGATAGAAGAAAACATCGAATCAGATAATCTAGAAAATGCTATGACAAAAGAAAACTTAAGGAAAATAGCAGCCTTGAGGAAAAAGAAGGAAATTCAGGAAAAAGGGAAGGGGAAACATAAACTTCTCTTATCTGAGTCAGAAGATGAAGAAGAATTGTTGGCAACCGCTGTCGACATTATAGAAGATGCAACAGCAAACAAATTTTTGGTTGTAATAAAATTCAAACGGTTTGTTGACGCAGGAGCAAAGCAAGGGAGACCGAAAAAGGTAAAAAATGCAACCACTTCAGTTGATGAGAACATTGTTGATTTAGTTTCTACACCTCCACCCCCATCTCCAACCCAGATTACACAAGAAGACACCGCACAGATACCCACCATAAGCCCAGTCGACATTTGCAAGAATGCTATGTCGGAGACACTGAATGAATGGTTAGACCAAGACGGTGATTTCCAAGCATACATTGAAAAATTACCTAAACTACTTACCTCTGTTCAGACAATTACCACCAAATGCCCACTAATTGAATCTAGTGCATCACGCCAGATCCTCTCTCAGCAAATTGGCCAGATACCCCGGAAACCAAGATCTGTGGGAATTATCAAATCCACATTTCTGAGGAACCCCGACAATACTTCCCAAATTTCCGCAAGCCGCACCTCGTCCATTATCCCTTTTGACATCTCACACCCTCCACTAGACATTGAACCAGCAAGAGATGCGGAAGTAAATAAACTGGAAGATATCAACCACGTGATCGACAACCTATTCTCTGATGATCCAGACAATTCACCACCAGAAGTTGAAGACCCACCGTTGACTCACAATATCCCCACTACACCAATTACACCAGACCATTCACCATCTCCACCACCACTTCCCAATCCAGAACCTTTACCAAACCCTGGAACATCTGGTTCAAATCCCACAAATACACACCAAGCCATAAGTTCCACCCAAGAAACTCAACCGTAAATTCCACCGACCAATGAAGATCAACAGCTAGACAATCAACCATAGGGAAATATACCACTAGTACAATCATAGACATAACAACAGGCAGACCAGCATAGACACAAAAGAAAGAGAAAAGACAAAAAGAAGAAAGAACACCACAAAGAATCAAATCCGACAGTGATCCACATTAGCCAGCTCGAATCGACTACTGTAGTCGACATAAATAAACTCAAAGATGGAGAGTTGGGTCAACTCCTAGAAACTCTCGCCGCAAAAGCAGCAGTAAGAAACCAGACTAAATGAGAGCGGATCGACAACACTAAGAAAGAGGAAATCGAGTTTCTAACAAAATGCAGGAATTTGATCCAAACAGTCATACCGGGACCTTTAGAGGCCGACACTAACAAGCTGCTTGAAAAAGGCATACCAACTATTTGAAACCATGGTTTCGACTCTACAATCACATCTACAAAATACAAAAGAAGATCAAATAGAGGAAACATCCAGATTACTCAGGTAGCAGTATACAACATTCTCGGAGGCTCACAAAGTGTTACAAGACCATTTAGAGGAATCTATCATCATAGATGAAGTGCTCCGGGATTGGCCTACCTATTACGGACAAGTATTTCAACAGACTC
This sequence comes from Pseudotsuga menziesii, assembly GCA_001517045.1. Classification (NCBI taxonomy): domain Eukaryota; kingdom Viridiplantae; phylum Streptophyta; class Pinopsida; order Pinales; family Pinaceae; genus Pseudotsuga; species Pseudotsuga menziesii. Next base: position 108,672 of record LPNX010694600.1, read on the forward strand.
GTAAGACTGGTGAGCATATTCAAATATTAGAAAAGAGACAAGGAATGGAAGAAACAATGAGGAATAAAATACAAGAGAAGATTGTATTGGAAACAACCAAACTACAAAAATTGGAGAGACAAGCACACTAGTGGGTACAACAAGCACTATCGAGCCTCGACAAACTATATACAATTTTTCCATAGATGGAAAGACTACTAGATGCAGCAAAGGAAAAATCTCAATTCATGGGACCTGACATGGAAAGCATTGCAGACCTTTCCATCTAAGAAAAGATGTTGAATCTGTCAAGCATCACAACATTGACTATCGACATCTAGAAATTATTACAGAACTGGACAGAATTTCAACACCATCTGGCCATTACAGCAGAAGCAATTGTGGAAATATGTGTACAGAAATGACCAACCATCCGACTACATAGTCCATGAAGACAAACAATACCGGAAACAACTACCTAAGACAACAAACTATTGAAGTACCTCCCTTGTTTCTTCAGGATGAAGAAAGATTTTGTTCCTGAGGGAGATGTTGGAGGAGCTATTCTGTAAGCTGACTAGTCGAATAGCTGACTAATTGGAGATTAGGACGGCCGCATAAGGTCGTGTCGATTGACCGAACCGATAGGTAGTTATATGTAACCGTTTGTAAATCATATATATTAGGTTGTTGAGCCAAATGAGAACTCGGTTCAGTTCTGTGTATGTATGGACCCTCATGTTATAATATAATATGTTATTCCCTTATCTATGTTCTTATCTCTTGTGTCTGTTGTGTCTATATGATTCCATGTGTATTATTGGTAACCCTTTGTGATCTGTGAGATTACAACACTTACTCAATATTGAATAAATTTCAGTATTGAAGTATACCCCATATACACACTTAACACGACATTTTCACTCGTATATTTGAATCTAATAAGGCACTAGTCACTAACGTCCTCGAAAGAGAATAATTTGGTGTTTTAGTGTCTTTGCAGAATTGTGATTGGGCTCTCTCCTAGGAGGTTTCAACTTTTGAAGTAGTTTGGGACAAGTGACTAAGGTGACAGTGGTAACTTTTCCCACATATGCTTACTGGTGACTAGGACTTCCATTTCAACTGGTAATGGACAACATATATATTTCATTTTGTTAGAATTATCGAATAACATGTTACCTATTTAAGTTTCAATCTTAAAAACACCAAATTCCTAGTAAAAAAAATTCAAGTCTTAAAGATGAAAAACAACCCTATTTCTATCTTCTCCACATTAGGCATGGCATGTCTAATTCCATTCCTAGACATTCTGATTTCGAGGTTCCACTTTAAATTTTAATGTTAAAGTTTTCAATTAATGATGACATTTACCTTTATTCACTTTACTTTCATTTATATTTATTTTAATGTTAAAGTTTTCAATTAATGATGGCATTTACATTTATTCACTTTACTTTCATTTAAATTTTAATGTTGAATTTTAAATGAAAGCTGAACCATTATCTTTATTTATAACATATTTCCTTAACTTTTAAGAAATAAAACTAAACGTTAATGGCGACTCCTAAGGAAGACGATTTTTGTGTGTGCATTTTTTAGGTCCTTCGTGAACCATTTAAGTGAGCTTGTGGGCCCATAAGGGGGCTGCATTCTAGATAGCATTTACAAATAGTGAAACACCACCAAAAAGTTTAGGGGTATTCTAGTAGCCTTTGGAATGTTTTTCAAAACATTTAGGGGTATTTTGGTAGCCTTTGGAATGTGTTTCCACATTTTAGGCAATGGACTTAGTGTCAATTGTTCTTTACAAATAAGGAGGAAGCCATCTTTGGCATTCTAGATTGCTTTGAGGATTTCAATTATAGGTTAATAGTGTCTGGTTGATAATTTGAATGAGAATTGATGGATGGAGACTAGGGTTTTCCACTCGGTGTGCCTGGTTCTCTGACTTCGTGCTATGTCTTCTTCCCTTTCTCTTTACACATATCACCCTCGTCACTATGTTTGGGTTCTGCCCTGATTCTATCTTTTGGGTTTTTCCTGGAAATCGTGGTTTCTCTCTCAAGTTTAGCTCTTATTTTCCTTGTTTATGTTCAGGAGTGGACTATGAAGGGTTCCTTTTATCAGGGTGGCGAAGGTACTTGGGCTCGACCGTCATTGGGATTATTTTTCTTTGATTGGTACTCTGTCTCTTTCTGGGTTGGAATTGTTTCCTTCACATCTTTCTATGGGTCTCTAGTTTTTTATTGTGTTCCTTCCCCACACATGTTCGGGACCAAGCCACTGGAGTTCCTCCTCCTTCGTGGGGGACTAGTACCAACCAGTGTTTAGTAAAAAAGTGGGAATTGGTTACGTTTATCAGCTTGGTCTTTGGGTTTTTTTTGTTGGAAGTCGCACTGTATGAGGTTGTGGGTCACTTCTATTTTTAGTTCTCAGGGGGTGGTGGTTATTTCGTTTATGTCGTTTGTTGATTTGCGTCACCTTCGGGGACCCCCGAGATATGCGGAGTTGACCCTGGCTTCTGTTTTCTTCTCGGTTTAACACTTAATTTACGTACCTTCTTTTCGGGAAGCAAGGTTACGTTTTCTCCCTCCACCAAGGGATTTGACCCTTATTGTCGAGCTTCGGTAGTGATTCCTTCTTTTCAGGTCTTGGTTTTTGTGGGGTTTTATCTGGGTTCTTATCTTAGATGTGCCCGATCATAGGGTTGTTCCTTCTTGTTTCAGTATTTTTTGGACTGTCTTGGGAGCTGATTTTTTTCTTAACTGGGTTTCAAACCCTTAGGGTTTGGTCTATACCACCCTTGGTCTCTTGAGTCTGTTGACTTTGGATGCTTGGTTTGCATTGTCGGGGGACCATCATCTTTTGTCTCTCTATGTCGGAGGAAAGAACAGCTAGGGGTTCACCCCTCTATATGAGAGGGCCTCAGTCTACTCTTTCACGCTCTCAGAGAAGGAGGAAAGCAAAAGCACATAAAGTGCATGAAGGGAAATTCAGGTATGTGCTAGGGCATGACATTTACATGGAACATGTTGAGGCTCTATGCATGAGGGCTCTTATTGGTAGACTGGTGTACTGTCATTTGGGGAAAAAAGAATGGATAGCTTGGGCTACAGAACATTGGAATCCCCTCCTCTCCTATGTGCCCACAATCAGTCTGCTCGCAAAGGGATGGTTGGTGTTTGTTTTCCTGGAAGACTCTCATGAAACGACCATTCTGGACTCGCTCTAGAGAATTGGAGCTGGTTCACTGGTACTCAGCCGATGGCATGCTCATTTTGACCCCCTTCGGGAGAGGGTTAGGAAGAGGCACTTGTGGGTCTTTCTCCCTACTCTTCCCTTTCCACTGTGGAGCTGTAGTTTTTTGGAAGGCATTGCCAACACCATTGGTCGGTTCGTTGCTGTGGAGGATGAATTTATGCACTCTTATGATAAGAGAATGGAAAAGATATTGGTCGAACTAGACATCTCTGATGGTCTTCCTGTGGATATTGAAATTCTTTTCCTGGACCGTCTGTTCACCCAGCGCTTGGATTACCTCAACATTCCCTTTCATTGCAGTAGGGATGTGGGTCATTTGAGAAGGGAATGTCTCGTATTGCTCCATGGTGCTGTCAGCCAGAGTTCATGACTCTCTCCCTCTGTGCGGTGGTCAACTCCTTCTTACTTGGGATGCACACCACTCGAACACACCTCTTTGACGCAGGCTCCTCTATCAAAAGGTATTTACTCTAATGCTTGCTCATTTTTTGGGGATGTGTCTGATCAGAAACTTCTGCTTTTGGATAATCTGGAGGGTAACACCTCTCTCCCCTCATCTAATGTGGGTTTCGAGCCTATCGATCCTCATGCTACCTCAGTGTATGAGACCACCTTTGCTTCCTCCGTAGAACCATCCCTACCACAGTCATTAAACCCTCCTTCTTATGATACTACACCTCTTACTTCTGCGGAGCCGGTTTCTATTTTCTCTGCCAATGATTTTCCTCCTCTGGTGAGAGCGGGCTCTCCTGTCATTTCTACCACTCCTCACAGTCTTGTCTCATCTCCATCTTTTGCTGACCCCTCTCTTCAAAATTCGTTGGAGATTTTCTATGCAAAAACACCTCTCTCGCCCTCTTTCCTTCCACTAGACTCCATACGCTTTGAAAACGTAACCATTCGTAAGAAAAATAAAGCCTCTCTTTCGGTGTCGGACAAGGCCCCTGGGGCCCAATCATATACTTCTTTGTCCACTAGATTAAAATATGTGGTGAGGAACTCATCCACCTCCTCTCCTCGGGTCCTTAGAGCTTTGTCACCCATTTCCAGTGGTTCTTAATGAAAATTCTCTCCCTAAATGTTCGAGGCATTGGGGGCTCGGCCAAACAAAAGAACGTCCACCATCTTCTTGCATCTGTCTCTCCTGACATCATTCTCCTACAAGAAACCATGAGCAGCACTTATCCTGCTCTCTTAGCGTTCTCCAAGCTCCGTCCTGGATGGGAGTTCTGTGCTATTAGTTCCAATGGTCTTTCGGGAGGTATCCTCTCAGGATCAAACCCCCTTAGGGTACGGTGCAAGGCTTATCAAACTTTGGCGGGCATCCTGCTAAAGGCTCATTTTAGGGGCACTCATTTTTCCCTCTCCATTTTAAATTGTTATGGCCCCTACATACACTGTGATGTTTTTTGGAATGTGGCTGCCCGAGATGGTCTCCTCTCCTTACCCAATCTGATCCTTGTAGGGGATTTAAATCTCACACTAAATGTGATTGAAATTTGGGGATGCAAAGCCCAAATCGACCCTCTTGGGCCCTTTTTCACTCGACTCTTTGTTGACTTCAATTTGGTGGATATCGCACCATATTGTGTAGGGCATACCTGGAGAAATGGTAGGACTGGGGAGGAGGGAATCTATAAAATACTTGACATATTTTTACTCTCCATGAACTTGATTGACTTACTCCCTCAGCATAGGGTCTGGTCCTCCCCTTTTGTGGTCTCTGATCATTACTCGGCTATCTTGGAGTGGATGGAGGAACCAAACATTTATGATTTCCCTTTCAAATTCAATGATGCATGGCTATCAGATGAAGAATTTGTCAGGATGGTCAGATCAGAATGGTCTAGTTTGTCTCTTGGTGATCACGCGAATGAGATGGATGGCCTCTCATAGAAGCTCCAATTGCTAAAAATAAAGGTTAAAATTTGGACGCACAACAAGTCCCTGGCTATGAAACAGGATATTTTCTCCATTGAAACAGAAATAAAGAATCATTTGGGGTCTTCTGTATCGGGAATCCTCTCTTCACAAGTAAATATCAGGCTCACTATTTTGAGAGAGAAATTGAAGTCCTTGTTGGATCATGAACTACGTTCAGCCATGTTGCAAAGTAGGATGACTTGGGCAAATCTGGGGGATGCAAACAAAAAAAATTCCATTTAGTGGCGTCAGCTTGAAGAAATCAAAATTCCATTTGGGGCCTTCAGGATGAATTGGGGAACTTGATTGAAGATGATAAAGGTTTAAAATATCTTGGTGTCGGGTATTTTCAAAGATTTTCAAGGATGATAACCAGACTAACATTGTGGCTCAGCTGAAGTTTATATGTTTATTCCCCTCTTTTATTCTTCAGGAGGACTTGAAGAGCTTCACTCGCCAGACTTCATTGGAGGAGGTAGAACTTGCTTTAAAATATTTCAAGCGGGATAAAAGTCCTGGACCAGATGGATGGCCAGTGGAATTTTTCTTGGCCTTCTTTGACCTACTGGGAAATGACCTTCTGAAAGTGGTTGAATTCTCTAGACTTAATGGTAGAGTTTTACCCTCCTTAAACTCCACCTTCATTTCCCTAATCCTTAATAAAGAATTGCCTCTTACCTTCATCGAATTTAGACCTATTTCCCTTTGCAATCTTTTTTACAAACTTATATCCAAAATTGTGGCCTTATGCTTAAAGACTTTCCTAGATAAGTTTATATCACCCTAGCAATTTGGGTTTTTGAAGAATAGACAAATTGCAGAACCCATAGCTATCACTCAAGAGGTATTACACTCTGTTAAAACCAAAAATAAGTGTGCTTTAATTCTCAAGATGGACTTGTCAAAAGCATTTGACAGGGTGAATTGGTCTTTTCTTAGACTCATCCTTCTGCAGATTAGTGTCCCCCTGGTGGGAGTCAATTGGATTATGGGTTGTTTATCCTCTGCAAATTTTGTTCTGCTTGTAAATGGTACCTCCTCCATTTTTTTTCCTGCCTCCAGGGGTATTAAGCAGGGCTGTCCACTGTCTTCCCCGATGCTTATTATTTTTATAGAGGGGCTTAGTATTTTAATAGAGGATGCTCGGAACAATGGGAAAATCAAGTGCATAAGCATTTCACCCCAGCTCTCTCTTACCCATTTGCTATTTGTTGATGATGTGATTCTCTTCGGTTCAGGCACTGTCGAGGAATCAGTTGCCTTCAAAGTCATTTTGGAGCAGCCTCAGGTATGTGTATAAACTTGGACAAATCCTTTTTTCTATTCAATAATGTGAATGAGGGGATCTTAAATAGGATCTCTCGTACTCTTACCCTCAAATATGACCATATCTCTTTGGGTTTCAAGTATCTGGGCTATTTCATTAGGCCTCTTGGATACTTGGTAAAGGATTGGCACTGGCTTATAAAAAAATTTGAAAGATGAATCCAGCACTGGACCCATCGATTCCTCTCTCTTGGGGGTAGACTTGTCCTGATAAAGGTAGTTCTAACTAGTATGCTTGTATACTGGATGGCTCTTGTTCCCATTCCTAAGTCGATTCTTGACAAGCTTAGAAAGTTGATTTTTTCTTTCTTATGGGGTTCAACTGCTGAAAAAAGGAAGTATCACTTGGTGGATTGGTTGTCACTTTCGCGACCTACATCCCTTGGAGGTTGGGGCATTAAACACTTGGGCTGGTTTATTCTTTCCTTGCGTTTAAAAAGCTTCTGGATGGCCCTAAATGGGATTGGGATATGGAATCAAATACTGTCCGCAAAATATCTAAAAATCACCCTGTGGTGACTTGGATTCATCAAAAGTCTTTTGCTGTCAATGGTGTCTCGATGATTTGGAAAGGCTTTATGCTTACTTTGTCATGGGCTGGAAGATGTCTATCTTGGCGAGTGGGGAATGGGGAAGATATCCGAATTGGTTTGGATCCAATTGTGGGCTCGGATTCCTTGTCTGTCTTCCCCCAGGATATATGTGATCATTTGGAGTATTATGGCATCACTTCTCTAGTACACGCCTGAAATTTTACTCCGGAGGATCAGGGATACTAGCTCACTGCCGAAGATCTGGAACTGGGAGGTGAGTGGAAGTTATTGTGGAATAAATTTAATTCAGGGCTCAAACATGGCAGAATCAGACTTAACAATCTGAACGATTCTTTGATCTAGACTTATAATAGTCATAATAGGGATATAACTGCTGCTTTAGGGTATGATCTTAATGCTAAACACCTTCATGAGCCCACCTCTGATCAGTCTCAGGTTTTGGACCTCCTTTGATCGTTCAACGTTCCTTCAAAAATTAGGTGCTTTATTTGGCTCGTTGTAAAGAACCACGTGTTAACTTGGGACAATCTCTTAAAACGCGGTTGGAAGGGTCCTGGTGTGTGTGCCCTCTGCAGGCAGGGTGAAGACTTGATTCAACATCTCTTCATTGATTTCATTATGACTAAGAGGGTTTTCTCCACTATATGTGAGCAGTTCTGTTTTCCACCTTTAAAAAATTGCTCTGTCAGCTCCTATTTAGAACTGTGGTATAAGAGCTTATCAGCACACTTTGTCTATAGCTATCTACCTCTTTTTATTTTCTACAGCATATGGAAAATGAGAAACTGTTGTATTTTTTAAAACAAAAAGATTTCAGTGTTTAGTATCATACAACAGGTTGAATCTCTCTTCCACTTATACCTTGTCCCGAGGATAAAGAAGAAGATTAGATGTATTGGAACCAGGCCTCAGATCCATTTTCCTTGTGGCTTCTTTGGTGGGGCTGCTGCAGAGAACTTTGGGGGTATAGGGTTCGTACTGCATCTGAGTGACTCACACACTCTTGGTTTCTCTCTAGGCTATGGAAGAAGCACAAACACTAGAGCTGAACTTCTTTCTCTTTGGGCTCTTCTTGCAATATCAAAGCATTTGGGGATCCCTCTCCTTACTATCTTTGGAGATTCCGTAGTCATTATAAACTAGGAAAACAGGAATGCTTCCTTGGACTCTCCTAGCTTGATGCATTGGTGCAATGACATAAGGTCCCTTATGTTAAACTTCTCTCGATTAACACTCAAGCATATTTATCGTGAGCATAATCAGCGGGTTGATTGTCTTTGAAAGAAAGATTTGGTTTTAGATCTTGGATTTGGAATCTTTACTGAGTATATGGATGGCATGATCATTGATCGTGGGAATTTTCAGCTTTTTTAAGCTTAGTGTCGGGACTCAGTCCCCTCTTTTTTTGGCACTGGATCTGCTTTTACTATTGATAGATTGGATCTGAGTCGTCCTTGAAGAGACTTTCAGCCTTCTTTTTATGCTTAGGAGGGAATAGCATGTTGGTAAATCTTTTGCCTCATAGATCAACATGATCTATCATGGGAATTTTTCATTGGTTTTCTTCTTGTTGAGCGCCAATTCTGTTTGCTTGAGTACATGATAGCAAGGTCTGGTAGTTTCTCCTATAGTGATCAGAGGGATTCCCAAATGCTGTGATTTACACATGATTGAAGTCCGTCTAAGAAGGCTGCTTGTATATGATGCCCTTTGATTCATAATTGAATATCACGGTCTGGTATTTTTTCCTCTTGAAAAAAAAATTCTAGATTGCTTTGATGTGTATTTTTTCATAGAGACATTATCACAAGGCTAGCTTTTTCTAGTCACGAGTGAGGCTAGATTTTTTAGTCACGAGTGTCACCCACACTATTGACTACCATATGTTCCTTATTTTTAAGTTCTTTTCATGTTATTCACTCAAACCAAGCGATCGATATTCTTACCAAAAGATAGGGAACTTAGCTTATGATTGCAATCCATTAAGTAAACCGCACTCTTTTTTTCTTAGAGAAAAATGGCATATCACATTTCACAAATTTTATCAACAAACATTACACGTACATGATATTGACCCATAAAAAAAAGTATGGAAAGGTGAAAAAAATCCCACTCACAATGTACAAAACATTAAACAAATGGAAACAAGTTAAAAATATATTTTTTACTTAATAATAAATAGTAGAGAGAGAGTTCTTCAATTTACTTTACAACTTTTAAGGCAATAAAGGCAATAAACCTAAAACTCAATTGAATCACTTCATCTCTCAAAACCTAATTTAGCTCCTCTTTGCAACACAACCATTAATTTTAGCCAATCAAAGTAGCAGTTGAGGAATGTTTCATGGAAGTTTATTTATAATTTTGTCATCTTGTTTAGATGATTTCTAGTAGTTGTATTGTTTTTTCAATTGCATCTCTATCTTTTTCAAAGGATGCAAGGAATTAATGGTGGCTTTCCAAGTTGGTGAAAATGGGTAGATAATATAGCCCCCACCAAGATTCAAGTCTTACTAAGTGATATGTTAGTGCTTGTGCTCGCACTTGTGGGTGTATATACATGCAATGGAATTTAGAGCCAAGTGAGAATCCTGGGAAATTATGGAAGAATAAATACCCCTTTCATAGCTGCTTGGTTAAAGGGAAATTGTTGAAGAATAAATACCCCATTCACAGTTGCTTGGTTAAAGGGAATTGAATTTAAGGAAAGTGAATTTAATAGTGTTGATGGCTCCCTCATAATGCTAAATTTGAGTATGTTAACCTCGTTGTGGTAACATAAAGACAGTTCAAAAAAATATGCAAGGATAGAGTATTCATTCACTTGTACATGTCATATTAAAGGAATGCAAGAATTACTAGTTAATAATTTTGGTTTTTGTTACCAATATAGCTTTAAATGATCTTTTATTTATACAATCCTATTAATGTGATCTTTTTAGTACATCAACTACATTGTATCATATATTTTAGCAGATCATCTACCTTGTATCATACATTAGTTTATGTTTTGTTTATTTTATTTAACCCATTTTTACTTAGACATTGTATCTGATCAAGCAATATTTGACCTATATTTTCTATGTTTTACATAGTTTTTTTTGTACTTTGTCAAATCACTAGCTGAACTCTAGTGTGTCTCCTTGCAATCATAAATAGTGAAACCATTGTGTCTGTAATGAACCACTAAGTTGGATTAGAATTGGTTGTATGTGGCACCAACTAAAATTTTAGTAGTAACAACATAATTCTATATGTTTATTTCATGGTCTATCAAAATATAACAAGGGACAACCTCAATGGCAAAAAGTATGGCTTCTTCCCTGTTTTTTATGGCTATGGAGGACCCTCTAATTTCTTTGTTGGCATTATATGGACAAAAGATAAGTGACACTACACCATATATCTCATGTGGCATGTCAATTCTTTTGTTTTACAATAAAAGAAAAATCGAAGTGTCTTGCTATGTGGTTAAAATTAATGACTGCATTTTATTTCTAGTTCTGTCTCTTTGGTCGTATTTTCAGCTAGTGTTCTTCCTTTGAGTTCCTTCAAATTTTATCGCCTTATTTTCATGTTTTGCCTCTTTCTATGGTAATAACTATTGTGGCATAATTTATCTTCTTATGGTAGGAGGTGAAAGAGAATGGGCATGTTACATGCTGCAAACACTATTTGAATCAATGTTGAAGGTGATGTTTATTTAGAGGATTCTACATTAATGAACCATGTATAAGTTGTTCATTTATTTTAAAATGTTATGAAAAAAATATTTTTATTTTGTTCTATGTTATTTTTCTATCGATGGCCTCTACGGTTGTGGTACATGAATCAAGGGTCGAGTTGGCTAAAGATTTTATTTGTAAAGCTTGTTATAGTATGGTGGATTTTGTGATATCATTTATTTGAAAAGGGTTTTATGGGGGAGGAGTGGGCTTCTTCCTAGGAGGTGCTACTCTTTATTTGTTAGGTCACATGACAAGCTAGCGATGATATTTGTACTTTTTTGAATCATATATCGTGGATGCTACTATCCTCAAGTCTATAAAGTGGGTGAGCCAACTCAGAGATGTTGGTAAGGACTTTGCAGTTTTTCTCTTTTATTAATATTTAATTTTTACTTTAAAGTTATAGAAAAATTATAAGCACGTAAAGCTCTAAGATACATACTATGCAGCACAGATATATAATGGTTCAGGATCCTTCCGCATTAAAGACATCCAATCCATCCTTTTTGCTAGAATCTGACTTTTGGTTGCATGCGACTTGAAACTATGACATGTGTTTTCATTTGAAGGAAAGAATTTTGTTTGTATTATATATATATATATATATATATAATTTGAATTGATTTAACTATATTCATATATTAAATTTTAAGTACTTTCATTATAAAAGTTTTGTAATATAAATAAGTAGATACAAAGCAGTCTCTTTGCCGAGTAGTCATTTTAATTATGATGGTAGGATATTTCCCATATTATTTCAATGGTGAAGTCTTTGAATTTTATGGACTTGTTATGGTAATTGTTATGATAATTGAAATCCATATTCCTTTGAAACGGTTGTGGTATGAGTTATTTTATTTATCATCTATACAGAAGGCTTCATTTATGCATTTTTCATTGCAAAAGGTTTTATGATATTCATAAGAATAGCATGTTTCAATAGTGCTTGTGATTATTTATAAATATCTTTGTGTTTGTGTTTATTAGTGTATGTTTTTAGAGCTTAAGTTTAGAAAGTTTTTAATTGATGAAGCATGGGATATCATTTTGATATTGCCCCTATTATTTCAATGGTGAAGTCTTTGTTTTTATGGACTTGTTATGATAATTGAAATCCAGATTCCTTTAAAAGAGTTGTGGTATGAGGTATTTCATTTATGAGCTTGATTAAAGGCTTCATTTATGCTTTAGTCGTTATAAAGGTTTTATGATATTAGTAAGAATAACATGTTTTAATAAAAAAAAATACTTTTTTTTTAATTTAATAACATTATTTTTTTATAAAATAAATAACTTGATATAATTAGTATTGATTTGTGCGTTATTGTTTTTATAGCAGAAACTAAACTGGATGTAGCTCTTATTTTTATGTCTATAAAACGGTATCGACAAATGGTGGACATTATATTTAAAGATTTTTTTGTTTTATTATATATATATATATATAACAACTCCCTAAAAATTCTTATTTTATCCTGGGTAGATGAGAAGATTTCTTTGGTTATTTTATACCTCTAATGTTTATAAAGTCTTGTCTTGTTTATACGAGATATTAGCTATTACAACAAGGATGAGCATATTTATTTAGTAGATAATGTCTTGTTTAATATATATATATATATATATATATATAAAAAGTAAAAGTAAAAGTAAAAATAAAAGTGTGAATATTTTTAATATTATTGTTATATGTTATCTTTATTAAAAATAATGAATTATTTTGGTGCTATGTTTTTATACATACTATCTAATAATTTGGATTTTGTTGAATATTTAGAATTTAACATTCTCTTGATTAAGTTGTAAGGATATTTAGTGAAAAACATTGAACCATTATTGGTCTACTCAATATCCGTTGCACATGGTTTTACTCCACTTGCTAGAGGAAACAATGCTCTATTTAATTTTTGTGAATAAGAGGCAGTAATGGGTGGTTGAATGGACAATACTTTGTTGTGTGTAGCCCATGTTCCTGGAAAAATTTCACAAAATAATTTTGTTTGAACAAATCGAACATCTTGTAGGTTGATATCTTGTCGACAATTGTCTTTGGTATGGCTATTCGTTGAGTAGTTCATGCACCAGATATCTTGGCCTTTGAGGTTTAGTTCCCTCAATGATATTTGCATTATTTCCAATTGTTCTTCAATACGATTATCCATAGGGTGTGCTGGGTAGTCATCGTCCATCTCAACCTGCAATGCTTTCGTGAGTGCTTCTTCATATATTTTGAATGTGTCCAGACTTATATGTCTCCAGATCTTCTGTGAAAGTCCTGCAAGAAACCATTGAATTAATAGTTGTTCATCGATACTATAATATAGTTGGCTCAATAGGTCCTTCTATTTCTTGTCGTATTCTTGGATAGTTTCTGTAGGCTTCTGGATTGTCGTTTTTAACTTTTTTGCCACCAGATGTTTTGCATCTAGTGTTTTGAAGAAGGATAAGAATTGTTGCTTGAATTCTACTTTTCTTGCATTGGTTGTTTTCTCGGTATATTTCATATACCAATTCAGTGCTCATTTCTGCAAGGCACCGGTGAACTGCGTGATCTGTCTGCCTTCGTTTGTTACTGCGTTTGCTTCCCATGTCGATTCATAGATGAACCAATGTCGTTTGGGATCCTCATCACCCTCATAAAGGGAGATGTGTGCTACGTCGTGCCCCATATCGTCGTTGTCGATGTCTTCTTTGGGTGGTGGTGGGCGGGGTGGTGGGATACTCTGTGTGACTATGTGTTGTTAACAACTAGTTTCGACGGAACTCTCGTTCCCGTCGATAGTTTTGTTTGTCGGTTCCTCCTCGACAAGTTGTCAGACTAGTTCGACTTCTTCTATCGATATCTAAGAAAATTGTTGTAGCTCGGATATTCTTCCTTGTGAATCTGACTGCTATTTGTTCTCTAAAGTTGTGTTTGGTAGGGGGGTGCTCCTTCATGTCCTGGGTAGAGTAGGTGGATACTTCGGTTAGATGGGTATGATTGGAATGTGACCCAGTTTCCTTCCTTAGGTCGACGAATTACCATATGGTCGACATCATTTCCTTCGTCATCTAGTTGGCTCCATACCCTGAACTCACCAGCTCGTAGCCTTAGGTCCTCTTCTACTATGGCCTGCACTCAGTCACTCAAGTTTGAATTTATCGGAGATAGAGGTCTTACATCCTGGGGTATCTCAACCTGGAGAGATTTTCGCTACTCTATTCACAAATCTTCCTCCATTGGTGACACTTCTTCATCGTCTACATGCTCTTCTTTCCAGTCATGACCTGACTTTGGCGGATTCTCTTCATGTTTAGTCACCCTGGTAGTCATTCTTTTCTCGAGCGCAACATCCTTCTCTCTACGTTCCTCCCTTCTCTTCAGCCTCTTATCTCTCTCTATTTTCTGTAAATCTGGAGTGCTTTTGTGAGTCACTGTCCGAATTATTTCTTTCTTGGGCCAAATTTTCATTAATGGTGGTTCCTTCTACAATCGACTAGAATCCTTCTACTCTACCCCGACACATGACCAGCTACCCACCCATAGCTTACCCGACGCTTTAGTAAGCCTGGATAGTTCTTTCTATTTTCTCAAGAAGTACTGCCACTCCCTTTCTGCAATAAACTTCTCTCACTCTTTCTGCTTCTCCACCTAGCTAGTATTTTATGGCGGTTCGATTAGTGATGGACGAGGCTCAACAATGTGTACTACTCCCCTGTTGATTAGGAATTTAAACAAAAGAGTCAACAGTGAGCAAAGAAAATTCTTAGTGAAATAATTATAGAACCTCTTATCGATGCTCTCGACAAAGACTCTATCTTCCATGATGTGTTCTTCACAAAACTCGTCTGTAATTTTTTCAAACCACTCCGACAGGCTTATGCGTCCACCTCTTATCAGTTTCTGGAGAAATTCTTGGTCCTTAATTTCCACCAGCTTTTTCATCCAGTAATTTCTTCTGAAACTGAGGCACAAATTCTACAAACTTCTCATGTGTTTCAATGAATACTTTATCCTTCCCCTGGGAAATAGTCAGCTTGTTTCTCCAAGCATAATTTTGCAAATAGTTTGTGATCTTATGCTCCCACCAGTCCTTAATCTCTTGCTCTTAGATCACATGCTAATGGTCATTTCATCTGTATGTGTACTACCAGCAATGGAACCAATGTTGTAATCACTCAGATTCCAAGGTTACCAAAAATACACATAAAGAATCATATAAACATAACAAAGTCAAGAGACAAGGATAGTAGGTTGAATAACAATTTTATATTACACAATAACACATGTGGGTTCATACATACATCAAACTGAACCAAGTTCGTATCTGGCTCAACAGCCTATATATACGATTACAAAATAGTTACAAATAACTACTTTTCGGTTCAGTCAATCGACATGACATATGGAGGCTGACCTAATCTCTAATTAGTTGGATAACTAGTCTAGTCAGCTAACCGACTAGCTCCTCCAACAGGATCATGGGTTTGAAGGATGTTTAATTCTCCATTTTGCGGCTTCAAGAGCAGCACAATTCTTCTATTTTTTTCAATTTACTTGCAAAAACACTTTCAATTCGAAGGAAAACCAATTCAATCTCTCTACTTCGCCATGTGCACATTATCAGGGTGCTTCACACCTGGCTATACTTCTCTAGATAAATCCAGAGGGAGGAAGGCACAAATACCATAAATGATGTGGAACCTAGTTGCTTCTGGTGCATCAAAAGAAGTTTCCTAGGATTGAAGTTGGCCTGACTACCTACTTTGATACCATGTTAAATTTAGAAATTTTATAGGATCATCTGGATAGATTGAGCCTTACTATGAAAGAAAGATGAATGCGGAAGAAGAATTTAGGTGGTAGAATCATCAAACAATCATGGTGAAATTATTCAGACAAGAGGAAAAAATTTGACATCATAACCAGAATTTCATAATCATTAATTGGTATGTAATACATCCATGATACAAATAAGGAAATTTTAATCCTCTAGGAGTGATTCGAATCCCATGACTTGGACTGACTCCAGAGATCACTAACTATGGAAAATCACCACTGGAGACTCACTAGTGTAATTCCAGACAACTGAATCAGTTCATAATCCATTAACTGACCAAGGTAGGTGAGAAAAGGTTCCTAACCTCCTTAAATCATGCAAAGTGGCGCTAGGCTAATTGAAGATGAACTAACTAATTCCCATAGAAGAATAACTCAACACAGACTAGGGTGAACTTATGGTGGGACTCCCAACACTTAGTGTAGGTTCCTAAATTATAGGGATTAGCCTCTGGATCTCCTAAACTCATGCAAACCAGTTCATCAACTAGTATGTGGGCCCCATATGAGTTCCTCGTGGTACTAGTGAAGTGGAAACATACTCCTAATCTAGGAAACTGACATTTAGACTATGGTAGTCAAGGGAGGATTATAATTAATCCTAACATGTGGAATAAGAAGCTAGTTTCACTATTTCCTGCCTCGCACTAGGAACATAAGATTTATACTCAAGGTCAAATAAGAATTCAAAAGGTTCTAGTCTTGTGTACTCACTTATTATTACCTATTATAGGGAAAGTTCTAACCTTACAATCTTTCCCATCGGGTTCTGACGTCCTAATGGTCTTGCAACCTAGGAAATGTCCACTCTTTAGGACAGATAAAAAATGGTCTTTCCCTTCTAACATGAAATTCAATAGTAATGTGAATAGTTTCACCCGGTAAATTAACTAGTGGCATGGAGAATGGGGGAAAGGGCTCAACGAATGTGGAGATAATAGAGGACATAGATATGTCTAATTCGTTTATATGTGGTCTGTTGAACTTCTATAGTTGTCCATAGATCCATATGACCGAGGAATGATAAAAGGATAACTTGCTATTTATTCCACCAATAACCCAAGCTACCATCACCTGCATAAGTTAAAGGCATGCCCCTTATATATGTGAAAGGGACCACCATCATTTCTTTTGGCTCTAGGAGAGGAGTACATAGGGAACGCAACAAAAATGAATTATTTTGGTTTCCTCATATTCATGATTCTTGTCTACAATTCACCATGGAATGCCTTAATTTCCCTCGCCACTATATTAAATTGAGCACATAGATATGTGGACCAACACACAACTCACAAGATAGATCATACAATTTACTCAGCAATTGAAGAATGAGAAAGTGCAAAAAGGCTTGCAATTGTGAATGCTTTCATTAATCAAAAGTAATTAGATAATTAATTACAATGAATTACAATGGCTAAATAGGCACATGCAATTCGAATCCATGTGAGGAAATTTGAATTGGTTGGACTCTACTTGACTGAATAGCTAACTGACCTTGTCTAACTCATTATTGGAGTTCATCGGAGTTCAAAAACCAAACTCAAGTGTCTAATTCAGTGTTAACTAGTCTAACTAACTGAGGTAGGTGAGTAAATGTGCCTCACCTGCATGCAGCCATGCAATCCTAGTGCTAACTAAATAGAACCGAATGTAGGGAACTAGAACTGAATGTAATTAACTCCTAACTGATCTTAACTAGTTACCAACTGAACTCAACTAATGGAGGTTGGTATCGGCACTCCTAGTGACTCCTAATTTGTAGGGATTGATCTATGAGGCTCCTAAACTGATGCATGCAAGTGCAATCAGTGGCAGTTGGCCTCAATTAGTGCTCCCCACAATTTAGTAACTGGTACATGTGCCACAATTAGGACAAGTGGACCCAATGGTGCTAGTGACTAAAAATAGACTAAAAGGAATCCTGATTTAGACATGACTCATGATTTAGACATAAATGACCAAATTGGACAAAGGAGGATTATAATCCTAATACCCCTTGAATGCTAACTTGGAAAATTTTTGGGCCCTGGTAACTAAGACCATAGGTCACCCATTATAGTAAGTAAAGTAAAGTAACTACTCGATACAAGGAGCTAGGGAAAAAACCACATGGGAAAAAATCCCCCCCTCTAACTAAGCATGTAGAATCAAGATTCAAGTTTGAAAAACTTGAAAATATGTTGCTGCAATTTTTGTGATGTAGCAAAGCAACATGCATGGTGTTCTGTGCACGGGTATCCTGCTGCCTAGCATGTAGAATTCTCCATCTTATCCCAAAATGATGATGGAAGGAAGGAGGAATGCAAACTTTGCCTCTTTTTGGATGAAGAGGTGTATGATCCACTCTATTCTTCTGAATGCAGTGTAATTGATTATCCCTTGTGATGTAGCATCTTACAGGGAGTTTGTTGCATCTCTCTCAAGGAGGTAAGATTGCATGACATAGTGCAACGTTATTTATCTTTTGAGTGTCAGATGGATTTCCAGTCATCTTCCTAGCTTTCCACTTGGGAGTAGGGACTGGATCTAAATCTGAATCTCAATCTCATAAACCGATACAGTTGGATCTGCAATACTAGTGGAAACTGCAAAAGAAGTAGATGGAATGTTTTTACCTTCCCTTGCAAGTGGTTGTTGAGAGTGCATTGGTTCTGAAAATGGCATGATGTGTGAGAACTCATATGCCTTGGAGGCATTATTTGTAGCACCCTTCACTATGATGTTCCTAGTATAGATATTTGTGATCTCAACTGAGTCAGGACCAAATATCACTTGCTTTGGAGAGCCAGTATGAGTCATCTGGTATACAGATAACAGATTTGTAGCTAAGGAGGGCACATAAAGCACATCTTTGAACTTTCCATGTTCAAGTTTGATAGAAGCCTTCCCTTTGGCTTGAATTTTAGTGTTATTTCCCATTTAAATACTAGGACCATCAAAAGACTGCAAGGAAGAGAAAGATTCTCTGGATGCAACCATATGATTGGAAGCTCCAAAATCAATGAGGAAGGCATGTGATGTTGAGCAGCTAACCTTCAGTGCATGGCATGTATATTCATGTTCTTCAATTTATTCTCTATGGTCATCCTTCATTGTGCTAGAAGGTACAATAATGTTATGTTTCTTTAGAAGAAGATCCATCTCATCAATTTTTCTTCTCATACAGGTGCTTTCTGGATGAAATCCCCTTCCACAGTAAGAACAAAGTGTCTTTACTTTTCCATTCTTCTTTCTTCTCTTAGAACCTGAAGGCTCATTTGACTGCTCTTTCTGCACAGGAGAATCATCATTTCTCTTCCCTTTACCATTTGCTACCTTAGGTCCTCCTGCAACCAGTGCTTGATCTCTACAAGATCGAATGATCCCCATTTGGATCAACTTGTCATGCTCCTGAGTGAGAGATTCAATGAAGAAGTTAAATGTAGGCATCCTCCAATTTGGAGTAGTGAGCTTCATTGAATGAAATGTTGATACAAAGATTGAATAGTCTACACCAAGTTTTGAGAGAATGGAAAGGATTAGTTGATCATCCTCCTTCTTAACCTTGCACAGCTTCAACTGAAACACTAGATGCTTGAATTTGGTGAAGAAGTCATTTATTGTTTGGAAATTGGTTGGATGAAGAGAAATCAACTCATTCTTGAGCTGATAGATCCTCAGATCATCCTGCTTGTCAAATAAGGAAGCAAGCTTATCCCAAACCTTCTTAGGAGTCTTCAATCCATTGATGTGGAAGAGAAGATCTCGAGAGATTGAGAGGCACAAGTAGCCATATGCTTCATCAAGCCTATTACAGTACTTTTCTTTGTCAACATAATGAGTTGGCTCTATCTCTATCTCCATTGTGAGTCTGAAGAGTCTTTTGGAGCGTATCTGCATCTCCATGTCCTCCTTACTGGTGGTAGTTGAAAGGAGTTAGAAGGTCCATTGGAGGAGCCATATAGAATGCAAATAATAGGATTGAGCTGCTGTAGTGAATGCAATGAAGGATACTGAGTTGCTTGTAGCAAATGCAGTGAAGGATACTGAGCTGCTTGTAGCGAATGCAGTGAAGGAGACTGATAAACCTGTAAATCACACAATCAAACAGACAAAATAAGGTCGACAGTATGCACTTTTGGATTTTCCTTCACACCCAGCATAGTTGATCAAGAAAGCTTGATCAACAATTCTTTAACTTGGGATATTAAGTGGTAAATTCTTCGCTTCTGGTGCAGTGCTAGAGGGAGCAATTTTGCTAAAAAAAATGATCCAAGTATGAATATGTAGTAGGAGAAGAGACTTGTCCTGCCGAGGCTCTGATACCATATTAAATTGAGCACATAGATATATGGACCAACACACAACTCACAAGATAGATCATACAATTTACTCAACAATTGAAGAATGAAACAATGCAAAAATGCTTGCAATTGTGAATGCTTTCATTAATCAAAAGTAATTAGGTAATTAACTAAAATGAAGTACAATGGCTAAATATCCACATGCAATTCGAATCCATGTGAGAAAATTATAATTGGTTGGACTCTACTTGACTGAATAGTTAACTGACCTTGTCTAAATCATTATCAGGGTTCATCGGAGTTCAAAAACCAAACTCAAGTGTCTAATTCAGTGTTAACTAGTCTAACTAATTGAGGTAGGTGAGTAAATGTGCCTCACCTGTATGCATCCATGCAATCCTAGCGCTAACTGAATAGAACTGAATGTAGGGAACTAGAACTGAATCTAACTGACTCCTAACTGAGCTTAACTAGTCACCAACTGAACTCAACTAATGGAGGTTGGTATCGACACTCCCAGTGACTCCTAATTTGTAGGGATTGATCTAGGAGGCTCCTAAACTGATGCATGTAAGTGCAATCAATGGCAGTTGGCCTCAATTGGTGTTCCATGCACTTTATTAACTGGTACATGTGCCCCAATTAGGCCAAGTGGACCCAATGGTGCTAGTGACTAAAAATAGACTGAAAGGACTCCCGATTTAGACATGACTCTTGATTTAGACATAAATGACCAAATTGGACAAGGGAGGATTATAATCCTAATACACTAATCTGTTCCATATCCATGTTACCTTTCTTTCGTTGTCAAGTATAGGGATCACTCTGATGATAATATGCGGCTTATAATCTACTTAACACTAATGATCACACATCATTGAGGGAAATTACATTTATGGCTCATTGAATGTGAATTGTAACCAATCCTAGAATCTATAAATGTCCATGGAGCCAATTATGTATGCTTGTGTGATTTTTTCCCATGCATGTCAGAAGTAAGTTCCATGCCTACTTTTATTAGATAGGCTCCAAACTTGGATATAATAGTTTAGGTTTGTATTTTCATTATTAGATAGGATTTTCATTTAGAAAATTGGATCCAAATAATAAAGAGAAAATGTAACCCCTAATGGTAGTTGTGTCGTAATCCACTTGGGATTTCCACTTAAATAAACAAAGGTATAATTTAGGTCTTTCGATAAGACAATTTCCATTTTGTTGGTCGGGGGAAATTGTCCTTGTAAACAATTGGGCACTATAAACAGGGCCTAAAAGTGTATGGGTGATAAAAAAATTTGTATTTACCTTAAAGGAAAAATCATTTACCAAAAAATTGATTTAGTTAAAAAAATGGAATAAATAAGAAACACTTCACCTACTCATCCATCTATCAATTAAAGTATTGTACTTGTACATACACCTAGCCATGATATTAAGTTCAAAGATTCAACAACTCAATTTGAATACTTCCTTGGCTATATTTAAGAGTATTAAGTTCATCCATATGCAAAATAATAACCTACATCTTGGTTACTCCAAAACAATCATATTGGTCAATTCCACGAGCATTGTAGGATAAATGCCTCCCACTAATAAGTGAAATATCCCTTGGATATTCCCTTTACATGATACATAGTGTCATATATATTAGAAATTGGTTCCCCTAGAACTATTTTCTTTAAGATACTCATCTCACACATGACAATAACAATGAGAAGAGTAGGCCATACCTTATTCCAATCGTTGTCCTTGTGTAGATTCGGTTGATGTTGTCTTATAGATCTTTCTCCATCTCCTTATTCCATCAACTGACACATAAGAATACATAAGCATACCAATCTCAAACCTTATCAAGTTATAATATAAAAGATATCTTAGATATATACTAGTTAACTCAAGGAAGAACTAAATACACAAATATATATATATATATATATATATATATATATATATATATATATGTGGAAAGCAATACAAACATGTATCCATACCTTGAATCATGATTCATACTCTCCTTGTATCCTCATTCCAAATGGCTTTTTGGGCGTTCAACTCAAGCAAGGATAACCCAATGGGACTTCTAACACTTTGTAAACTTGACTTGGCACACAAGTTCCAAGGCTAATGCTTAGAATTATTCCCCTAGAAAAGACAATCGTCTTTAAACTCAAGAAAAAAATGCATATTATGTGTATTGGAGAGTATGGCAATATTTTTGGTGATCTTTTATTTAGTTTCCTCTTTCTCTATGACCTTAACAGATTAAAATAATTATCCATAGGTAAATTATTATGCAATAATTAAGTGCTCTCCACCATAGGTGCAACGTATTCCAAAAAAATACTCCATAGGATTTTTATATCATGCCAAATGTAAACCATCCTTTGTAAAATAGAAACTAGATTGACAATTTATATGTTCTAGACTTGAACAAAAATAAATCTTATCATTTTATTTATATTACTTCTATTTCTTATGATATTTCTTCCATTTTAGGTTATCCATGGAGTCACTATTGATGCTTCCTTGAATATTTGGTCAAATACCTCAATACAATAGTATGAATAATTTCACTTATCAAAAAAATCAATGTCTATGACTCTATGTATTGAAAAAACTCACAATAGTATGAGTAATTTCACCTATCAAAAAAATCAATGTCTATGACTCTATGTATTGAAAAATTGAAAAAACTCAACAGTACCTTACATAGCTATTTGATTGTTTTAAGATATGTATGCAATTATAGAGTGCACCAGTCTCCAAATTTTGTATGGTTTCAGAGATGAAAAGGAAGGTCCTTAAATTAGCATTCATGTAAGGTCCTTCAATTATATGCTTTTTTTTTAGGCCTTGTCTAGTTTGGATATTGCAATCACCAAAAAATCTCATTCCTTGGATATCACAGCCCTGAAGGAAGCTCTCAATACACAATTCATGTTCCAAATTGGTGCATTTACTATTGTGCCAATGATCATGGGTTTCATCTTAGAATAGGGACCTATGAAGGTTTTTCAAAATCTAGTAGTATAGTTTATTTGATCTATGGGATCCATTACAATATCTCATGATACTTTGTCACCTTGACCATGCCTTCTCTAGACTATATATTATTTGAAGGTGAGGTGGTTCAACATGTTAAGTATTATTAATAAAAAAAGTAATAAAATAAGAAACCCAATTGAATGTGATGAAATAAAATGGGGGGTACTTGTTATGAGTCCTAGGTCAAAAATTAATAACATAGAAATCATCGAATCACTAAATAATAACCATAGGGATGTAACATGAAATAAAAATAACATATTTCAGACATTGTATCAGTCTTCTTGGTGACCATTTCACCATCCCTATTCAATCATCAAGTTGTAATTTGTTTAGGGATATTTACAATGATTGATGCAAGTGCTAAATAATTAATTTAATTTTTCTTTCAAACATAATAAAAACTGCTCCCACACTATCACTTCCAAATGTACAAAGCTACTAAAATTCTCCAAAGTTCTTGAAACAGTTCTTAGCCAATCCATGATGTTTTATACATATTCCCAAGCTCCTAGAAACATCGAAATGCTTGGAATGAGTTTTGGAGATGCTGAGAGTGGTTCCTAATAGCATCTCATTTTAAAGATTCTAATAATTTATCCCACACACTCTAATAAGATAATATTTTAAATATTTAGCTAAAATTTTAGCTTGCATATCCTAATAACATGTTATTTAATGAAATCAAATTGTTTGTGTGCTTCAGTTTGGATTTCTTATGTGCTCACTACTAATCTAATCTCCATTCATGGCTTCCCCAAGGATGCAGGAGTCCCCCCCCTTCTCAATCCACTCCATGATTTGAATAAGTATGTTATAGCCTTGGTAAAGGTGGCCAAGGCTTCACATTTAAACTAGTCAAGGTTTGTGAAAATATGGAAAAGTGCCAAAACTCAAGGTTTTTGTGGATGCTCCAAAGAAGAGATTTTTACTCTATGTTGGGAAAGTGCTATAGGGTCCTAATCCAACACCAAAACCCTAGAGGGTAGGATCCAGAAGTAGTGGAATCCCCATCTCAAAGTTGTAGTCTACTTCTATTTCGGTGGAAGGCGTGATTTTTCCTTTAATTTTCGGATAAAAAACAACCAAGACTATGTATTTCACAATGGACCATGGTTTATGAGCCCCTGTTTCCTTTATATCAATAGACAGTCAATTTATTTTTATCCAAAACTAGAGTAAGTCCAACAATAATCACCATTTATGTAAACCTCGTACATATTCCTCTCATCATTGTGAACCCCAAAACCTTTGAGTCAACTACAACATCTCTAGGGAAATACTTTGACATATCTAAGACTAATGTTGGTATTTATGTTAGTGCTTGTATTTCAATTCAAGGGATTCTAGAAGAGATTGTGCTAAAGGTAGATATCAGGGTCCATCTTCATAAGTTATATTATGAGCATATTCCATTCAAATGTATAGGCTTCCATGAATATGGCCATTTTGCAAAATATTTCCCATTGTGATAGTAAACATAGTATGGTGGTAGAAACAGGGATCAAATCACCTTATATTTGTTCCAATCAAGTCATTCAGAGTCCCATGTCAGTATTATATTAATGATATAGATGCAACAATGAATTTAGTTTTATCAGTTAAATAAGGTTTTCCATGTATGTATTTATTACAACATATTTCTTCTCAAAATTGTGATCACTCCTATACTACATTGGATTATTCCTATTGGTTCCCAACATCAAGATGCAATGTATGTACATTATTTTCCAATTGCAGAAATAGAGAAATGGTTTAACTTGTTGCTTCAGGCTATCCTCACTACTCCCTTCTATATAGGTTTGTGTTCAGCCTTTTTAATTTTGGAAAACAGATCTTGTATATGTCACTTAATTGTTTGTTGTTAGCTTGAATTATTGTAGAAATTGTCAAAGATAGGTTGCAGTTCTATTTGTCCCGCATTGTTGTGTTTTATGTTTTTTTCTTGCCATATAATATACATTCTCATTGTTTGACAAGTCATAAGGATGGATGATATTTTGTAGGACAACACATAATCAAAACATTTCCATGAACGTTATGTAAGCATTCCATATTGAATTAATTTTAGGATTTAGATATGACTGGGTCGTTATTCTTTAGCATTTCTCCTATCACAACCTTTTGATATAGTAGACACATTTTAATGCTTTCCATTTCCCGTTGATTTAGATGAGACCAAGACCTCAATTTTTTCTAAATGCCTTAATGAGAGGTTCATGATATGATGGTTTAGGTTGATTATGGTATTCTTGTAGCATTGCTTCATGAAGTATTCTTTCAATTTTTTTTTTAGTTTCTTCTCATTTTTATGTTATTAGGATGATGAACATATTTATATATTTCATTTGTCACAATATTGTGATCAATCCCATTTCAAATACAGGCCAAACAAATTTGGAAGTGAGTGCATGGATGGAAGTATGAAAACTTAATCTATGTTTTTTTAAGGGTTATAAGGTCCAATAACATTCTAGAATACAAACTAATATTCAAAAGGAGGGTATCTTTAGTTTCCATTGCTATCTCCTTGATGCTCTTCAGTGCAGTGAAAGTTAGAATTGGCATCGAACACTCGTGAAGGAGACGATATGTAGAAATACATATTTTGTTATTGGATTCAATTAGATAGCATATTTGCATTTGTGGTTTAATTAGTTGCACTACATGGTCATTGCTAACTACCAATACTAACTTTTATTCATTAACTTAATTTGTCACTAACACTCATGACCTTTATTACACATTACTACATAATATATCAGGACTCCTAATATATTATTGAGTGTCACTTACTCTAACACCCCCTGTTAAAACAAAATAATTTTTTTCTAACTCCCCTTAATATAAATCCATAGCAACTTACTCAGTAACTAAGAATAATTACAAAAGTTGAACGACATTCTTGTTCAGTCTTCAACAATGTAACACTGCTTTAGTTCTTAATATCTAAACATTGCATTATGTTGTATGATGTAGACTATTTTGGTTACAGAACCCAAGGATAAAGTAATGTCTACAGTGTCATATCAACCAAATTTTGCATTGGGACATCAAAGGTAATTTCTCGATTTTATAAATATTTTTTCTTATCTTTATTTCATTATGGGATATGATTATTGAAACAAGCCTTTGAACATGGCATTTTATGCTGTAAATATTATCTAGTTTTCCAATTGATAATAGTGGGATTATAAATATTATGGATTTTGGCATAATAAGGTCTTTATGTAGTGACCGAAATAGAAACCTGGCCAATAGAGTTATCACATTGTGGTATAGGTAATTAGTGAAATATGGCCTATGATATTATTGCATTCAATTTTTTCTATATTATGAATGCTTGTGTGTTTCCAATGCAAAATCTAGATGGAATTTCTTTAGGGTGTGTATTTTGCATTATAATGTTGTGTGTATCTCCATGGAGCTTCCATTTCTGGGTTCTTTGTGTAATGGCCTTAGGAAATGATACCCATTTCCAACATATGCATAAGGTCTATAGAGTAGATTCCTATGCCCTGTCACGATTGTAATATGTTAAGTAGAACTAATTATATTCCTTATCCCAATGTTTCAGAGCATTCCTGGTGGCCTTATTTTCCAAAGCAAAAGATAAAAATCCATCTTCATCCTTTACTCTATTTCCCTGTGAATCTACTTATATCCAATGTTAATGGGGATCATGTGGATCTCCCAAGCAAGAACTGCAACATCGCCCTAGGCAGCGAATAAGCATTTTGAATTGGCCTCACAATCTATCCTAACCATTTCTCCTTGTAGTTAGTCATTACCTTAATGGAAGAAGGAACTTTTCTCATCTTGTGGCAGATAGGATACATGTAAAGCATCAACCATTGGGTTGATCATCCTCTTTTGATTCTCTTTTTTGTTCCATTACTTATACATGGATTTAGGATGATCATGTTTATATACTCTATCCTTGGCATCCACATTAATATTATCGTTGTTTATAGGTATCATACAGCGGTACACCTACGGTTGCCAAGGAATAGCGATTTTTGCAATCTTGTTGAGCCAATTTCTTGAGTTTTGCTCAAAATTATTCAAAAAGGATTATCTAGTTCATAACTTGCTTGATCATATCTTATGAAATTATATAATATATCATCCTTTTCTAGTCATTAGATACTCAAAATCATCTACTCATATTTCTTACCATTATAGAGGACTATGTAAGTTAGGTTACCAAATTCTTAAAGGTGCTAGCTCAATGGAAGAGAATCTACCTTACAAGCAGGAGGCTGGCGGTTCGATTCCTATGTTCCCTAATGATATTGCAACATTGGTTAAAAATAAATAAATTAGTGACCAAAAAATGAGAGATAAACGACAAAAAGACGACCAAAATTTGCATATAAATGACCAAATGGATGTTTTGGTGGCTAATTTCTAGTCTCTTATCACGAGACAAAAATGTGGTCATATTTAGTTTGGTCATATTTTTTGTCATTAATTTGGTCATATATTTGGTCATTTATTATGACAATTAATGACCAAATATAAGACTAAATTAATTACCAAATTAATGACCACAAGACAAGCTATAAATGATCAAACTAAATAGGACCAAATTTTTTGTCGCGTGATAAGAGACTAAAAATTAGCCACCAGTGATCACCAAATAAAAAGTGGTCATTTATATGTAGATTTTGGTCATTTTTTTAGTCACTTATCTCTCATTTTGTACTAGTGTCTCAATTAAATTAAATCAAACCTTCGAACCAATTGTTTAGTGCACAAGAACTTTCAAAAGAGGGAAGGATCATGTACTCGATACAGGTTGTTCAATTGGGTGACAAACAACTGAGAGTCTAGAAAAATGTCAAGGTGCAGGATACCCAAATGGAGGGAAGCAGTCAACAGACCAATCACTATGTCATACTCGTCCTAGTTATTGTTGGATACTCCAAGACATATGCCATCCAGGTGAAGCAGCTCATGTGAAGAGGAGTATATGACCTAGGTAGTTAAGGTGAGATTCGAGGACCATCTAATTGCACCGTCAGTGAAACCAAGATGAAAGGAAGGTGCAAAATCCATCTGGGATCAATCAAAACAACAAACTATAAGTCTAGTGGTGGAAAAAAATGTGAAAAAATACAAAAGGTGAAAACTATACAAACTAAAAAAATGGGTGCGATGGTGTTAGGGATAGAATCATTTGAGGTAAAACCCATTGCAAGGGTTGCTTAATAAACTTCCTTTTGAGTCAATGAGGATGTATTCCCCCTTTACAAGGAATTGATGCACAACGTATGGGCCCTGCCACATTCACTCAAATCTCCTCTTCCCATGATTATCATTGGCATGTTCATCAACAAGGACTGGGTTGCCTTCTTTAAAAGTGTTGGGACAAACATGAAAATTGTAATGGGCCTTGGATTAATTATTTCCAGCTTCAATCATCTGAATAGGGACATGGTAATCTTCGTTTACTTGATCAAGGGTGAGAAAATGTTGCTTTAAGGGTGAAGTGTTAGGTAATAATTCGACGGCTAGGTGTAGAGCAGGGATCAGGCACTCAATGTGAAGGACAGTTCAACTCCATGGACCAAATGGAATGGGGTGAATCCAGTGCTTGTCTTAGTGGATGTACAGTAATCCCATACAACTAAAAAATAGCATGTGGTTCCAGTTGGATTTATGCTTGTCGAGAATTTGTTGTAGCATGGTTTTGAGGATCCTGTTCATTAGCTCGACTTGGCCATTACCTTGGGGGAAATAGGATGAAGGGTACTAGTGTTTGAACTTTAAAAGGGTAGAAAGTTACTTCCAGACAGTATCTTGAAAGTGTCTGTTGTGATTGGATACTAGTTGGCAAGGAACACCAAATCGTGCGATGACGTGATTAAAAAAGAACCGAGTTGTAGTGTTAGCTTTGCAATTGTAAGTGGGCATGGCCTCATCCCATTTGGTGAAGTAATAAACAACAACAATGATGTACTTGTGGTGGCGTGTCAAGGGGGGATTACATTCCATAAATTCAATATCCCATTTGTAGAATTTCATGGGATGAAGTGGCGTAGGAGGTGTTCTTTCCTTTGGAGAAAACAATTGACAGTTATGGCATTGTTTTACTGTCGTGATGCAATCCGTAAATAGAGTGGGCCAGAAATATCAGACGTAGATTAATTTTTGCGCATTGTCCATACCATATAGGTTACCACTGCAAGCTCCGCTATGGAAATCATTCATGACCCATTCAGCCTCATCATGGGTGAGGAAGTGACCTAGGACAGTGTCGACATTTTGTTGGTAAATAACATCAACAATGAGTAGATATCGATATGCTTGGTATCGGATGTGGTGTTGATCATCATAGTTGAGGTGAGGACTAGAATTCTGAGTTCATAAGTAAATGAGGATGTCACCATTCCACGGTCATCATAGGATAAAATGAACAAGTGTTCATCGGGTAGCATGATGAAAGGTGTGGGATGGCGTGGACAGGGGTGGGATCTGTGTCATCAATTGAGCCAACATGATTGGATTGGTACTTTTTGGTGTAAGAAACTATAGGTCATACTCCTGAAGAATAATTATCCATTTAGCCACCCAACCATAGATGAGGTGACGACTCAAGAGGTAGACCATTGGGTTGGAATCGACAAGGACTATGGTTCATCTCATTAGAATGTAATGGCACGTTTTTTGGATTGAGAAGACGATGAAAAGGGTCATATTTTCCTCATGAAGGTATCACAATGGGGGATTGGATAGTGTCTTACTAACATAGTAAATGACATTCTCTTGGCGAGCATAATATTCCCAGAATAAAACACATGTGATAGCATGCTCGGATGCAGATACATAAAGGATGAAATACCGTGTAAAATCAAGTAGAGAAATTAAAGGGGCACAAGTTAGGGATTCTTTTAAAGAATCAAACGTGGATTGTTTCTGGTCATCCAAAACGAATGGAATGTTGGTACATAGCAGTTGTAAAAAACCATGGACTTTGGTGGCATAATCTGAGATAAAGCGGTGTAGGAAATTGGCCCTACTTTGGAGGATTTTTAGCTTATGCACGGTGCAAGGTGGTTGAAGTTTGAGTATGGCTTGCACCTTCAATGAGTTGATGATAATACATTTCTGTGAAATAATGAAAAACAACAATCATTCAGAAGGTATGCATAACACACACTTGAGTGAGGTCAGATGGATATTATACTTCTGAAATCGAAGGAAGACTTGTAGAAGGTCTTCTAAATGGTGAGAATTCTTTTTGGATCGATTCATGAGGTCATCTAAGTAGATGAGGATATTGTGCCCCAAGTCATGGAAACAAAAGGTCATGGTGCATTGGAAGGTGGATCTAGCGTTCTTTAAACCGAAAGGAATGACTTGCTAGGAAAAGTGCCCCATGGGGTTGTAAAAGCGATTTTGTATTGGTCTTCTTTCCAGATCTGAATTTGATTACAAGTTCCCCATTATGGCATGCCTAGTAGGTGGGTTGTCAATGGGAGGATTTCTTAAAGGGAGGCTTCCAGAAGGTGGGTTTCCCATGGGAGGGTTCCTAGTAGGTGGGTTCTCAATGGGAGGTTTCCTAAATGGAGGGTTCCCAGTAGATGAGTTCCCAATGGGAGGTTTCATAGAAGGTAAAGGTCCACCACTGGATGAATAGATCTGACCATCCATGGGTCTATGTGGAAGTGACAAATCTGAGTGATAGGGATCAGTCTCAAATACGAATATCTCAAAAAGGGAAACCCAAGAAAGCAAATGATGTCAACTAGTGGTGTGGTGGAATCATTATAACAAATTGAACTGTGATTACTTCCCCCAAATCCTACGAGAGTTTCTCAGAGGAGCAATGACGACAAAGTGGCATTAGTGTGAAAGAGGACTATGGAAATTCTCAAAAATCAAACTATAGCCATTTGTGTAGCGGGAGAGCTCTCAACAAAAGCGGTGCTCAGGCCGACAAAACACTCTAAAACTCTACTACAATGTTTTGTCACAACAGGTGAGTGGAAAAATGACCAGAAATCCAACAAGCAGTCACTACCTAGAAACAAAAAGACTCGCTAACCTAAGAGGTATGGGACCATGCAAACACCTAGCTAACAAGATAGAAGATGTCACAAACTATATCCTCTGCGGGGTGATGAAATCTAATTCAAATAATACATCCTAGGAGACCAATAATGGATATGGTATATCGCCCTATCGAGAGGGATCCGTAGTAAAAGAGCCCTAGAAGAATGGCAACTAGGCTACCTAGTTAATGACATATCTGAGTAGGTGAATCTGTCATTTCCACCTTTGACTGTTGCACCCATGGTAAGGTGGCATGCCAATGCAATGAGGAATACGAGTAGGTAGCCTTTAGTATAGAGTGGAGTGTGGTATTCTACCCTGACCTCTGGAACCATTCTTGTGACTTCAAACCTCAATAGGGAGAGGCCTACCCAGCAAATTCGACATAATCATTTCAATAAATACTAGGGGATTTTGACGCCCTAAAATTCAACAGCTATGTTCCAATGTGAATGGAAAAGGGGGATTATTTAGATGCCTACGCCCAGTTCCCTACCTATCTACAAGTTTTTTCTCCCCACGTGGGGTTAAATGTGTGCTTGATTAAGTAAATTTTAGTCTCACTGTGTTCTTAGGGAGTGAGTGGGTGCACAAGTGGTGTGAACAGTCCCTGTGTAAAAGAATAATTGTTGAAAGTAAACAACTAAAGTTGACACTCAATTGTAATAACCAGCTAACCAAGCAACACCTACTTATCCATGAAATATTCATCTACTTCTAAACTTCATCAGAGTCAAAGTATGCAAAAATAGTGATTCAAAACAACACAACTAGCCAAAAAAGGGGGGTTGAAAACTGTTTGTGCCGAAAATCAAGCAGTCAAAATTTTAAAAGGTTGGGTGTCTAAACAAAGGGTTCAAAAACTTTATGTCAGTCTCAAAGTGATTTTGTATGAGGAATAGAAGCGTTATGGGGCTCACCTAGCTAAAAAACAGAAGCGAGATAATAAAAAAATTCAAAACAAGCACAAAGCACTCTTATCGGGGGATTAAGAGTGCTCTGGAGTGCACTTAATTGGGAAATAGATGCACTCTAGAGAGCCCTTAACTAGAAAAAAATGAGCACTCTAGGCCAGAACTGGAGAAAAAAACTCGGTTAGGGGCTAAGTAGAGGGTCTGAGGGATGGGATAGGTTGGTTTTGCAGGCCAAAGGATGGCTAGGAGTCTATAAGGGCTACAAAACATGCAACCTAAAATATCTAATCAAGCAAAAAATATAGAATAAAACATCGTCAAAGAAACTGTCAAAACAACAGGGATCCTTGATGATTGACCCAGTGTGGTTTCCAAATCTATTATGAGTGCTTTCGCACTCTAACATGTGAAAAATGAGGTGCTACTAGCTTTAAGAAGCTCAGGTAGGAGTCACACAAGAGATTTCCTCTCGTGGTTGTAGTGTGTGAAAAGGGGTGGTAAGTGCAAGTAAATAACAATGAAAAGTAGGATCAACTATGAAAAGGAGGACATAAGCTAAGGGAACAGGCTTATGAGTCATGAATGCAAAAATGAAATAGTAAATATCTGACCATAACTAAATGTTGTAACAATAAAACTAACATATTAACCTTGCATAGTAATAGTAAAATAAAATAGGAAAGGTAAAACAATCCAAATCGAAACCCATGGCATCTAAACTATATCATATCCAAACATCACACAATGGAAATAAACCCTTTTATTTTCATTACTTTGTAATGAATAATATTTTTACAAAAGGGTTAGAGTTACCTCGAATATGGATGGTCCCTTGTAGCTAGTGGACTATGCTCTCAGTCTCTGATTCTGAATGGTTCTCCACTTCAATACTTTATGAGGACCAAACTCAATGGGAAATCCACACTCAGGTGGTGGCTAGGGTTTTGATAATGAATCTGGTAGAGTGTTGATAAGGATTGATAAAAACTTCTTGCCAATGGGGGCCTCCACCCCCCTTTTTATGAAAGATTTGGTGGCGATAGGTTTTCCTTAGGGTATTTGGGACAAACCATGATATTGGCATCTTGTTTTGTGAGTTTCCCTCTCTTTGTTGATTTTGATTGTTTTTCGCATTTCTTTTATTTTTATTTTCTTTTTGTTTTTTGGGAAATATTTTTGTGTGGGAACTATAATTTTGTGCCAATATGACTATGTAACCCATTTTTATAGGTTTTTGGAGGCCTAGATTTAGGAAAATGGTTGTAAAGGTATGATGACCAAGGTAGATAGATAGGTGAACGATTTTATGGTGTTAACACTCATTTTCATATTTTATCATAATTTTGACCTTGGAGAGTTGATCCCTCACTGTTCCCAAAACTTGAGCCATGTAAACAATTATGGCTTCCCCCATATCCTATTGCAACTTGGATTGAAATGAACTACTACACCCTCCTCATGGTCTACAACCTCTCTCATGGCCAGTCTACCATCCTCCTTGTCTCTACCCATAAAAAAAGGAAACCACTCAGATGTAGGACTCCAACTAGAACTAAGAGCTAGAGGATGACCTAACTGCAAGGGAAAGGACCCACAACAACCACACAAACACCACTGAGGAAGTACAAAACTACTAATGCAGAAATATGAACAAACACAACAAAGAGTTAGATAGAGCGAAATATTCCCTCTATTGGTAAATCTTACCTCCCCCATAGAGAGTTAGAATGGAGCAAAATAACAAGAAATTTAGAGTTGACGGAATATTTAGATGCTTACCAAGAGGTTTATTTAAGTCATCCTTTTTCCTCACAAGTGGAGAATACCAATGTGAAATCCCATCAACTTGCTCACTTGGACTCATAATCCACCTCCTAGCAAGAGAATTAATGTTATTTTCCATCATCAAGCTAACTTGATCTTATACTACCACCTCCCCACATCTCTGCAACCTCTTAGCTATCTCGTCCATCCTTCATCTGCATGCCACTATTCCATGTTAGAATCACCAGTGAGGGGAAGGTGTACATCTTCCCTTGTTTCAATTTCTTTTAAGGGTTCTATCTAAACAAAATGCTTGTCACCATCTAGCCTTTCTATCACCCTATCCGGGGCACAATATAAAGAGATATTAATAAACTAAATAACATTATTTTTTTCCCTTCAACACAATATGTGCATGTATCAATAAATCAAGGAATTGAAAAAAATGGACTAATATGTAAAAAGAGAGTTCTCCAATTTAAGAAAATTTCGAGAAAGATTGTTTATTGGTGTATTTATAAAATTGGAAGAGACACATCAATACTATTATTTAACATTTATTTATGTTAAATAATGGCAAACGAAAATGTATTTATGTTAAGTAAAAAATAACAAATTCAAATCTAGTTGGGAAACCTTGGCTTAGTTTGTTAATTACATCAAATTTATTTTTTATTCTTTTCCCATAATACCTTGAATATATAACAATTCAAACTATCAAAATTATCCATTTGTTAATGCATATGAACCTCCATTCATCCTCTTATTACTTTCATGCCATCATCGCTTCCTTGAAATCACCACATAGATTGATTCCATATCTAGTCTACTCTCCAACACTTGTGATGTTTGTTAAGCCATATTTGCATCTTTGTCTAAGCAACTCGAATGCCAAACCGCACAAGACCATACTTTGTTATAGATTGAATAAGAACCTCTATTTGAGGTTGTGCGTAATCCAAAATCTATTGAGTATTGGTAATTATTAAAAGAATAGATTGAAGTTGTGGAAGAGTCCACTAATTCTAGTCTTCCAATCTTCATTTTTTGTGTAGATTTTGTGGTTGTAGAAGAGGAAAAAACAAAGACTTCATCCTCTTTGTTTTTTTGTCACAATTGATCAGGTATTTGGCACCTTGAAGGCCATTCTTAACTTTTCAATGGGCATATTCCAATGCTCTAACAAAAATTTTCCAAGCAATCTACTTCATCCCCGCAAAGTTATTATCCTCTTGTGAGATGTTCCAATAATGACTTGCTTTGTTCCATCCTTTTTTATGACAATATATCTCTTTCAACACTCAAAATTAGTTGGAAGCAATAACATTGATCATCCTAAAAATTTGTTTTTTTACCAACTTTATTTTGTCTATAGTTAGATTTATTCCACTGACAATAAGATTAAGGTAGATGGGTCATTTGATTTACTATGATCATGATCAAAATCATCTTTTGGAACATCTAGATCACTACACAAGGCACATAGATGACTAATTTTTTGGCTATATCTTTAGTAATTTTCTAAAGCCACGAGACATAGCTCTAATTTCCAAGCTTGAAATAACAAGATGACTCTTAATCCAAAAATAAGCTTGCACTAACAAGATGCTTCTAAATCCAAAGTATTTGCGAGATTTAGACCCAAACCATTTTTCCATTACATTTCTCTAGTAATTCACAAAAGTTATGATTAAACATTGGAAAAATAGCATATTTTGCATTTATCTTAAATATGGAGGAGTTTGATGACTTTTACAGAAAACATTCCAGGCCACTTGTTGTTACTCCAGGACCTTTGCTACAACTCGTATAATTGAATATCCATGAAGTGAATACTTGATACTTTCCATATGAGATATTATTAAGTCAATATAAGCGTATCTTCAAACTATCTCAAAAACCCAGATTGTACTTTTTGAAATTGGCATTTTACTGCTTGTTGTTACGTGAACACTTCTGCTTCTCCACGAAAATCAATATTTTGAATATTCCGACCACTAAGATATGATATATATTTGGATCATCCTCAACCATTTTGTATGTGGAAATATTCATCGAACTATAAATGAAATTAGATTGATTAGTTTTGAATAATATCTTGTGATTAATTAGTGGATTTTCTATTTGTTAATTATTAGCAAATTGTTTAACTACAATGAGAACCTTTTGGATATGCATTTATTTGTTATTTATCCAAGTTTATCTATAAATAAGAGTTCCTTGTCCATTACAAAGGGGAGGACTCTTAGAGAACTAGTCCAAGTTAGTAATGGAATAAAATTATATTGCTTTTGAGATATTTGTTAATGTAGATTATAGTTCTCTAGTTTGTAAATAGACCAACTCATTCGTATCGCTTAACATATGATGTCTGTTATTTTGATTCATTTATTCCCATAAATGTATTTTTAATTCAAGTTCTTTATTTATGCCAGTGTGATAAATCCATATACTAGTGTGGTTGCAACCATAGCATGTTTACTTTTTGTACATTTCTTTAATTATTTTTTTGCAAGTGTGTTTCATTTTCTGCAATATTGTTTCAATTATGCAAGAGTGGACTGACTTATTTTATTGCAATGTATATTAGACAACCAATGTTAGAAGGGAAATTGTTGCATCCATAGACGTTGCATGATAACCTTGAAAGAAACAGATGTGCCTGTTAAGTCATGATTTTGTCTTCCTTAGTTTTATGCTTTTATTTATGTTTTTGAACCTTGCTAGTACTTTTTTGTTTCTAGGAAATTTTGTTTATAAAGATAACTTTAAGTTCAAACTTTTAATTTTCATGATTTTGATTTTTTAAGCCTGCTTTTATAAAAAAAATTCTTTGATTTTATTATTGAAGGGTTTTACAAGGCATATATGGATTAAATGGTTTTATAAATGACACTAAGGTCGAGATTAAGCACATAAACCAAGTTTTAAACCTTATTAGTGGCCTAATGATGTGAAATTATTTGATTGGACTTTCTTGTAGCGCAAGGGCAAAAATTGATACATTAGAGCACTACAAGAAAATCGTGAATGCTAAAATCATCATTTTTTCAGTTCAATTTTTTTCGAGTGTCTTATCTCTGAGGTGTTAATCGTATCATTTGATGCATTTGATACGTGTCCTACATAGTTTTATCATTGAAACAGGTGGATGATCATCATAAGAGGTAGATCGTGGCGATTGCATGCACAGCAGGGTGAATGATGATAGCGAGTAGAATGAGACAGAGTTTTTTGGGAGTATGTTCCTTATCTAAAGGAAACGAAGGATATTGAAGGTCGTGGTGAGAACACACTGCTGAGAAATAGGGATTTTTTCAACTGAATGAGGAATTAGGGCTTTCCAGCAGCAACTGTTTGAAGTGGTCTGGACAATTAGAGACAGGTGGAATGTGAAATTCGACACCTAACCATCGAAGTGATTGCATTCCGGCCCTTGTATTGGTCTTCTAAATAGGTATCCCGCGTGTCATTGCTAGGGTTTGCTTAATTTGGGGCTTTTCTGATAAAATCCTTAATGTTAAAATTCGAAGGAGGAATATGAGTTTTTCACCTAATACACTGTGCATGATGAATTATTAACAAATATATTCAAATTATTCATCATTTAAAACAGTAAATTTCAAAGCAAAAATGTTGGAGTTCCTTGAACTTTGTGATTAGGTCAGATTGTTATGATTTGGCACAAAAGATTTCTGAACTGTGTGTTAGGACAGACTGTTATGATTTGAAGATAGTTAGATTGTGGTATATCGATAGGTGTTGTTAAACCATAGTGAATATGAAGAAAAGTGGAAAAACAAATAGAGCTAAGCCCACTGACCTAAGCTGGGTAGATAATTTTCCAGAATGTGCAGAGTTATTTTCAAATGCAGGATGGTTGACATTTTTTCAAAAAGATTGATGGATATCATGCAGAGGTGTCTCATAAATTTGCTCAGTGCTATGATAAAGACATTGTGTCTTTTGATACTTTACAATTCAAAATGACTAAGGAGTTGGTAGCTGAGGCAACAGGAATATTGAACGAGGGAGAATTATGGTTTAAGAAGGTTCCATTCACCTTCAATGCACAAAAGTACTTACTTGCTGGTGTAATTGAAGATTGGGGTAAAGGTGTACCAATTCATAACTTCAAACCTGAATGGATAGAGCCCATTAAATTTTTACAGAGTTATATTACCTGTGAGGGTAGATATGCCTTTGTTTTCAAATACCACTTCAGATTTCTTCAGCATCTCAGTGATGAGTCCAAGATGAACTTACCCTTCTTCTTTCTGAAGAGTCTGCAAAAGATGTCATGCAGGGTTAAGGAGCACCAAAATCATACTAAGTAGTCTGTTTTCCATCATGGGATCATCAAAATTATTATAAACATTGTTTTGTAGAGTAGGGGAAAGACTTGGGAGTGTTTCATTTTCTGGTCAGGTTTTCAAAATAATCAAGAAGGATAGTCTCACAGAAAACAAGCTGATAAAGGGAAGACTTTGATCAAAAAACTCAGGCAAAAGCTAAAGGTCAAAGATGAAGACAGGGTTAAATTAGAGGAAGTTTCAGATCATGCAAATGAAGACTGTGAATCTAAACAACACCTTAATGAAAATGAGAGCAAGAATTTATAGTCAGATATTAAGGAAGTCAAGCCTGTTGAAAATGTTGTACTTGCAGAGACCATTTCTGCTGAAAAGGCTGTACCTGCAGAGAAAATTTTAGATGAGAAAGAGGATATTGAAGTTCAAAGACAAAGTCCTATCACAGTTCTGTCAGAAGATGAGAAATGCCTATTTGATGATGATAAAGTCCCTGTCACTGATGCAACTAGGGTTTGTACTGAGAAGGAATTTCATAGCCAGGGTGATGAGGTAGCATTACCAAAAAGCAAGAAATTAAAAGTTGTTGAGTTTGCCTTAGTTACTCATCAGGGTAAGACTATCAAAATGTTGGGGGAGATTGCTCCTATTTGGAGACCAAAAACCAGACCTAGAAATAAACTCTGACTGAATATGAACAAGTTGCTGATTCCTAAATTGAACAAAGAAAGAGTAACGGTGATAGATGATTCTTCATCTGAGGAAAAATTGAATGATAATAAAGATGACAATAAGGGTAAAAGGTCAATTGAATAAAAAAGATAGTCTGTCCTGACTGATACTAAAATATCTGATATATTTCTAGGGGTACGAAGTCAGATGTTGCAGGAATAGCAAGAAGGTGAAATAAAGAGTTCTTACTCAGAAAAGAATGTGATGGTTGAGGAAAAGGTTCCATGTAAAGCTGAGAGTGCAGAACACCTAGGTTGTCCTGAAACACCTACAAAATTGTTGCCAAAAGATGAAGAAATTTATAAGAGATTGAATATTCCATGGCTTCCAAATGAGATGCAAACCATGACACAAAATAAAACCTTTGATTCAGAAAAAGAGAATTTACAAAGAAGTGTAAAACAATACAAGTATCAAGTTGAGTACATGCAGGAGACAAATGATGGCTTGGTCATGGCAAACATAAGACTTGGAGAGGACTTGGAGGAGGTGAATA
Source organism: Pseudotsuga menziesii (assembly GCA_001517045.1). Lineage (NCBI taxonomy): Eukaryota > Viridiplantae > Streptophyta > Pinopsida > Pinales > Pinaceae > Pseudotsuga > Pseudotsuga menziesii. The sequence continues at coordinate 147,870 of LPNX010694600.1, forward strand.
GCCATTATCAGGAGCTGATTGCAGTTTCAAGAGAAGCATTGAAAAGGAAGAGGAATACAGATCAATTCACAATGTTTAAGCAAACCATCCAGGACCTACAACAGAAAAATGAAGAACTAATGAGGAAGATTGCAGATATGGAAGCATATCAATTGAAGGCAAGAAGAAAGGCTCAAGCCCTAGAAGGGATTGCCTTGTTAGCTGAAGCAGCTAAGGATCTGTAAAGTTTGTTAAGATAATAAGTTATTAGTTAGGTTTGAAAGTTACTTTATTTTTGTAAGTATTATTTAGATGAAACTATTCAATGGGTAGACTAAAAAAAATAGTTAGGGTTTAGTTCCTTAACCAATTTTGGAGAATGGTATAAGTGTAAGTCTCAAAGAAGACAAATGGTTCAATTTTTTGGCTGGCAAGAGGAGGTCATCAGACTTGTTTATAAGCTAAGTAAAGACTCTTATGTGTATTTGAAAGACTGATTATGAAATATATGATCTATATGCCCTTCAATTTGTTCTCTGGCTTCATTTATAACTTGTTTTAGTTACTCAGCTGGTAATTTCACTGCTTGTTTAAAGTTTTTATACTTGGAATGCTTGCCATCTATGGGTGAATCTCAGTGTTGTTTTCTGTTGGATTATGGTTATTATGTTATGCATCTCAGCCTTTCTATGCTTATGATTTAGTGTTTATTTGGATTTATGAATGCATTCCCTCTTGTCATCAAACTTCTCAACCAAAAAACCTTGAAAAACCCTAAAAACCCTATTTTGTTTTATTGAGATTGTATTGGCTTGTTATCTTGTAGCCTAGGAACAATTTCTGGCATAAACAGTGCCCTAGATTAATAATTGATGTATTGAGTAATTAGTTTTTTTAATAATAAATTAATTTACCCAACATTTGGTGTCATTGTTAGGGAGGTTATTAAGGGCACAAAAGTACAACCTAGCATTGGTTTAGTTTCATTGTCTCTGGATCTTCTACATCCTGAGAAATAAAGATGGAAGGAAAGAACCTACGCATCCCCCTCCAATTTCTATAGTGATATTTCAAAGGTGGGGGATGCGTAGGTTCTTTCCTTCCATCTTTATTTCTCATCTCACTAATCTCAGAGCATATAGAGCATATTTTAGATTTGTTTCTAGTTTTGTTGAGGCCTAAGCACTAAAGACTAAAGGTAAGAACTTACGCATCTACCACCAATTTCTATAGTGGAATTTCTGTGATGGATCCCATCTCACCAATATCAAAACATATAAGATGCATGAATAGAATGGATTTTTGAATGAAAACTCTTAAATACGTGATGCGGTAAGATCCACCCATAGTACTAATCTCTCTTTTGTAGGAAGTTGGTAAGAGGAAGGAAGCATTGGTGAATGTAGATTCCATTAGAGGAGAAGCCAAGGGAATATAGAATCCTTCAAGTTTGATACTTGTATGATCATCATGGTATGAGGTTGGTTTTCATTTTCATAAAAAAATTTGAGTTGTTGTGAATATATTGAATTGAAAATAACACACTCACAAAAATACACAGATCTTATTTCAAATGCCATATCATTTTTTAGGAGTTGCAGCAGTTGCTGCAACATGTTGTGTAAGACAATATAGGCACTTGATGCTTGAAATTTTAGGTTTTTAGATATATTCCGTTGAAAATTACATTCCTACAAAAATTTACACCTATTTGGATCACCATTTGGGAGCTATTGCTTCTTTATTTGAATTCTATGACATACTAGCTTGGTGAATTCATTGAAAACACAATCGGGATAGTCAAGTTTTGAGAGACCAAATGGAAATATTTTCAAAACATATTTCCATCATAAGTATCCCTTTAATTATAGTTTCTAACTCAATTTTAATCACTTATTTTGGATATCAAACAAAAAACTTAATTACCAAAACATTGACTAGGTGTAGAGTATGCAACTTGGGGAGAGAGTTGGGACGGTCAATTTTTGGATGCCTAAATTAATAGATTTCCAAAACTTGTTTTTAGTGTATAATATTCTATGAATATATTTTATACCACAATTTGAATCACTCAATTTCAATATCATATGGGGAAGTTATTCCCAAAGTATTAACTACCTATCCTAAATCAACATTCCTAAAAATATGTCTCGTAGGCTTTTCATTAGCATATTTGACCCATCAGTTCTTCTTGGATTCAAAACGTATTTATATTGGATATACATGAGTGAATATAATTTCATATCCACTTTTAATCAAGTCAATCTGTCATCAAATGAAAAAATTATGCTCAATTTAGTAACAGTTGGTCTATTCAGGAATTCGTAAGCACCTATGATATGTAGGTTGTTTCCAAATATATTTGACATATCGTTTCATAGGATTTTAAAAATTGTTTCTATTGGAAGTATGCCTATGAGTATACTTTCTTTTTTCTTTTGGAATGACTCAAATCGGATGAGAAATGGAGAATTTATCAACAAAATATTGCATGGTAGTCTAATGCGGCCGCCACTCCTCTGCAAGTATAAAATGAATTTTTCTTTGTTCATTTTTTTTAATTTGTTTTATAAGTAAATGATTTTTTGTGTATGTTTTGAAAGAAGAGAGACTGATCACCTCTATTATTCCATGATTTCACATTTTATTGCAAGTGAGTGCTTTTTTTTACAGGTCCTAGGAGTATTGAGAGGTCAATCCATGCACAAGTGATTCTTGGAGAAAAAATTCATGCCAAATGGGAATGCTCTCCAGAAATCCTATAATGTATATGCAATTTCATGATATTTTTTTCCATGTTCAAATATCAATTCCCTAGGAACTTGGCCCAGTAGTGTCTCAACAAGAAGTCTTTTTCAAAATCGGAAATGGATCGAGAACAAGGCACGTGAAGAAATGATTTTAAGATTTTGAAGACCAAAGTACCAAAAGTAAAGTTTCGTTATCACATTTTATACATCAAACATACCATTTCTACCAATGAATCAGTCTAAAATATCTCATTATCATCATGCTCATTCACCAACAACATGGTATGCCTATGCATTTCCTTCCTCGTAACTCAATGATACGTGCATGTTGAAGTTCATAAAGTCTCATTTTTTAATGTGGTTATCTCTAAAAGACAATGAAATTTACTGGAATATCATTCACATAACCACTGATCTCGGATAAGATTCAACCTCTACCAGTCTGTCACTTCCATTCCTTTCTACTCCACCCACCCCTAACCCACATAATAAAGTAATCTTGGCCCACCTACAATACCAAGCTCCCTCAATATCCTACCCCATTTTCAGAAAAAATTGATGGTAAAAACATGTCTCAAGCACCATCAGAACTTGGAATGACTGAAAACTAGCTTGTTGGTGAGATTCCTTAGGAAAAAACATTCTAACTATCAAAACTCTTTGGGCGCAATCAAACAAATCTTGTTTGAAAACCATAATTCTAGAAGACAAGCTTTGAAAATAAAATAAGGAATAAAAAATTCCATCCAAGTTGCTCTTTGATTTCCAAATTTACTCTTTGAATAATATTTTCAACATTTATTGATATATTATAAGCTTGTTCTGGATCTCTTCATTCTACATGTCCAATTTCCACACTTATCTTTCTTGCGAAGTTTTTACATCATTGTGGACAATATCAAATATTTTTCCTCTTAGATGCTTCTATATATATTATGGACTTCATAGGTCCTCCTCATTTTCCATATTTCCAAGGGTGGTAAAATATTTCAATTTGGGGAAAGGGGAACACTGCTATCTTTCGAAATGACCATACCATTACCCATATTTCACCATCCATGTTCGATCCAAACCTTTCACCAGTTCCTTTGAACCATGAAATCCTTATTGATACTTCCATAATCAATCTCACTCCAACATCTCCAACATCCAAACACGAAGAGGATACTAGTGCTACCACATTAGACATTGATGCTGCTACACAAGGATCGACATCAAGAATATATATTGCTACCACACAAGAACCACTAGTGGGAGTACCCAAAACCTTGTTGCCTGTCACATAAGAACCAACAATAAGAAGAAAAGTAGTAGTTGCCATGGACACCTCAAGAAAGGAATTGGATGTTCCACACGAACCTACAGTAGAATAATTTGTTGCAGAAACCATTCCTACATACGAACCCAATTCCATACAAGCAAGGTGGAAAACAAAGGTATGAGTCCCTTAATTTATTTTCATGGTTCTTGGGTGTATATGTTGGTTCACATCTTCAAAAGTTTTTGAAGAGATTCATTGGAGAACACATCATATGGAAATCATGTTGTCACTTGAGGTTGTTTGTGAACCTAACAGTATCCTTGAGTCTTTGATTGATACCATCCATATCAAATGACAACCTTTTGTGACAACCTTTCATTCATTAGTTAACATTCACATGGTCTTGATATTGCTACGTTGATATGTCTTGAACATGAGCTTTTAGAAGACATTTTGAGGTTTCACTTTTGGTATTATGGAGGTGTTTACGTATGGACAATAAACTATAAAATCAGTTATCATAATTGATAACAACAACAATGATCATTTTTAGCATATTCCACGATCAACCTTGCATACACAATGATGGGGAATATTTCATTACTTCCCTTGGATCTAGAGTTGTTTTGAACTGTCATTATTTTACTACCTTATGCTACTTCTTGCTTCATGAATCAAAAGGGATATGAATTTAGATTTGTTCTATACTTTTTCATATGAATGTTGGAAATAGATATTTTCAAGTCCATATGAAGAGTTACAAAAGATTACAATGGATATTTAGAGACTTAGTGCAACACATATAGCTCTAAAGGAGGCGTTTGCTAATATGTAACATGAGTTGTAGAGAATGCATGCTCACATGACAACCATCTCCATTATGCTTTTTTAGAAGGTATTTACATCATTGATTATTAATCGTTAAATTCAATGTAGCATCGATTGTGATGGCTCAAAAATTGAAGGGGATCCATGAACAAATTTAAAGAAATTTGTAGTTTTTGAGAATATGCATGCTAATAAAAATGGTTGTAATAATGGTCAGATAAGGAATCTTGACAGTGTGATTTGAAATCAAGGAGTGTTATTGCATGGGTTTAATGGAGCTAAAAGAAGAAGATAGTTGCCTCATTTAAAGTTGCTTCTTCAACTAGAATAAAAGAAGGATATAGTTACTACTATTACTTGTGGAACTCATAGTAGTGTTATATTTTCCTACAATATGTAGAAAATGGAGTAATGCTAAGGTTATGCCAACAATAGTTCTAGTCAAGAGATTCATCCTTGTGAATGATCATACTTGGGAAATGCAATGATATGAAAATGTGCCATTGTGGGAAATGATGAAATATCAAACTTAAGAGAATGTGCACTCGAATCCTTCTATTGTTCTAGGTCATGAATTGTTGATGTCTCCAACAACTAAATGTAAAAAATATGAATTAGTAGCTATTGTAACTCGCCATGGGAAAGAACATTACAAATACAACAGATACTGAACAATTTGATTTATGCTGGCTATGATTTGATGATGTCATTGTGTTTATTTTTGGTTTGAACAAAGTTTTGCATGACCAAGCATACCTTTTATTTTATAAACATATTTCTATAGGTATAACAATATGCAACAACAAAATATTCCTTGCAATCTTGTTTAGACATGGATACATCGTTTGCATTTCATATCATATTTATGATGGATTTGGCTTTGAACTCAAGATGTGATGGTTGCTATATTTATCTCTAACAACATAGGCCAATTTCTTCCAATTCATAGAAGCAATCAACCTCATACAATAAATCTAATCTCGTGCTTGGAATAATATTTTATTTAGCATTGCATTTCAAATAAGCTACTCTAGGAACTCTTGCATATATTTGGAAGGAGGTTCTTTTATAACAATGTTGCACGAAAACATGCAATTTCATTATTTTGGGGGATAATATGAACTCCATGGGACCTCACATTAGAGAAACTTTGATCAATTTCATGTTTTTATTCATTCACTTTTTTTTTGCAAAAATGCAAAAACTGAACTGAGGATATCTTGTTAACCATGAACTCGGTATTCATGAAACTTGGAAGAGTGAAGCATTATGGTCAAGAGAATACAACCACCAATTTTCAAGCAAACCTGAATTGCAATTTTGAAAAAATAAGCATCATCGCCTACAATCATTTTGTCTTTTTATTGAAATCCGCGATGTGGATATCTCCAATCTTTGGTAGGGAGAAGCATAAATGTATTCCTAACACCCCTAAAAAAAATCATGAAAACCTAGTTTGTCATTTGAGAGAAATTGATAAAAAATAATAATAATTTGTGAACAAGGATTCAATGTAGAATAAGGACATGCTCTGCATTCAATTTTTTTTAGGGGGGGGTGTTGTTGTGCATTCACATACACCAACAATAGAAAATTCAAAAATCAATTACATTTCTAGTTCATTAATTCATGGATCATCATTGTTGATTGTTGCCAGCAAGTACTTTACCTAGACTATTTTTGCATTCAAACATCCACCTGAACATGGTATTTTCAAAACAGGGTTTGGAATAATTTTTCCAAAAGCAGCATGCATGCATACTACAGTAAATGCGGTGAATTCCCAAGGCATCATCAACGCTACTCCACAAGAACCAATGTTGAACATGGAAGAAAATGATATCAACGCTACCACATAAGAACCAATGTTGAATTCATAAGTTGCTCCATAAGAAGTTGTTACAGATGCAAGGGAAGTGATTGAGCACAAAAGGTGAAGGGGTTGATAGTAATAGGTGGCGAAAGTCTTCAATTCTAATCAAGTCACCAATTCTCCCTAAATTTGATAAGGCATTCAGTTTTAATGAATTAAAGGTTCTTATGGTTTTCTATGATTGTTTTTGCTAGCACTGTCTTCACTCATTTGGTGACAATGGTTTTAAATAGTTTAAAAATGAATTAATGTTTTCTTTCATAGATTGGAGCTATGTGAGATTTTCCATTCTCATGAGAGAAAATATAGTACGACCATTTGTGGAAACCTGAAGGAAGGTTCATAATAGTTTAAAAGGACATATAGCAAGGAAAGTTTTCAAGGTAAAAGGAAAAGTGTTGAAAACATATATGGGTATGCATTGAAAAAAAAGGAAAAGCATTCTTACAACTTGGTTGATACAATAGTATTGGGTTTCATAAGGACATGCAACATATTCAGTTTGGAGGAGATGTTGGGTCCTATAATTGTCATCATTTTACATCCTCTCTTCTTTATTTTTAATCCCTTGTTGCTTACTCATAACCTTTCATTAGCCGATTTTTGTGCTGATATGTGAGATTTAGACCCAAACCATGTTTCCATTAGGAGAAATATTATGGTAATCTATATAGCTTAGAAATATTAAATATTGTATTTGAAATTCAATATTGGATATATTGACTTGTGAATTAAAACTACTCATAAAAAACACATATGGATGCAGGCAGGACTTTCTTTTTGTGTATATATGCCAATAACATCATTGATTTTGGCCATTAACGACATCCATGTGACCATTTTTTATACTTTTATTTTCGTCGTTTATGGTTGGAATCTATGCAGAGTTGAATAAAACTTCTTCATTTATGGTTAAACTATTGAGGAATAACTACTCAATTTTGAATATTATTAAACTATTGAGGAATAGCTACTCACTTTTAACAACGTCCATTGTAATGGTGATGTCGCTACCATCCGAGTTTTATTTATATATCAATGAATATTATTATATCTATTAAATTGTTGACTTGAAATCTAGCCGCCAAATCAATGAAATCAGTGAGCAAGAATGTGTAGCATTGCTACACACCAACCAAAGCGTATTGAAAGTGCACACATTTTGGTGGACAATATTTCTATGGATACTAATAAGATTAAAATTTATCGAGCTCATGTACGGATCGGTTCAATGGAAAAAGTAAGCAGATATTGAGACAATGGACAAAGAGAGCATGAGGAAGGAGGTATATGAGATTATTGGACATAGACTTAGTTTTTTTGTAAACATGTGGTTGATTTATAATTTTCCAGAAGTGTTGTTTTCTAATGCTGGAATACTTGACATTGAGCACACTAATTTTGATGGAATTGAACGTTGAAGTCTTCTAAGTGGGGAAGAAATTGCTTCAACCTTTGAAAATCCAAAATTGATTAAATTCGAGCATTGCAAAGTATTGAGAAAAATCATGATTAGAGACAAGAAGATAATTAACTTTTGAGGATTTCAGATGGGGCAAGCTTGTACTATAGTCCTACATCAAGCAAGTTTCCATGAATAAATCATATATCAAGTTGTATATTACTGCATTCAGGTTGGGATTGATAGGACGATGTCTTTAATTGAACACCTTAGCACCCTCCTCGAGAGGGATGGAATGTTGCATCATTCTAGTGTCAAAGCCACATATTTTTTGTAATACCATGTGAAAACATCTCTAAATTATTTTTAAATGGAAAGGAAACCTTTTCTTTTTTATTTAAATGGGTTGTATTGCTACTTGAACCTGAAGATGCTATTGTGTTCCATCAAGATCAGACCGAGAGTATTATAAAAGATAAGTACATGTATTCACTACATATAGGCATGTATTGTAGTAGGTGCGACTGCATCAATGTTGAAGCATTTTCATCATAGTATTTCTAATGCAAAATACCATTACAAAAGAAAAACCATTACAAAATCCACATTACTTCATGCAAACGCAAAAGAGACTAATCATGTCATGGAAAGTATGGAGTCTAAGTTGGAATGGTCGAAATATTATTAAGAACCAAAAAAATTGAAATTCTTTAAACAAGGGAACCTTAAAGATATCATTTTAAGAAACAATTAATATGAGTGATTTGTAAATATTGATAGTATAATATAAAAAAAATAATAAAAATAAAAATTAAAATCATTGGAGACTATAGGAGTGGACAAACAAATATAGAGATTAGAACACCCTCCCTGTACAATGACTTGTACATATCTACAACAACACACTAATGAAATAAAACATGTTACACAAGTACATTTCCACTTTTCACACATTAGGAATTAAAACTTATGAGACTTTCTTGCGAACATTTGCAGAACCAAAAGTATAGGATTTTATTTTGAACTATTTTCTTTTTTGGGTCAATATATGCATATGAAATGTAAGTTTCCTCATAAATTATTCATAAAAGATTATGTTTCTCTCTGTCTAGGAAGAAGTGCAGCATAAGTTAAACTTGAAATCATAACCATTTCTTATAGTGATAATAGGAAAAAAATCTGTAAGGTAAGTGCTGGAAAAAAATATGTAAGTGTTGGAAACATACCTTGGCATGGTAGACACATGAATGCTTCCATAAATAATAGATCATTTTTATCTTCCATTATAAAAAAAAATGTTGATTAATCTATGAACTACCCAATACTACTTTGGCGGTTGTACTAGTGGCAACGAATCCAATTGGCTCAAAGAAAATTAATTTCATTTCGCATTTCTTACCATAATATAAAATATGGTTAATTGTGATTGTCATTTAAAAAATGGTAAAGGAAAAACATTATTCAAAAGTTGAATTCGCAGTGGCAATTGATTCAATTGGATAAAAGAAAAATAATTTCATTTCGTATTTCTTACCATAATATAAAATATGGTTAATTGTGATTGTCATTTAAAAAATGTTAAAGGAAAAACATGACTACTCATCATTATTGTGATTTTAAAAATCAAAGTTTTGTGATTGTGGTTTCTATATTCAAATACTTTTGTAAACATAATAATAAAATTTAAAATGAATTTTAATCTATATTTTTATTACCTTTTATACCAAGCATATTAAAATAACATGAGATTCCTATGTAAATGGTCTAATATATATTCCATATACATAATTCAAATAAACTCTATGGATTCTATTTTCCATTTTTTTAAAGGTTGTTTTCCTACATTTAAATATTATATTTTTACATTCACTAAGACAATGACATATATGGGTAAGTGACATTCAAATTAGCAATATATGTAGATAAGTGATATTGAACTATGTAGGGAACCAATAGAGTCCATAATATGGTTTTCTTGTGTTGTTGGGATGGAGACATAGTACCCAATATCTTGCTTTATCTCAAGCAATAAATATAGCAACTACTCCCCCAAATCCGATCCCTGCACCAACTCCAATGCTATCAAAGGTACTTCTTCATTTACATGGCTCAACCATCTGATTTGAACATTATTACTACTACCATTATCTCTAGTGCATGGTGGTAGAGGAAACCTGCACAAACACTTATTCCATTGAAATGAACTCGCACTAAAAGTGTAAAACTGAGTCCCTTTTTGGATTGTCCCACAAATTTTGTTAGATGAAACATTTAGAGANATTACCACTACCATTATCTCTAGTGCATGGTGGTAGAGGAAACCCGCACAAACACTTATTCCATTGAAATGAACTCGCACTAAAAGTGTAAAACTGAGTCCCTTTTTGGATTGTCCCACAAATTTTGTTAGATGAAACATTTAGAGAAGCCAACATTGATAATTTAGAGAGTTCTTGAGGAATTTCTCCATGCAATTTATTTTTAACCAAGATCAACTCCTCGAGAGTAGATATCTCACCAAGACATCCAGGAATTTCCCCTTCCAATTGATTCCAAGATAAATTCAACAACCACAAGCTATTCATACTTCCTATGTTGAGAGGGATTTCTCATGTNCTCGAGAATAGATATCTCACCAAGACATCCAGGAATTTCCCCTTCCAATTGATTCCAAGATAAATTCAACAACCACAAGCTATTCATACTTCCTATGTTGAGAGGGATTTCTCATGTAAGATTATTTTGAGACAAATCAAATATCGTGTTTGCATGGCACACATATGACATGTTATACTCAATTCCTTTTATGTCAATTGTCATTTCATACAAATACCTAGACCTTTGTAAAGATCTATTCATTCCAAATCCTTAGAGTCCATCAAGATTAGATGGTATGCTCCCATTGAACTTATTGTTGGATAAATCCAACACAAACAACATGGTGAGNTCATACAAATACTTAGACCTTTGTAAAGATCTATTCATTCCAAATCCTTAGAGTCCATCAAGATTAGATGGTATGCTCCCATTGAACTTATTGTTGGATAAATCCAACACAAACAACATGGTGAGATTTGTAATCCATTGAGGGATAATACCATTAAGGTTATTATAACCAACATCCAGAATTTGCAAGCTACCAAAATTTGAGAGGTACGAAGGAAGTTCACCCACCAATATATTTTTCCTTAAATTAAGTACTAAAAGATTAGTTCAATTAGCCAATGATGAAGGCAATGTGCCAGACAAGTTGTTAGAATGAGCAGAGAAAATAGTTAAATGAGTCCAATTGTAGATGCCATTAGTTGGAATTGGTCCCTCCAATTTGTTATGTGATAGATCTAATATCTCAAGTGAAACCACACCATTGAAACTATTAGGAATACTTCCCCCAAAACTATTATTATGTATTTCTAGTTCTATGATAACTTTAAGGTGACCAATGCTATATGGGAGTTCTCCACTTAATTTGTTTGAATCTAATAATAAGGTTTGCAATGAATGATGTTTTCCTATGGATCTTGGAATTGTACCTTGGCAAATTATTAAGGTTTGCAATGAATCAAGTTTTCCTATGGATCTCGGAATTGTACCTGTCAAATTATTATTTGAAAATGAAAGAACTTTAAGATTCTTTAAATTGGTAATAGTTTTAGGTATGCTACCATTAAGCATATTATTTTCAAGAAACAAAGATGTCAATTGACTCAAATTGGAAATGGCTAGAGAGATGTTATTAGTGAGAATAATGTTTCTAAGATCTAAAGTAGTTAATTTACTCAAATTTGCAGCAATAATTAAAAGAACGTTACCACTAAGGCTATTATAAAAAAGATCTAAGTAAGTCAATTGATTCAAACTAGCGAGGGTTATGAGAATGTTCTTCATGAGACTATTTCTCTCAGACCTAAATATGTCAATTTGGTCAAATTGGAAATGCCTCGAGGTATATTAATGACTCCAATTCCATAAATCTCAAAATGTGTTAACGTGGTCAAATTGGCAATGGCTTGAGGTATACTCCATGTGACGTTAAGACCAAGGGATAGATAGGAAAGGCGAAGCCAAAATATTTCATAAGGTATAGAACCCGAAATGGATAAGTGAGTAAGGTTTGTCAAATTACCCAACTCGACTGGAATAGAACCGTTCATGAGATTAACGCTCAGGTCAAGTACTCGCAATGCTTTCAACAGCCCCAACTCCACTGGAATAGAACCGTTCATATGATTCCAACTGAGGTCAAGGACTCGGAGGGCTTTCAAGTGGCCCAACTCCGGTGGAATTCTTCCACTGAAAGAATTACCAGAGAGATTCAAAGTAGCCAATGATGAGAGGCTACCAAGGGAAGACG
>LPNX010694681.1:14047-29929 GCA_001517045.1 Pseudotsuga menziesii
GAACTCTCCCTCGTGTCCCACCTGAATCACATCCCAATTTATCACATGGTTAGGATCATGTACATATTTATTAATCAAATAAACATGAAAAACATTATGAGCTCTAGTGCTAGCAGGAAATGCAAGTCTATATGCAACTGGCCCTATTCTTTCAAGCATTTTAAACGACCCACAATATCTAGGTGACAACTTGGCACAACTTCCAATATTCAAGGAACTCTTCTTCGCCCTCACTCTGAGGTAGACATGATCCCCTACACTAAACTCTCTGTTCACCCTATGCTTATCTACTTAGCTTTTATGTATGTCCTGGGCTGCTTTCAGATTCTACCTGATCTTTACAACCTCTTGCTCCATCTCCTTGAGCAATTCTGGACCAAGCACAACCCTGTTCACTAGATAATACCAAGTCACTAGTGTCCTACACCTTTCTCCATACAAAGCTTCATATGGACTCATCCCAAAGGATGCTTGTTGTCCATTGTTGTAAGCAAACTCTACCAAGTGTAGATAATCTTCCCACTTTGTTGTTTTATCCATCAAATACATGAGAAGCATGTCTTCAAGAACTTGGTTAAATCTCTTTGTATGCCCATTAGTCTGAGGATGGTAGGCAGTGTTGAAGTTCAACTTTTTACCCAAATATACGAACAACCCATTCCAAAAATTGGAAGAAAACTTGACATCCCTGTCAAAGACTATTTCCATAGGAAATCCATGCAATTTGAAAATCTCCTTCATAAATATCTTTGCAATATCATCAGTCTTATGCGTATACTTAACCAGTATAAAATGTGCTACGTTCATCAACTTGTCCACCACAACCATGATGGAATCATGTTGTCTCCAAGTCATTGGAAATCCTGTAATAAAATCCATGGAAATAACGTCTCATTTCCATTCTAAAACTGGTAAAGGCTGCAAAAAACCTACTGGGTGTTGATGCTCAACCTTTACCTGCTTACATTTCATGCACCTTGAAATATATTCAGCCATGTCCTTTCTCATTCCTAGCCAAAAGTACTTCTTTATAGTTGTAGTAATTGTATTATGATATCCTGGGTGACCGGAATATGGAGCTTGATGGATCTCATCCATAACAACTCTCCTCAACTCTGCTACATTTGGAATATAGAATCTGCCTTTGTAAGTAAGAATTCCATCTTCTTCCAATTTATATCCCTCATACCTCCTCTCAATACTTTGCTACTACAATTTTTCTTTTACTTGCTCATACAATTCATCCCCAGCAGTATGATTAACAATATGCTGCCTCAAATCTGATTGGAAAATACTAAGAGATGCCACATGCATTTCCTATACCTTCATGCTGAGTGCATCAACTACCTTATTCTATTTTCCCTTTATGTGCTTGATTTCAAAATCAAACTCACATAAAAACTCCAGCCGTCTCGCTTGCCTAGCATAGAGTAGGCTGATCAAACAAATACTTTAGACCACAATGATCTGTCTTTAACTCAAATCTTCTTCCCATCAAGTAATGTCTCCACATCTTGAGAGCATGTAATATGCCTACAAGCTCTATATCATGAGTGGCATAGTTTTTCTCATGTTCCTTCAACATTCTTGATTCATAACATACCATGTGGTTGTCTTGCATAAGGACTCCTCCAAGCCTTTGTCTGCATGCATCGGTACACACCACAAAATCCTTCTCTGGGTCTATGACTTTCAATACTGGTGCACTGGTGAGAATATTATTCAACTGCTGGAAGCTTTCTTCACACCTCGAGGTCCATTCAAATTTTATTCCCTTCTTTTGCAAAGAATTGATGGCATGTGCAACTTTGGATAATCCTTCAATGAACCTCCGGTAGTATCTTGCAAGTCCCATAAAAGATCTTACATCTGTCACATTTCTTGGAGTAGGCTAATTCACAATGGCTTCAATCTTTTCAGGGTCCACTGATATACCCTCTTCTGAGATAATGTGACCCAAATACTGTTTTCTATCTCTATAGAAGTCATACTTGCTCAACTTTGCATACAGTTGATGTTCCCTGAGCAGTTGCAATGTCAATCTCAAATGCTCTTCATGCTCTTCTTCATTCTTAGAATAAATAAGAATGTCATCATGGAAAACAAGAAAAAGCTTGTCCAAATACCTGCTGAAGACATTGTTCATAAGGCACATAAATGTAGTTGGTGCATTTATGAGACCAAATGGTACCACTACAAACTCATAATGTCCATACCTTGTTCTGAAGGTTTTATTATGAATGTCTTCATCCTTGATTCTCACCTAATGGTAACTAGACCTCAATTCAATCTTGGAAAATACCTTTGCTCCTCTCATTTGATCAAACAGGTCATCAATCCTAGGAAAAGGATATTTTTTCTTCACATTAACCTTGTTCAATTGTCTGTAATCAATACACAACCTGAGTGTACCATATTTCTTCTTTACAAATAGAACTGGTGCTCCTCAAGGAGACACACTCGGCCTGATATACTTATTCTCCAACAACTCTTGCAGTTGCATTTTAAACTCTAGCATCTCTGGTGTACTCATCCTATAGGGTGTCCTGGATACTGGTGCTGCTCCTAAAACAAGTTCAATTGTGAAATCAATGTCTCTCTTTGGAGGAAGCCCTGGAATCTCATCAGGAAACACATCCTTGAATTCCTACAACACATGAAATTCCTCCAACCTAGGAGTTCCATCCTTTGTTGCCTCCAAAATATGAGTTGCATACAATTGGAAACCTTTCCTAAAGAACTTCTTCAACTGCATTGCTAAAATCTGCCTCACAGAAATCACCTTTGGAATACCTCTTACCACTACTGGGTTCCCTTCTTCATCCATGCATTCCAATGTCTTATTGTAACAGTCAATATTTACCCTGTGATCTTCTAACCAATCCATTCCAATGAGGACATCATAGGAACCAAGTGGTAGAACATTCATATCTACACAAGTGACCAATCTATTCATGACCAATGGACATTTCTCTACAAGTTCACTAAACTTCCTCTTAGTTCCAGTGCCTAGCTGAACTAACCAATATTTTCTATGCTTTACTTTCTTAAAAGCACAAATCTCCACTGCTCTAGGGGTAATGTAACTGTGAGTAGAACTAGGGTCATTCAAAATAGAAATGGACTGCTCAACAATATTACCTGCAACTTCAGCCACAATTGACTCGTGATCTTCCTGGCGGTCCCCCAATGATGCATAAATCCTAAAGACAGCCCTTGCTACTTGACCCACTGTTTCTGCTTCTTGAATGTTATAAGTTGTCCTTGTACTCTCATTCTCGTGTGGACAGATTCTGCGCATGTGGGGTCCTCCACATTTCCAACATTGGAGTGGTTCCCTGTTCTACCGTGGATCTCTAGGCTTTTCTCCCATCACTTTGGCTGGCTATTTCTCAGCTTGTGACGATTGCTTCTGCTGATTCCAGAAGTTAGAAGGTTTCAAACCTTTCTTCCTTTGGTAAGACTTCTCATTATTTTTGTCCTTCCATGTCTTATGATAATTAGGTTTACCTTTGCTTTGCTCATAGCAATACTTGGTCTTCCTTATTTCTTCTTCAAGATTTCTAGGTTCATAAAACTCAATTCTGTCTTTGTAAGACTGAGGCAATCCACTCGGAAAATGCTGGATCTTCACTTTTTCATATTTGATCTACCTGACATATCTCAACAATTCCAAGAACTTATTTGCATACTCTTCCATGGTCTGCTGTCCCAATCTCAACTCATGGAACTCCTTAATCTTGTCATCATAATCCCTGTCAGAGAGATATTTCTGCTTGAAATACTTCTTGAATTGTGTCTAGTTAAGGCGCCTTTCACTGATCCTCTTTACTTTCTTGAAGTGCTCCCACAAAATGGATGCCCTTCCATTCATATTGAATATGTCAACCCTTTCCTTCATGTTTCCCGAATAATCCTGAACTTGGAAGTACTTCTTTATTCCAAGAAGCCAAGCTTTAGCCTGTTGTCTAGTACTTACCTCACCATCAAACGTAGGAGGTTTAGCATTCTTGAATTCATCTCGAGAGCGATTCCTATGGCACCTCTTTCTCTTTCTCTTGTGAGAAGAAGAGCTTGAATCTCCACTGGATTCTTTTGAGTTAGATGATCTACTAGAAGCCCTTCTTCTTCTCCTAGTACTACTCTTACTACCTTCTAGTTTTATTGTACTCTGTCTAGAGTCTATCTTTCTTTACAAGTCTATCAAACTCTGCAACATAGCAGCATTCAACTGATGCTGCTCTTCCTGGGCTTTTATTAAGCTTCTCATGGTGGCTGTTATAGCTGATTTTACCACACATGGTAGATCACACATTTATAGCCTTCCCCATCCCTCTGTAGACTCTTTGGACCCCATGGACCATTTTTGTGCCGTTTATGTTTCCAATATCATCCCTAAAAACACTCATTATTTGTTGTACGCAACTTTTAAACCCTTTCTTGTGTATACACGCGAATATAACCCTTAAACCCGCGTACATCAGGATGTGTGCAAAAGGCCAAATATTTTTGGAGTTTTCCTTGATGTAGATCCAATTCACTTGTCTCCTGGCCTTCCATATGCCTCAATATTGCTAGGATTTGACCTTCCATCACCCCATTAAAGCACTATATAAGGAACCCTTTGGATACATTGAAGGGAGATAATTGAAGAGCAAGAAAACTATAGTCCATTGTTGTCGTAGCTTGCTTATACTTGAGTCTACTTCCCTTTGTTCCTTGGCGCACTTGGTGTTCTTCCCAATATTTCCCTTTCTTGTGAGCTTGCTATTGAGAGATGGAGGATTGAGGTGGTGTAGGCCTCGATGGAGGACTCAGTTTCTTCGGTTCGCAAATGTGCCGACAGAGGCTGTTATTCATGTAATCTCTGATTTATATTAATAGAAATTTCTTTCCCTGTCCAATCATGTGCATTTAAATGAATATTGAATCCATGGATGCTTTTAATTGCTTATATATTATTGATTATATATGCTAGAGTAGGTCTAACACCATTATATAGCATGCTTGTATTGTTTGTTGTTGTTGAGAGAGAAAATTGTTAACACAAGCGAGATTGGAAAAGCTCAAAAGGGATCTACATCAACCATCCGGAATAAGGTATGTTTCAAGATCCTTTAGTGTTAGATGTTTTATTTCTCTTGCATATTGGGAAGGATTGATTTATGTGGTTACTCTATCTGTTGTGGTACACCCCAAGCCATAGGAATTTTTCTTCGTAACAGAATTAGCGACCATACTGGGGAGTTCCTAGTAATTTCCTTTGGTGGTTTTGTCGGCATTCAATGTTCTTGAATTGCTCTGATTTCTCTGTTTCTAAGTCGGGTATGGGGGCATGTTTTCCCAGTAGTGTCTTGCAGTAGTAAATTTTGTCTTAGCTTGTCTGTTTTCCTTTTCTTTATCTCTTTTTCTTCCTGTACGCGGGTTTTGCTTTCACAGTTGCGTGTACATGTGGGTTTTCCTAGAAGAGCAGCGTATATACACGGATTTACTGAGAACAGTTGCGTATGCCCTGATTTTTTCTTTTTGGGGGAAGATTAAGTGTTGCTTGGTGATTTTGGATTATTGCTGAGTCTTCTTAGATGCTTCTGGATTCTGTATACATCCTTGTTTCTGATCAGAGACACCTTGTTATTTTAAATTTTTGAAAAATGTTCTTGTCATTTCATTTTATATTTTTTTTTTGGGATTAGTGCATTAGGTCTCTTTTACCTTGGTTCTTTGCTTGGGTGTTGTCTGGTAGTTCTTGCAAAGTCTAATGGTTGTAGAGTCATACTTTTTATTTTTATCTCATTTAATTCAAAAAATACAAAAACATTTGCTTTTTGCATCATTATGCATTGTTTGCATAATGCATTTGCATGGTACTTGAATTAGGTTTGATTGGAAAATATTAGTCAATTTTTCATATAGGAATTATTGCATATTCATTTGAAGGAAAATTTTGCACTTCACATAGTAGCATACCCTGTTCTTCATTTGACACAGTGCATTTGCATTGATTGTTAGGTGTCTTGTTGCATTATAACATTATTAGTTGCACGACCATTTTCCCTTTGAGTAATAAGCCAATTAAAATCAACGCATAATAAAAAGAATTACACTCTTTTCTTTTATAGGGTGCACCAACAAGACAAGGTTTTAGGGCCTTGGAATATTTCATTGTGAGTAAATTCTCCAAGACCACAAAACAAAACATTTATGTGTCTGTCTAGGTGAGAGTGAAATTCCTTTATATAATTAGTGTTCTTAGGATCCTCCTCTTACAAGGGAGTTAAGCACGAGGCATTGTGAGCGGTTATTATTGGGATGACCCCTGGTTGTAGCTGAGTAGCACCAAAGATATTTCCAGGATTGTATTTGTATCTAGGGGATCTTTTGAGAGTTTCGAGCTCTGCTACCCTACCCATACGATCAATCCCACTTGCTATTGTCTGCCTGAGCTTTGATTATATTGAGGTGACCTTAGTTGCCTTACCTAGGTTATCGAGGGGGTAGTTCGTAGAGGTTATTCTGTAGGTGTCCTGGACAGGTAGGGGTCAGAGAGCACAATCGCTATATGTGTTAGAGCTGAGGGCCACTATCTTTGGTTACGAACGTCCACTTGTTGTATATGGGAGTCTCAAGCCTCACCTAGGTGAGACATACCTACTTCATTTGGGAGCTCACATATCCTACCCTTGTTTTCTTGTGATTTGGCTTTACATTTTATAGGCGTATGATCTGTGCACACTAGTTTGCCTAGGGTTTGCATAATTAGATCGAGTCTTTTCATTTTTTATTCATTATGGATTTGGGTGTGACACTTTGTTGTTCTCGTATTTTAGCAAGAATTCCGCCTTCCACGTGTCCTCCTTTGGGAGAGAGAAACAGACAGTTTGGGCGGACTACTTCTCACTTTGATTCACACACTATGGGAGATCATGAGGATGAGATTCTAGAGATGTCCTCTCCACCTCATGAGTTTGGGGAGGAATATCCTACTCTCGTATATGGTCCTTCACCGAAAATACCTTGACAATTTGGTTATGATCCCTCATTCATAGGTTATCGGTATTGGTTACTAGGTGACAAGACTCGTTATGAACCCACAAGCACTAGTCATGTTCATTAGGGCATGCCTGAATCCTTGCACCCGATTTGACACATCATGTCAATTCAAAATTTGAACCTAGCACTATGCATGGGGGCACTTCTATTCCTTTCCATGCAGAGAGATTTGGGAGCACTAATCACATTACACCTTCCATCCCAGCGGTGGAAGCAACCTCACATATCCATCCTAGACCTAGTGTTAGTAATCATATGCGGATACTAGAACCGAAACAAGTGAACATTGGGAAAGACCACTTAAATTCCTTCACATGTCCCTTGGTCCTCAAACCCTACTCCTTCGAATGAATTTTTGACAACCCTTCCTCCCCCTCATTCACGTGGTCCTTCGGGTTGGAATATCGCTACTAGCCATGTTCGTGTTGCGACTGCTTGCATGGTAGTATCTCAGAGTCAAGTACATCCTATTGTGTCGAGAGGTCATATCCCTGTTTTTTGATCATCTTATGGTCCATCTCAAGGAGTTCCCCATATCCCTAACTATGGAAATTCTCATGAGACATCCCATGGGACACCTTATGGAGCTTCTCATGGACAGTATTATGGAACGTAGTATGGAAAGAACTGTCAACCCTATGGGTACAGGTATCAACAACCTGCTTACTCTTCCAATTATGGCTTTGTAGCACTTCATAATCAAGTTACCCCACATCACAATTTTTCCATGCAGCCCTATACAAGTCAAATGGGAGGAGGTTATTATGGCCAAGGCCATGGTATTTATAGAAATCAGCCTTACATGAACTAGAACTATCAAGGAGCATGGCATAGACCGGCTCAAACTAGGCTTCCTTTCCTTGCAACATTGAACTTACCTAACTTATCAAGACTTATGAACGATCTGGTATCTCATGACCTGGCCTAACCAACTGTCCGTAACAAGCTTCCTTCAGACATTCCCAAGTTCGAGGGTAAAGATGGAGAATATCCTAGTGAGCATGTCACCACTTTTCACCTTTTATACTCTTCTAATTCCTTACATGATGATTCAATTTGTTTGAGGCTATTTCAACACACCCTCACTGGGCCTGCAGCGAAATGGTATATAGAGTTACCAAAGGGGGCATATGTTTTGTTTGATGACCTTGCCATGACTTTACTCAATCACTTTCAACTACCCGTATGTTACGACATTGGTACCAAACTTTTGTCAACATTTCAACAAGACAAAGCCACACATATCTCAAATCATATTCAAGAGTGGTGTAGATGGAAGCGGTTGATTAAAGCCTTTATACCACCGTAATTTCTACTTGATTGGTTCCTCAAGTCATTGTTACCTTACATCGTGAAGGATGTTTCTACATCCGGAGTCCAAAACGTGGAATAAGAAATCTTTAGGGCATAAGAGTTGGATTTGATCTATGCTCAATCTGGACTTTTGTATGAGATTATACCTAATGCTTTCTGATCTAGTTTTGATCCCAAGTTCAATCCTGAGCCACATGTCGATGGCATCATGGGCTCTACAAGTACCAAACTTGCGGATTCAGTGGTGAAACAAGTGAGCCAATTTTCAATTAATCAATCTGCGTCGAGACAAGCCAGGGCTTCGTCTCAACCTACCTAATCGATGAGTGTACTTTCCGTGCAATCGTCGAACTAGAAGGGCAACCAGCAGCCTGGAAGGAATAAGAAAAAAGGGAAAAATAATTGTAAGGGTGGGAATAATAATGAAATGATAATTATAATGACAATATGTTCGTAATTCTAGGGGGTACAAGCAAACTAAACATAAGGTAAATTTTCCTTGCAAGTTATGCAAAGAGAACCACCTCATTCACTTGTGCCCTTGTATGGAAGATGCCTCGAGGTTCATAGCACAGGGCCTAGTTGTGCTAACTAATCCTTTAGCTAACAATCAAAATATGAACTCGAGGACCATTGATCCTCATTGTGCATCAAGTGGAGATCAAAATCTGTCAGAGGCCTATATTGGCCATGGTTGCATCAACATGGTGCACACTACTAAGGTTGTGACTCATGTGAAGGATTATGGTTCGTTGCAACCAGAACTTGGAAAGGAACTCGCTCCACCCGAGAGCCCTTTGCATATTGAAAATCCTATGGATAAACTTAAAGTTGCACCTCGCATTCCTAAGGGATTCCTAAAGCATTCAAGGCACAATCCTAATTCCCAAGCTTCCCAAAACTATTCCATTGTCGAGGATTTGGGCCAAACTCCTTGTGCGATGTCCGTGCTTGAAGTATTTGAGACTTGTCCTCCGTAGAGGAGAGCCTTGCTTTCTGCTCTTGGGGTTAATGATGATAACTCCTCTTCTGTTATCAAATTTGAAACCATGGGAATACAACCTCACTTGCCTTACTAAGTGTCTTTTTTTATTCATGTAGAATGTCTTAATATGACCATCGAACACACTATCATTGATGAAGGCGCTGCTACTTCCGTGATGTCTTTGTCATGTTGGAAGGGTTTGGATTCTCCTGAGTTGTCTCAATCTACTACTATGTTGACAACTTTCGATGGTAGATCATTTCGGCCACACAGGATTCCTCCTTCTCTTAAGATCCAATTGGGAGGGAAGACTGTTGCGATCGAGGTCAAGGTGGTTGATGCACCCTTGACTACAATATTTTGTTGGGACAGAATTAGATGTATAGTATGCAAGCCATAGAATCTTCTCTCTTTCAAGTGATATGATTTCGATTTAATGGGAATATCGTTATAATTGATCAGACGTCATTTCGTAATCCGAATGTTAATGCATCATCGAGAACTTCTATCCTGATTATCGATCGTTCTCAGCTGGCAACTAGGAGTGTGGGTGTGGTTATGTATCCATCCCTTATGGGAACCTTTAGTTGTCTTGTGCCTGTTCTTATGATTGGATATAGTTTTGGTGGGGCTTCTTCCTTGTTAAATTTGGTGTATTTTTTCACTACCCATATGGAAGATCCTTGGATTCTTCCTTCATCAATTCCTTTGATTGGACCTATTGAAATGGATGTGCCATTTCCTGCAACGATGGTAGCATATCAAGAAAATATTGATAAAGTTGTAGAGCCTAGTCCTTCCTCTTCGCAGATAGAGGAGGAGGACCCATATGTGCTTCCTGCATGGGAAGTTGATTCCTATCACGCACATGATTTCCTAGATGATTTTTTCCCATCGGATGAAGCCATTATTGAGGCCATGTCTAAGGTTGAGCCACCTTGGGAAGAGTTACATCATCGATCATATTTTATTCCTGAACTGGACTGTATGGAGTGTGATTAATTTAGGGATATTCTTAGTGAGAAGATTGGTAGTCCCGTGGTTCCATTGAGCTCTCCTGGTCATATCGCTGATGGGAACATGGCAAATTTATCCCCTACTATTCCTATCAATATTTCTCGTGATCCTGGCAAAGTTGAGAATGTCTACATTGGGGCGAGTTGTTCCCCTGATGAGATCAAGGAGTATACCAAGATATTTAAAGAGTTTCATGACATATTTTCTTGGTCATACGAGGAAATGTCAATTATTGACCCTCGTATTGTCGAACATGATATTAATACCTATCTGAATGCGAAGCTGGTTCGATAATGTTTGCATGCTGTAAATCCTAGAAAAGCACCACCATTAAGGCTGAGATAGAGAAACTGTTAAAATCCGGTTTTATCTATCCCGTTCCCTTGACAAAGTGGGTTTCAAATCCTATTCCGATTGATAAGAAGCAGGGAGCGACCCGTAGATGCACTTATTTCTGTGATTTAAATCGAGCTTGTCCTAAGGATAAGTTTCCTACACCATTTATTGATCAAATTTTGGATGAGTGTGCAGGAAGTGAGGTATTCTCCTTCATGGATGGTTTTTTCGAATATAATCAGATTCAGATCAAACCTGAGGATCAACATAAGACTGCATTTATTTGTCCTTGGGGTACTTTTGCATATCGAAAGATGAATTTTGGCCTTAAAAATGCTGGAGCTACATTTCAGCGGGCTATGACCTTAATTTTCATGATCTAAAAATGATTATCGAAGTGTATTTGGATGACCTGGCTGCTCATTCTCATTTGAGAGTGCGTCATCCATATCATTTGAGGTTAGTGTTCGAAAGATGCCACCATTACCAAGTGCGTTTAAATCCTCATAAGTGCATCTTTTTTGTGTCTGTTGGTCGCTTGCTAGGGTTCATCATATCCAAGGAGGGTATAAGAGTTGATCCCTTAAAGGTTGAGGAAATACTTCAATTGTCTTCCCTGCGTAATATTAGACACCTTCATTGTTTGCAAGGCATGGAAAGTTTCTTGCGGAGATTCATAGTTAATTTTACCAACTTGACTAAAGGCTTTATATGTATTTTAAAGAAGGACATTCCCTTTTGCTGAGATGAGTGAGCCTAGGAGTCCTTTGATGTTCTTAAGCAAGCCTTAGCATCTGCCCCTGTGCTTAGTCCACCTGAATATAGCCATGATTTCTTGATTTATGTGGTCACGTCTATGGAGATGGTTGGTATGGTTTTGGTTCAAGAGGATGAGGAGCTCCATGAGCATGTCATATATTATTTGAGCTGAAACCTTATTGATGTAGAAATCTGTTATTCCCATGTGGAAAATCTTTCCTTAGCCACCGTTCATGCGGTTCAAAGATTGAGACATTACATTATCCTTCGCCGAACCTTGGTTGTAGCTCATATCAATTCATTTCAGTTCATCCTCACTAGAAGAATGATTGGGGGGGAATAAAATAAATGGATTTTTATTTTGTAAGAGTTCGATCTCGAATTCGTTTCAGCAAAATCAAAAAAATCAAAGAAATCGTTGATCTTTGCAGAGATCATATCTGATTTTCCAAGTTTGGAGGAGGAATAGGTTTATGAGGATACGTTTGTCGATGAGCATATTTTATTTATCTCAACTTTGGACCCATGGTACCGGGATATCATATTTACAAACATTGAAGGTACCTACTCACCTTTCATGGGATGAGCGATGACGATTACGTCATGTAGCTAAGAACTACCTTATAGTAGATAACACTTTGTACCACCATGGGGTAGATTCCATTTTGCATTGTTGTTTAACCCATGGGGAGGCTTAGGTTGTGCTGAATTATTGCCATGGAGGGGTGTGTGCTGGTCATTTATATGGGATTTATACAGCCCAAAAACTCTTAAGAGTAGGATATTTTTGGTCGTCGATCTTCAAATATTTTGTTAATGCAATCAAGAAGTGTCACCCTTTCTAGGTGTTTCCACGCAATATGTGCTCGCATCTAGCCCCGTTACATCCTATTGTCACCGCCGGTCCCTTCACCAAGTGGGGGATTAACTTTATGGATTGCAACCCAGCTTCAGCTGGGGGGCATCGCCACATTATAGTGGCTTTCGATTATTTCATGAAATGGGCAGAGGCTATGCCCATGGTTAAATATGATGGTGAGATAGCCATGCATTTCATTTTCAATCAAATTATTACTTGGTTTAGCATTCTGAAAGAGCTTGTCACTGACCATGGTAGGTACTTTCAGAATAAAATGATGGAAGAGTTGGCTTCAAAGTTAGGGTATAAGCAGGAGCACTCCTCTTCTTACTACCCTAAGGTGAATGGACAGGTTGAAACAGTGAATAAATCACTTAAGTTCATTCTCCAAAGAACCATTGCACAAAGCAATACGAATTGGAATATCATGTTATATCTTGCTTTGTGGTCCTATAGAAATGTGGTTAAGACTGCCACCGATTTATCTCCATATCAGCTTGTACATGGGGTGGATTCTGTCATGTCGGTTTAATGTGAAATCCCTTCTCTGAAGCTAGCTATAGAGCTTTTACCAGAAAATTCCACATTGGAAGAATGTTTGGTCCACTTAGAGCAGCTTGATGAGTAGTGCTGAGATTCCTTAGTGGCTCTAGAAGTAAATAAGTGTCGTGTCAAGGTCCAATATGACAAGTCTGTCCATCCAAGGAAGTTTAGTGAAGGTGATTTGGTCCTTTTGTGGGATCAAGCTAAAGAACCCTTGGGGGCAGGGAATTTTAATCCCATGTGGCATAGTCCTTACGTGGTAAAATGTGTGTTAGAGAAGGGTGCCTATGATCTAGTGGATTATGAAGGGACAGCCTTGATGGAGCCTAGAAATGGGCTCTATCTTAAAAAATACTATGCATGATCTTCATCCAGGGCTGATTGTTGTATATTATTGTACAATTTTTGAATTACATAGTTAGGTTTTCTTATGGTGATTGGGTTTGTTGATTAGCTTCTGTTTCTTATGGTAAATGTCGATGGATTCTTTCATTTACATAGGATTCGCCGATGGTGCTAGCTGTCACACTCAAAACTGAGCTTCGGTTGCTTGGGTGATTTATACTCCTACGGGTCAAGTATTGTCTTCAGGAGGCATATGTTTATGGGATTCTTCGAACAATGTTGCTTAATATAGTGCCATTATTGAGTTATTGTGTGATGCCATTTCACATGGTGTTCTCTCTCTTGAGGTACATCATGATTCGTAGTTAGTGGTTTCATGGCTTAATGGCTCATATCGTATTAGGGATCCGATATTATTACGAATATTCTTACATGTGATATTTCTAGAACATAAATTTGAGAATATAACATACATTCATGTTTCAAGAATTTTTAATCAAGTTGCTGACTCATATGCTAACTATGTGTTAGATTGGCATTTGTTTCATAGACCATAAGCATATCACAAACATACATTTTTGCACACATGTAAATCAATAAAATCAATCATCATAAAAGTTTTTTCATTAATATCCAAAAAGTGATTTCATAATACATAAGTGTCATAATACAAAATTGGGGCTTCCGAGCCACCAAAACATAATACATGGTCGTACAAAAAGGAATAGTCTCAAGTCTCTAAGCTTGAGGAGTAGGGGCATTCTGATCGTGGTAATACACTATGGATCTAGCTATCCATTGGAATAATCGAACCCATGCTCATGGTACACCAACCACCTGGCACTGCATAGCCTCAGGAAAGTCCTCGACTTGCGCCATGGTTACCCTGTGCGTCAAGCATACAAATTTTGTGTGAATTCTTTGGAGCATCCACTCCACATTCGCACTAATGATATCATCTCCTCTTCTCATCCTTCGATGATTAGGGAAACCATCTGGTCATCATGGTCCTACATCTGCATACACATGACAGATTGTCACTATGTTTTGTCACACCAAATACATGTCTTTTGAGTCAATATATATCAAAAAACAAAAAAATTAAATTAAATAATTCAAAAAACTTAAAAAGTGGGTTCGGGATTCATTACCTATGTCGCCATATGCCGCTCCTGGTGGTAGGGGCATGTCTGGATCTCCATGGAAGTCTATCCTTGCATAGGGGTAGTCATCTATGGTGATGATCTACCTCAGCCACCATGGAAAGAAGTCTGTTGGGTAGGGATAGCCACCCTACCTCTGCCCAGCCTATGCATAACATTTTTCCAAATTTGTTGGGCTAGATCTCGAACTCCATGTGTAGGAATGTCCACTCTATGGCTTAGCCTTGGTACCCACTCAAAGAAGAATGTGATCAGTATGCTTCCAAAACCAAAGTTCTACACTCTTCCCATTTTGCAGTCATTGAGCTATTGTTTCATGTTTCTCAATAGTTCCATGCTCCAGTCATACACTGTGGGTCTCATACACTCCATCGCATAGAACATCAGTGGCCGAGAGGCCTAGTGGAGTGAAGCTAATCCGACTATCCTGCCTAATGCCAATAATATGGCCTTCAGTCCCAGAACTTGGATAGAGTTTGTCAGGATTTGACTCCCAACCTTTTCTATGTCTGGAAAGTGGTACACAGCTATGTACTCATCAATAGTCAATCCACCTCTTAGCCCACGAGATCGGAGATTTACCACCTCTCCTTGTTGAGATAAACCAGTAATAAATTATATGTCCTCAACCTCAATGCTGAGTGACATCCTGGCAATATGAAAGTCTCGGAGTCTGGATCTGAGTAATCCATTAGCAGCTAGAGTAGTCTTGGTTTGGCCCTCAGGCTTCCAAGACACCAAAACTTATACAAACCACATGCCCGTAATGCTTGTTGGGCCATAAGATCACCTTGCACGGCCTCCTCCACATATCCATGTTCTCTTTTCCTCAACTCTAACACCATCCTGCACAAAGAACCAGAGTTTTGATTAGCATTTGCCTTTGAAAACCTTATTTGTGGCCTCATACGCGACTTTTTTCAAAGAAATAGCGTACGTAGGTGGGTTTGGGTGTTTTTTCCGCGTATGGCGAGCCCTATATGTGGAAAAAACCCCAATTTCCATGTGGGCCAAAACACACAACTATGGATGGCTTAAAAAATTCATTGGACCATGAAAACTTAAAAATTTTTACATGAAATTGGAAGGGGAGGACATGAGAAGTTACATGGATCAAACGGGATCGGATTTCGTTGGACGATGCTCCGAGAATTCGTGTCGAAATTTTTGAGCTCAAATGCACTATGTTGGGTAAACATTTCAAATGGTATGGATTTTTTAAATTTTTTACTATTTATAGAATTTTTTTGAAATTTTTTGCCCACTTTCTATAGTTTTTGACCATTTCTGACCATTTTGGACCATTTTGAACTAATTTTATGGTGTAGGAGTCTGTTTTGATCGCGGTTTGACCGTGGTTTTCACCCATTCATGCCTATTTCTGGTATTATGTCTAAAATGGCATATAGGTTAGGTTTCACATCCATTGGCACTTTGCATGACCTTATGACTGTTTCATTCTAACCTTAGGTACAAACCCATTCTATCTTGTCACGGAACCTTCTTGTTGC
>LPNX010694713.1:0-13050 GCA_001517045.1 Pseudotsuga menziesii
TGTGATATGTCTTACTAATTGTAATATTGCGACAAATTATTTAAATGATATCATGTAATTAATTTCAAATCGATATTAAAATAAGTAATTGTGAGACACAATAATAATGTGATAGTGGACGTTTAATAAGCGTTATGTCGCATTGTGACGTTTAATACAGTTCAGAATGCAATAAGAAATTCAAAATAAAACTAAAGCCAACTACTACAAAACAATTTAATTAATGGCATCATGTAACAAAAATCCAGTGGCCATCATGCCCATACAGCAATGTCACAATTCAACTTCATGCTCACTCACTATGATGATCCAACATATCACTTCATACATTAAACGTATAATTCTCTTATGAAAATACTTTTAAGAGCAAAATGCAATGAAGCACATTAATTAACATAACCATAATGCAATATATTCATACAGAAACAACCCAATCAAACATAACCCTTCGTTTATGTCAAAACATAGTTTACACCTGAAAATTTGACTACACCTAATCATTGTGCAACGTTACAATGACTTAAATATTGTCACAGTACCACATTACTCAACATAGCCATAATGCAACATGGCAATTATGTCGCATTGTGACGCTTATCACATGTTATGTTACATGAATGACATTCATCAAGGGTTGTGTCACATTGTGATATTCGCCAAGGATTATGTCACATTGTAATAATGTTGCAACATGGCAATTATGTCGCATTGTGACGTTTATCACTTGTTATGTTACATGAACGACGTTCATCAAGGGTTGTGTCACATTGTGATATTCGCCAAGGATTATGTCACATTGTAATAATGTCCAGTATTTGACACATTAATAATGTCTGCTTGGATGTTGAGAAAATTTATTTAAGAATTATCTTGCATATATATATATATATATATATATAGAGAGAGAGAGAGAGAGAGAGTTGCTTCACAAAAGAAATGGTTGAAACCATCCACATTCTACATAGTAATAAAGAATGTTATGTCGGATTGTGATGTTTATCAAGGTTTATGTTTCACTATGACGTTAATAGTGTGTCTTTGGATGTTTAGAAAATTTCTCTAAGAATTTTATTCATATATATATATATATATATATATATAGAGAGAGAGAGAGAGAGAGAGAGACGTTTGGAAAAAAAAAGGTTTAAAGCATCCACATTCTACATAGTAATGTAGAATGTATGTCGCATTGTAATGCTTTTCAAGGTTTGCGTTTCACTTTGACGTTATCAAGGGTTATATCACATTCCAACGTTAAGCCATGGTTTATTACAGTGTTTGGTTGATATATGTCAACACAACCATAGGGAAAACACATTAAATAATGTGATAGTGGATGTTTAATAAGCATTGTGTCGCATTGTGATGTTTAACACAGTTTATGTTACATATCATAATGTTATGTCACATTATGATGTTTATCAAGGTTTACATTTCACTGTAACATTATCAAGGGTTATATCACATTACGACATTATACCATGGTTTGTTACAGTGTTTGGTTGGTATATGTCAACACAACCAAAGATGTGACACATTAATATTGCGAGAGTGGGCGTTTCATAAGTGTTCTGTCGCATTATGACGTTTATCCCAGTTATGTTACAGTATCGACATTAATCAAGGGTTTTGTCACATTGTGATATGTCTTACTAATTGTAATATTGCGACAAATTATTTAAATGATATCATGTAATTAATTACAAATCGATATTAAAATAAGTAATTGTGAGACACATTACTAATGTGATAGTGGACGTTTAATAAGCGTTATGTCGCATTGTGACGTTTAACACAGTTTATGTTACATATCATATTGTTATGTCGCATTATGATGTTTATCAAGTTTTACGTTTCACTGCGACGTTATCAAGGGTTATATCAGATTACGACATTAAACCATGGCTTGTTACAGTGTATGGTTGGTATATGTCAACAAAACCAAAGATGTGACACATTAATAATGCAAAAGTGGGTGTTTAATAAGCGTTTTGTCGTATTGTGACGTTTATCACAGTTATGTTGCATTAGCCACATTAATCAAGGGTTTTGTCGCATTGTGATATGTCTTACTAATTGTAATATTGCGACAAACAATTTAAATGATATCATGTAATTAATTACAAATCGATATTAAGATAAGTACTTGTGAAGGTATTAAATAATAAAGTATGCTTAACATATAAAATAAATAATATTGGATATAATTAACTTCCTCATATATTTTGCATATATATTATAGGGAAACACTTTGTATTAATAATACTTTACCTATGTTATGTTTTATTTAATGTTTTATATTAATTAAATAATGTGGTAATAAATAAATGATATTATTTATTAAAATTAATTAAACATTTTGTTATGTCTATCAATACTTTATGTATGTCAAAATAGAACATGAAAACCATTGCATACATAGCTAGACCCAACTATGAAATAAACTTACAATCCAACATTACAATGAATTACTTAATCTCACATAACTCATTAGGGAACGATTTGATAATGCAAGATGACAATTAGACAGCTTCTGTACTATTAGAATCTAATAAAACCTTTCACCAACATATTATTCTTTGATTTAAAAATCCTAATGTTGTGATGTGACAAAGCTTTCACCAACATATTATTATTTAATTAAAAATCCTAACGTTTCGATGTGAAAAACCTCTCACCAACATATTATTCTTTGATTAAAAATGCTAACGTTGCGATGTGTAGTAAAGACACATAAACCATCATGAACATTGCATCCCAACATAATCAGAACTATAGTTGTTTCCAATGTGACGAATGATGTAATTTATCCTAACCCTTTGTGAACCTCCTACATAGTATTTGAATGCTTGCGTTCCCCAATGTATTTGTCACGTTCTGAAATTAAACAAAGGCTATGTCACATTGTCACAGTTTGCGAGGGTTTCATGTCACATCTTTGTATGTTTTGCGACACAATACATACTATAGAGAAAAATGTTGGTTATGTCACATTGTGACGTCGATCATCTTCATTCTAATAATAATGAACATATGTTCATTTGGTACATGAATAACATGGTATGGAACATTATGGTTAGGTTACATTATGAATCTGTGATCATATATGTTATTAGGTTAGTTTATAACATGTGAATAATAGATATTGGATATAATTAACTTCATGATATATTTTTCATATATACTATACAGAAAAACATTGTATTAATAATATTTTAATTAAATAATATGGTACTAAATATATTAAATATTATATATTATATATTATAATTAAAATAACAATATTATTTCTATTAATACTTTGTAGATATGTCTATGCGCCCACCCGTTACTAGCAACAACCACATTAAATTAATAATGTGTCTGAATACGCCGATAGGCGTAAATTTAGGCACATACCTTTTTATATTAATATTTTTCCCTATAGTATGTGCTTAAATTTACGCCTATTAACGTATTCAGACATATTATTAATTTAATGTGGTTGTTGCTAGTATAGTTAATCATCAAACCACCCTTCCCGTTGAAAAACAATGTCATTTCACTTTAATATATAATATATCTGCCCAACATTCAATTAAAACACTTTACATGGGACCATCATTCAATTAAAACACTTTACGTGGGACCAACACCTTTCGACATATCTAGTGGCTTTCTTTAAACCCTTGAAAGTGGAAAATCAAAAGCTCAAGTCTATAAGGAATCCTTTTGTGCAAAGTAGTGCATGGGGTAGGTATACTGCTTTCCAAATATTTCCTATCAGAGGTGTTATCTTATGCTTTCTCCTTTCCACGTGGCTTGCATTTTATTGTATGTCTCTTTTGAGACGCTTGCACATGTTTCCCTTTTAATTCTACCTATGGGCATCAATGGAAGCAATAGTATTAAATGGTATTAATTTTAATTTGAATAATATAATAAATTAAATATATATCTTGACAGTTGTTTGCTTGTTCTTTATATATAGTATTAATTTTACTTAAAACGCTAAATGGGAAAGTCCATATACCCATGTTCTCAAAGCCAAGTTTGCCTTGGCAACTCTAACTCTAATTCCAAAAGAGATATACTAAAAATTATAATATATTTTCCAACCCATACTTTTTTCGACTCGTCCTTTTCAATTTCTATTTTATAAAAGTTGTGGGGATCGATACTAATAAAAGTAACTTTAATTTACAAATATTCTCAAAGTAGATCTTTCTATTTAATTTACAAATATTCTAAAAGTAGATCTTTCTATAAATGTTTGAAATTTATCTGAAATTGGTAATGTACTAAAATTCATGAAAGTTTCACATTCTAATTTAACTTTTATTAAACATTACCATTTAAGATTTTTGTAATGCACATCAACATATTCGAGCTATTACATAGTTTTGATTTAGAAAGTTCCATTTGTTCAATTGCTTAATAGGCTAGAAAAATATGAGAGATCCATTCTTCCATGTGTTGTGGGATTTTTTCTCACAAGAAGATCACAATGGAGTCCCTACAGTTCTCACCCCTATGTTGAAGGCAATGTGATTCCAACAATCTTGAGTAACCTAAGTATGAATACTAGGGTGCACCCAATCTCAAGCCCAAGATGTTCATAGTTCTAATCCACGACCCTCCCAAGCATCCCTCACTGAATTCGAGTTAGGTGACCAATGGGAGTAGTCTTTTGAAGTTGAATCCCAAGAATGTCATTTCTATATGCATTGATTAAGAGTCTCCCAAATCATATTTTAGGATTAAGAGTGCAATGGCTCCTCTAATGGATGAGACTTTTGTGGCCACCAAAATGCAATTAGCATTCTGAGGGGTTTCCACCAAGAAGGGTGCATCGTTGAAGAATCTAAGGGTAATACGTGATGTCAAGGTAAAGGCCAAAGATATTCCGGTGTCTAGTTGATTATCAAGTTATGGAGTTGATCCTTTAGAATGAGAAGGAACACTTGAATATTAACAAAGGTATAATGTATTCATTACTTAAATTTGACCCAATTCAAGTATGTATTTGCATGTCTTGTTAACAATCAAACAACTAAATTGTTAAATGGTATAGATTAAAAGGAGATATGAATATTGGGTGTCTCCCATTTCCTAATCCAGTACTCTCTATCCATTTCCAAAATAAGAATGTCCATTGGCATAAATACATATGTATTTAAATCAAAGTTATCAAATTTGAATTCAAATTTGGTACAATACTAAATAAATTTAATTGGCAAATTTTTTATTTGAAAAAAAAATCATCTATATACCTTTTAAATTAATAAAAATTCATTAACACGTATATAAAAAATTCACTGAGCCATAAATAAGAATATTAAAATTACTTATATAAATATTTATATAAAATAAAATAAAAATCATATTAAATCACCCCATTTTCATTCATCCTCACTTTAAATTCAACCATTTCCAACTGTAATCTATATACTATATCTATCGATTCTTCCCATTACTCAAGCAACCATATACATCTCCATCGAGTGCACCATTACAATATATACAAGCTGCACTCCTCTTATTGTATTGTCCGTCTTTCGATCACCTTCAATGAACTCTAAAATAAGAATCCATATTTGTGAATATGTGTTGACAAACATGGTTATTACATTGTGAATTGGGTGAGCTAAACATAAGGACAAATAGGGTTATTCCATTATGGATTGGGTGAACTTTTATATTTGTGAATTTCTGTTAACAAATATGGCTATTTCATTGTGAATTCAGTAAATTGAATTTAATGAATGATATTAAACCTAATAATTTGGGAGACGAATGTAACAACATTTGATAATTACATGTCTTTAATAATCGATTAAACAATTTTTAATAGCACATCCACTTAAATTGTGGTGAGTAAATATGTTACTTGTTTTCAATGTGTAGTTGTAATCAATCCGGAGAGTACACTTATCTCATCCTCGTGCAATCTAGGATCTGTGGAGATCAACCTCCATCTCATAGGTGTTTATCTAATACATAGAGAACCAGCTTCATGGAAAACATGTTTAACTAGAAGAAGGCCAAAGCCACATATAAAACTTATTAGTGACATTTGACTTATCACCCATCAATATTCACCGACCACAAATTAAGTAACTATACTAATTTACATATCCTTACCAATCTTACCAAGAAAAAAAAAACATGAAAATTATACATATCTTTAAAAATAAAAAATAAAACATAAAAATTAATTGTCCTTAACAATAACTCCATTGTTAAATGGTAAAGATAAAAAGGAGACATCAATGTCCCAACTTTTATCGATTTCCAAAATAAGAACATCTATGGACGTTAATAAATAGCATAGATTAATCCTGGGTTCCTTGGGCACGAAAGGATCCGGAAGATATGGCGAGTATGTGCAGGAGAGCGCACGTTGTGGTCGTCCCTTTTCCGACACAAGGCCACATTAATCCCATGATGGACTTGGCCATCAAACTCGCCGACTATGGATTCTTCGTCACATTCGTCAACACAGACCACAACCACCTTCGCATACGCCAAGCCCTCACGAAGGCCAAATCATACCCAAATCAAGAACAACTAGAGATGTCGGCCAGCGTCCGGTTGGTATCCATTCCAGATGGATTGGCGCGCGACGAGAGTCGAACTGAAGTTCCCAAGCTGTTGAGAGCAATGGAAGCGGCGATGAGTTCATCCCTCAAGGACGTTATTCGACTCATAAACGAGAAAGAAGAGCACAAGGTCACAGGTTTAGTAATAGATGTCACCTTATGCTTCATTCTCGATGCTCTCTGTCTCTCTGATGATATTGCAATAGCCGCTCTATGGCCGGCGCTTATTGCTACATATGGTATCTGCTACAACACTTCCAGTCTCGTCTCCTCGGGGATTCTTCCTTCCAATGGTAAGCCTGCAGTAATTGATTAGCAGTTATTGAAGATCGAATAAGGTAGTGTATTTGTAACATCATGAATTGTTGTTGCAGGAATTCCAAAGGAACAGAAGATTGTCAAATATCTCCCATTCCTGCCACCGATCAATTCTGATTATCTTCCATGGCTATTTGGAGAAGAAACTGATCGAGAGTATCTGTTTCAGGTGGGCCGTCACAACATGGAGAGAATAAAGAAGATAAAATGGGTCCTCTTCAACTCATTTTATGGCTTAGAAGCTCCCGTTATCGACGCCTTCCCCATAGAAGCTGGACTCTGTCCAATTGGGCCTTTGATTCCGTCTCACTTCCTTGATAGATTCAATTCAGATTTAAATAAAAATGAAATATTAATGAGGCCGGCTAGCTTCTGGGAAGAGGAATTGGAATGTTTGGATTGGCTAGACAAGCAATCTCCAGAGTCTGTGATCTATGTAGCGTTCGGCAGCCAGGCCGTGATGAAGGAAAGACAAATGGAGGAGCTTGCTCTGGGGCTGGAGGCCACTCAGAGACCTTTTCTCTGGGTTCTTCGCCGAGATCTGAGCGTTGTGCTTCCTTCGGGATACATTGAACGCATTGGAGATCGTGGGTGCATACTCTCATGGGCTCCCCAATTATCCGTGCTATCACATCCTTCGATAGTCTGTTTTATAACACATTGTGGATGGAATTCCACAATGGAAAGCATCTCCATGGGAGTCCCCATGATCTGCTGGCCTTGCTCTGGCGATCAGTTTATCAACCGTCTTTACATAGTGGAAGTATGGAAAGTGGGCTTATCGTTCAATTCCAACCGAGATGATATGGTGGAAGCGATGGAGATTGTGAAGGTGGTAGAAAGACTTTTGTCGATAGATGAAGGAATGGAGATGAGAAGACAGGCAGTGAGGTTGAAGGAAGAGGCGAGAGGCGCAGTGAATGAAGGAGGATCATCCTTCATCAATTTCCATGGCCTCTGCAATGATTTCTCTTCCTCTTCAAGACAAGGGGGTGGGGAAGATTCAAACGGAAACCCATTCAACAATAATGAAATTGATTACCGCCGCTTCACAGTGCACATGCAGGCGACCATTGTAGAATGATTTTCTCTACTTGTTTTTTCCCACTTCCATCTATATTCTCTAACATATTTTTTGTTTTGTTCTTTGGATTTTGTTGACTAATATGATTTGGTTTTCCCCACTTCCATCTATATTCTCCAGCATATTTTGTGTTTTGTTCTTTGGATTTTGTTGACTAATGAAAGGTAGGAACTTCAAGCAAATGTTACTTGTCAAATTTGACTATTTCAACCAGGTTATTGAACACGTTTTATACTTTTCAAAGCTATTTGATGACGGTTTTGAGTACCGTTGGCTGTATTTGAATACAATTGGTGATTACAAATTCATTATTGACAACAATCTAATTCATTTTCCAAAAATCTAAATTTCTCACTCTGAAATGACTTGAGACTTGGCGCTGAAGGAAGGGAAATCTAGTACGTGGAGTGTTTATGGGAGGAACAATCTTGATTGTTACCTCCACATCCATTTATGAGATTTTCAAAATCTCCCATTCATCAGTGTATTACACTATTCTTTTCGATCCCCTCGGAGTTACTCGGTCAATCTTGTTGATAAAATGGTGGAAATGGGCTGTCCACCAAACATTCATAGTTATACTATAATAATCATCGGTGGAAATGGGCTGGAAGAAGCAAGCAAATCATTCAATAATGTATCAGAGCAAAGTCGAGTTCCCACTTACTTAGCTGGTCCCATGCTGCTAAAGGTTCTGTTTCGAACATCTTTACTGCATTTTGATTGATTTTCTGAAATGTAATGTATGGTTACCAATTTTTTGTGGGGTTATTGTGCTGGGTAGATTCATTGAGATTAATATCATTGTTCTATGCTCTTATGATACAATCACATGGTTTTTCTGTTGTGCCAACAATCACAAGGGTTTTTCTGCGGTAGGAAAACTAACCTATCTTAATTACACTTTGACTTATACTAGCAACAACCACATTAAATTAATAATGTGTCTGAATACGCAGATAGGCGTAAATTTAAGCACATACTATACATTAATCTAAAAAGTATGTGCCTAAATTTACGCCTATCAACGTATTCAGACACATTATTAATTTAATGTGGTTGTTGCTAGTAACGGGTGAGCGTATAGACATATCTACAAAGTATTAATAGAAATAATATTGTTATTTTAATTATAATATATAATAAATAATATTTAATATATTTATTGCCATATTATTTAATTAATATAAAACATAATATACTTAAAATATTATTAATACAATTTTTTTTTCTGTATAGTATATATGAAAAATATATCATGAAGTTAATTATATCCAATATTTATTATTCACATGTTATAAACTAACCTAATAACAACAGATATCATCACGAATTCATAATGTAACCTAGCCATAATGTTCCATACCATGTTATTGATGTACCAAGTTAACATATGTTCATTATTATTAGAATGAAGATGATCAACGTCACAATGTGACATAACCAACGTTTTTCTCCATAGTATGTATTGTGTCGCAAAACATACAAAGATGTGACATGAAACTCTTGCAAACTGTGACAATGTGACATAGCCTTTTTTTAATTTCACAACGTGACAAATAGATTGGGAAATGCAAGCATTCAAATACTATGTTGGAGGTTCACAAAGGGTTATGATAAATTACAGCATTCGTCACATTGGAAACAATTATAGTTCTGATTATGTTGGGATGCAATGTTCATGATGGTTTATGTGTCTTTACTACATACCACATTGCTTATGATAATATATGGTTGTGTTGCTCAAAATATGGTTATTGGTCAAAATATTGATGTGAAACTAATAAAATATAGTATGTTATTTATATAATTTTATTAAAGTAAACATAAAATAACGAGATTATTTAGACACATTAATTAATTTAATGTGGTTGTTGCTAGTATTGAATATGCTAATTAACAAGAAGGTATTTAATTCACATGTTATAAACAAATGTAATAAAGTATATCATCACAAATTCATAGTAACCTAGCCATAACGTTCCATAACATATTATTGATGTACGAAGTCAAGATATGTTCATTATTATGTTTTTATCTATATTATGTATTGTGTCGCAAAACATATGAAGATCTGACATCAAATCGTGAGCCAAATTGTGACAATGTGACATACCCTTTGTTTAATTTCATATTGTGACAAAGACATTGGGGAATGCAAGCATTCAAATACGGCGTCTGAGGTTGCCAAATGGTTATGATAATATTCCTTGAAAATGTCACATCGCAACGTGGGTGATTCCATGAATATGGGTAACACTTTTTGGCCAAATTTGGCGATGAAAACCTGATTTTTTACTCATGTGCTAGAGAGAAGCCCTCAAAACGCATATATGCCATGTAAATTTTGACTTGCAGTAAAAAAACAAATTGTAGAATATTATGTTGGCTTCATAGTGATATTTTTAAAAAAATATTCCGATGTCATTTAATGTGTGAATTTTTGCATTTAATGAACTGTGTGACCTTAAAAATTTGAAGAAGCTAATAAGTGGCTCGTGTCCACGTAGAGTAATTCAATCTTGCATTAATAATTTAAAATATATATATATATAAGCATGATCTACATAAAATGCAGTGTGATGTGCATATTTTTTTGTTAATTTTTTTCGCATTATACAATTATTTATTATTTTTCAAAAGTGACCACATTCGATTTCAGCATCGTTTTAAACACATATTTGTCCACGTAAAGCAATTTTTTCTATTTTTTCAAAAATTGAAAAACCAAAAATACCCTTTTGAAGAGGACACGTCGATATGTGATGTGTGTATTTTTTAAGAATTTTTTGGCTGTGTATTTTTAACTCTGCGGATTTTTCTTTAAGCTACTTCGAAGTTGCAGTGTGGTTTTCTAAGTATAAGTTTTAGAAGTAATTAAAAAATAAATTTCATATGAATGCCAAAATGCGTGTATGATACCTCAATGGATAGAAGATTCGTTGGTGAATTTATCGGTATCAACTCCGCTCAGTTATGTGCTAGGAATGGCAGGGTGTACACCTCTGTAAGGCACAGAAAATTTTTCATTTGTTTGAATGTAGGCTAAGTCTATTTTCTTAAGCCCTCGACCGAGGTATGAACCTAAACCGAGGTATTTAAATACCTCGGTCGAGGTCTTAATGAAACCTCGACCGAGGGTTTGTAAAGCCCTCGACCGAACAAAACCTCGACCGAGGTATTTAAATACCTCGGTCGAGGGCTGAACAAAACCTCGGTCGAGGGTTTAACAAGCCCTCGACCGAGGTGCGTTTTTCTATTTTTGCCGAAATGCGCTTGCCAAAAAGTGTTACCCAGGTCCGCGGATTCACCCAACGTAAGGATTTTTAATCAAAGAATAATATGTTGGT
Source organism: Pseudotsuga menziesii (assembly GCA_001517045.1). Lineage (NCBI taxonomy): Eukaryota > Viridiplantae > Streptophyta > Pinopsida > Pinales > Pinaceae > Pseudotsuga > Pseudotsuga menziesii. The sequence goes on from LPNX010694713.1 coordinate 11,334, forward strand.
GAAAGGTTTGTCACATCGCAACGTTAGGATTTTTAATCAAAGAATAATATGTTGGTGAAAGGTTTTATTAGATTCTAATAGTACAAAAGATGTCTAATTGTCATCTTGCATTATCAAATCATTCCCTAATCGGTTTTGTGAGATTATGTAATTCATTGTAATGTTGGATTGTAAGTTTTTTTCATAGTTGGGTCTAGCTATGTATGCAATGGTTTTCATGTTCTATTTCGACATACATAAAGTATTGATAGAAATAATATTGTTTACTTAATTCTAATAAATAATATCATTTATTTATTACCACATTATTTAATTAATAAAAAACATTAAACAAAACATAATATCGGTAAAATATTATTAATACAATGTTTTTCCCTATAATATATATGAAAAATATATCATGAAGTTAATTATATTCAATATTATTTATTTTATATGTTAAGCATACTTTATTATTTAATACTTTCACAATTACTTATTTTAATATCGATTTGTAATTAATTACATGATATCATTTAAATAATTTGTCGCAATATTACAATTAGTAAGGCATATCACAATGTGACATAACCCTTGATTAATGTCGCTAATGTAACATAACTGTGATAAACGTCACAATACGAAAAAACGCTTATTAAACGCCCACTCTCGCATTATTAATGTGTCATATCTTTGGTTGTGTTGACATATACCAACCAAACACTGTAACAAACCATGGTTTAATGTCATAATGTGATATAACCCTTGATAACGTCGCAGTGAAACGTAAACCTTCATAAACATCATAATGCGACATAACATTCTGATATGTAACATCAACTGTGTTAAACGTCTAGATTCTAATAGTACAAAAGATGTCTAATTGTCATCTTGCATTATCAAATCATTCCCTAATCGGCTTTGTGAGATTATGTAATTCATTGTAATGTTGGATTGTAAGTTTTTTTCATAGTTGGGTCTAGCTATGTATGCAATGGTTTTCATGTTCTATTTCGACATACATAAAGTATTGATAGAAATAATATTGTTTAATTAATTCTAATAAATAATATCATTTATTTATTACCACATTATTTAATTAATAAAAAACATTAAATAAAACATAATATCGGTAAAATATTATTAATACAATGTTTTTCCCTATAATATATATGAAAAATATATCACGAAGTTAATTATATCCAATATTATTTATTTTATATGTTAAGCATACTTTATTATTTAATACTTTCACAATTACTTATTTTAATATCGATTTGTAATTAATTACATGATATCATTTAAATAATTTGTCGCAATATTACAATTAGTAAGACATATCACAATGTGACATAACCCTTGATTAATGTCGCTAATGTAACATAATTGTGATAAACGTCACAATGCGACAAAACGCTTATTAAACACCCACTCTCGCATTATTAATGTGTCACATCTTTGGTTGTGTTGACATATACCAACCAAACACTGTAACAAACCATGGTTTAATGTCGTAATGTGATATAACCTTTGATAACGTCGCAGTGAAACGTAAACCTTGATAAACATCATAATGCGACATAACATTCTGATATGTAACATCAATTGTGTTAAACATCACAATGCAACATAACGCTTATATTAAACGTCCACTATCACATTATTAATGTGTCTTCCCTATGGTTGTGTTGACATATACCAACCAAACACTGTAATAAACCATGGCTTAACGTTGTAA
>LPNX010694723.1:0-35050 GCA_001517045.1 Pseudotsuga menziesii
TTTAAGCTAGGGCTGAGAGGCAAGGTGGCTATCACTATAGAGCTTAAGCCTACTGCCATTGATCCATGTGGGAAGAAGCTCCCCGTTCAACTGGCTAAGTCGGCACCTCCCTCTGTAACTTGCTGTATTTGGTATGGCCCCAGCCAATGTGTCTTGAACTTCCTTGGAAACTTAATGAATCTGCTATCATAGAGGAGTACTAGGTCTCCGATCTGGAAAGTCTTACTCTTAATGTGTCTGTCATGCCAGGATTTTTCTCGTGCTTTCTGCACTTTCTGATGGAATCCGATGATGAATCTGTCTTCTTATAAGGCAAGCAACTGTACTAACCTTTCCTTGACTGTGTCTGTATCAGTCATCTCGGTAATCTGAGCGATTCTTAAACTGGGAAGAATGTACTCCATAGGCATAATAGCCTCCTGTCCATATACTAAGCTGAAAGGTGTGTGTCCCGTAAGTTTCTTGCATGTGGTCCTGTATGCCCATAATACAGCGTTAACTCTGAGGTCCCAATCATTCCTCTGGCTATTGCAGATCTTAGTAAGAGCATTTTCTAGAATCTTATTGAAGGCCTCCACCATACCATTAGCCTGTGGATGGTAGGGATTGCTCTTATATTGCTGAATCTGGAATTCTTCTGTCAATGCCTCAATAGTGTTGTTCAAGAAATGTGTGCCTTGATCACTCATCAAAATTACTGGGCATCCAAATCTACTAATGATGTTTTCAAACAGGAACTGTGCAGCTGTAGCAGCATCGCAATTTCTTACTTCCTTGGCCTCTGCCCATCTGGTGAGGTACTCTGTTCCGGTAATAATATATCTCGCTCCCGTGCGCTTTCCTGGTGGGTTGATAGGACCCACAAAATCTATAGCCCATTTGTCAAATGTGCGCAGCATGACCTACGGTCGCAGCGGCATTTCATCACGTCGCGAGGGTTTTCCCACCCTCTGGCAGATATCGCAGCATCTGCAAAAGTCCTTGGTGTCTTTGTGTAATGTAGGCCACCATAATCCTGCCTCTAGGATTTTCTACGCAGTCGGCTTTCCAGCGAAATGACCTCCTACGGTTCCTGAGTGTGCCTCTTTAAGAATGGCGTATTTTTCATGCGGCATTACACATCTGCATAGAAATTCATCCGGACCTAGCTTATATAGGAATCTTGCAATGAGGGTGAAGTCCGCTGCCTTAACAACCAACTATTTATTTTGCTGCTTAGTGAACTCATCAGGTGCTACTCCTGTAGTGAGGAATTGAATAATGTCGGCATAGTAGTCATCTGCGATCTGCATAGAGAACAACTGCGCATCGGGCAAATTTTCTTCTAGGTTACTGGGTTCTTCCCCTGAGTCTATACGTGACAGATGATCAGCCCAACATTTCAGTCTTCCTGGTTTCACAATGATTTCAAAATCATACTCCTGGAAGAGGAGTAACCATCTGCAGATTCTCCCCCCTAACACTGGTTTATTGACTAGGTATTTCAATGCGGAATGGTCAGTAAACATTTTAAACGAGGCGCCCAATAGATAGTGCCTGAACTTCTGCAGCGCATACACCATAGCTAAGCCCTCTCTTTCTGTTGTGGTGTAGTTTTTTCTGCTGTTGATAGCTTTATGCTAGAATATGCAATGGGATGGTCAAGATCCCCTTCTCCTGGCTGTGTTAAGATGACTCCTAGTGCGATGCCAGATGCATCCACGTGTACATGAAATTGCTTAGTCCAGTCTGGAAACACTAGGATGGGTGTTGTAACCATATTTTCTTTAAGCATGTATAGGCTCTGCTGACATTCCTCATTCCATAGGAATTTTACATATTTCTTGAGCAATTTCTCCATTGGCGTTGTAATCTTTGAGTAGCCCTTGATGAACTTTCTGTAGTACCCAGTATGACCAAGTACTGTCCTTAGTTGCTTTACTTAATTGGGTGCTGGAAGGTTTACAATGATGGCGATCTTCGCGGGATCTACCATCAAGCCTTGTCTACACACAATATGACCCAACAAGATACCAAATGGTGCACAAAATATACATTTCTTCAAGTTCATAGAAATCTGGTACTGCCTACATTTCTCTAACATCAGTCTTAAGTCTCCTATATGCTTGTCAATTAGTCCAAATACAGTCCAATCATCAAAATATACTTCTAAGAATTTATGGATGTATTCTTTAAATACAACAACTACTACTCTAGAAAATATAGCTGGTGCATTCTTAAGACCAAAGGGCATTACCATGTACTGGAACGAGCCCCATTCTATTGCAAAGGTGGTCTTAGATCGATCTTTTGGATGTATTCTGATCTGGTGGTAGCCTAAAAATCCATCAGTGAAGGAGTAGACCTCCTGTCCTCCCACGTTGTCTAATACCTCATCAGTGAACAGTGTCGGAAATGCATCATGAAGTGATGCATCGTTGAGTTTTTGCAGATCGACACAGATTTTGATGTCCCCTTTTGTTTTCTTCTCTTGGAAGACCATGGGGCTAACCCATTCGCTTTCTTCTACTGGTTCAATGATGCCTGCTGCTAGAATCTTATCGATCTCGTCCTTGACTTTTTCTTTGTAACGTGGATTCAATCGATATGGGTGCTGCTTAACTGGTCTAGCATCCTCCTTCAATGGTATCCTCATCACTCCTAGGTCTCCGACTATTCCCTTCATCTCCGTGAACTTGGTGGGAAATAGGTCCTGAGAGTCATGTAACAAATCTGCAATCTTTCCGACTGTTTCATCGTTCCAATAGTCTCCAATAGAGGCAAACTTAGGTTCTACATCTGTGCCAATATTGACCTTTTTAATCTTGATGGGCTCAGTGATTGCTGGAGTCTCTAACTGTGGTCCTCCAACATCGCGAGTTCCTTCCGACTCTAGAATGTTGGTGTTACGAGGGTCCTCTTCCACCTCCTCTGATTCTGATGCAAAATTATAGCATTCCAATGCCTCTTCTAGCTGGATAGCCCACTTAGGTTGGACTGGCACTGAGATGGTGCAATCCTCAAATATCTTGTTCTTGATTATGCCTAGGGCCTGAGCAACACTTGGATGTTCTGATTCAAACGCAAAGGTGAGAAGGAAACTATCTGTCATAAGTGGCCATGTAATCGTCCCCTTGCGTAATTCAGTCTCTGTGTACCAGTTCCTTGGAACTGCGTCCAATGTGTGAATGAATCTGTGTACCCATTCATCCTCTGGAATGTCCGACCAGCTCTGTTCACATGTCTGAATGTGTGCTCTAGGATCAATTTCTCCTGTGTACTTCTGCTGAACATACTCTTTGTCGACCGAAAATCTGATCACCATCAATCTTTTAATATCATCCCATGATGCGATATTTTCTTTATGCGCGTATCACCATCTTGCAGGTGTGGCTCGTGCTGCAAGGTCCATAGCTACAATTCTCTGTTCGTAAGGCATCTGTTGCTCAAACTGCTCAAGGAAGTCCTGGATATCTGTCAGTCCATTATATGATGGAATCTCAATGGTCTCCGCCCCAATCCATCACAGTGATTTACTCATAAACGCACATCTACGAGCTGAGACTTCGTAAAGTTTGTTCTGCAAGTTCTCTAGACCAACATCAGAATCCGATGTGCATGAGCTGTCGCATCGCCAACTAATGTTCCCTTCTGCGGTTGGGTTGATGTCGTCATTCTGGTTCGCAGTCATATGGTAAAGGATATCCATGTTATGTGGTTCCTCCTCTGCTTGTAAGGGTTCAATATACCTAGGACCTTGGTAAGGATCCAGCGATGTGATGACCCGGATCTGCGCATCCTCAAAGGTCATTTGTCTTCTCTTTAGGTCAATGACAGCCTTGCTACTAATCGCCCAGCCAATACTTAATAACACTGGATATGGTTGACTGTCGCCAATGATTTCTATAACCTCGAAGTCCGCAAAGCTGCGTACTCCGTCAATGTCAACTGGCACTTGTGGCAGTCGACCCAATGGTGATACTCGCTGCTGGTTAGCTAGTCTCAGGTGGATAGGTGATATGGCTAACTGAGGGCTACCCATTTGCTGCCATGTCTGCTTAGTTAGCACATTCACCTCTAATCCCAGATCTAGGATGACCTCATCCATTTCAAATTCTCCAATCTGTGCTGTAAGCTTCATCTCTCTTCCGGTCCTTGTATGTCCTGTAATATTATGAACAGTGCGGTGTGCACTGTCTGATAGAGAAGGTTGTTGACACTGATCTATGATGCACTGTAGCTCGCTGATAGCTTTTTCATTTCTCAAGAGCTTCAAACAACTATGCAGGAAAGGTTGTACATTTCCTGTCGATTCATCCTCGTTGCATCTTCCCGATGTGGTAGCCTACGGTATCTGTTCTGGGTTATCGACACAAGGTACTTATTGCGGTACGCCCCTAGATGGCAGTACCTGCGATCCTAGTTGTGTAGGTTCATCGAAGGAAGCCTTAGCTTCATGAAATGTATCTTTATTTTTCTGTAGGTCGAGTGCTGTTGCTTTACCAGGAGCTCTGCGCACCCACTTCTGACTTATGTTCTTTCCGGTCTCCTACGATGTCCCACTGGTGGAAGCACCGTTACGAGTCACAATATTTACTTTTGGTTCTGGCTCTGCCTATTCAGCAACAATAAGCTGGACGTTCTGGTGTACCACTGGCTTAGGGTCTTTGATCTTAGCTATCAGGATAGGACACTCTTCTATGGTATGATCATAATATTTGCAGTAATTACAAGTAGTGGTGGGATTCTGACAGTCCCTAGCATAGTGTTCTAGAACTCCGCAATTATAACTAGTGATTGGCCCACGAACTTGGCCAAAACCTCCTCCTCGGCCAAATACTTCTCCACGTGCAAAGCCTCCTCCTCGGCCTCGTCCTCTGAATCCTCCTGCACGGCCTCCGTAAGCCTGATCCGGCTGTGGTCCTGCTGTTGGACCCAATGTTTCTGATTGGACTCTGTACACATCATGTTTTCTATCTATCATGAGATCATAGGCTCGGCAGTCCTGTTCATCATGCCCGACGGACTTGCAGAAGACACAGTATAGGTTCTTAGGTGTCTGTACATACTTCTGAAGCAAAGGGAATTGCTGAGGTGGATGTCCTTGTGTTTTACATATTTCACACCATGGCCCTTGTGTTCGTGGTAAGGGGTTAGGAGCCCCTGATGCTGAATATTCTGCGAAGACTGGACAGTTGTCTTTGGTATGACCATGTGCTCTACACTTTATGCACCATATGTCTTGCATAACCTCTTTCCCTTTCTTAAGTTCGTGTATCTGTAATGTGAGGTTGGACAACTGGTTCTGTAGGGTTGTCATGCCTATGGTAGTCTCTGCTAGAGGTGAAGCCTCCAGTTTCATTGCCATCTCCAGCGCTTCATCTTGAGTAGTGAGTTTCTGCTGCATTAGTGGTAGTCTGATGTGAGGGAGTAGTGCTGCAATAAACCATTCCTTATGCTGCTCTGGCGCAAAGTCAAAGCTTACTTGGTCTATAAGGGCTTTGAATTTCTGGTCAAAGTCCCATACTAATTCTGATGGAAGCTGCTTAATATCCTTGAGCTCTGTTATACACTGAGATTCAGACTTAGGTTTCTTGAACTCTTTGATCATGGCGTTCTTTACCTGGGAAAGTGTCTTGGGTAATGTAGTATACTTTATGTACCATGTCAAGGCTCTGTCTCTGAGTGTGGTGACCAACTATATAAGTTTAAGGTTATCATCATTGATGGTTTTAATGGTCCACATGGCTTCACATAGGAACCAATGCTGTTCCGGGTCTTCTGCTCCTGTACCTTTAAAAATAGGTAGCTTCATGTCATCTCCCATTCTATTCCTCTGTGGTGGGTTCTGACTGACTGGGTTACTACCACTCAGTGGTGTAGGTGAAGGTGATGTAGCGGGAGTAGGTATTGTCTGTGAACTACTAGATAGAGTACCTACGGGGTTATTCTGAGTACCTGTCTGTTTCTGTGGGGTATAGGGGTGGTAAGGGATACCCCCCTCTGGTTCTTCTGTGGTACTAGGACTCTGTTGTCTAATACTGTCTGAACCGTCTTCAAATACAGGAGAGCTAAAATCTACTTTATACTTCTTTTCACTACATGTTCGTCCAATGTCATCAAAATCACTTTCAAACTCTTGTGACATTACTATCTTTACTTATTCATCTGAAACTAGATCCATTGTTCCTTTTTCATATAGCAGCATCTTAAGGGACAAGTTTAGAGATCTTAGGTACTTACCACAATATCCTCTAAAGAAGTATTGTTCAGCTGTGCTGAAGCTCTTTCTCTGGTCAACTGCAAATTCTGTAACAAAGCCTTCTAGCACACTTGTCAACCAGAAGTCCACTGCTCTCGTAATCGGATTGTCGAGGTTCTGTACGGTATGAATCAGCTCCGGTGTCCAGACAATGTTTCTTTTCTTCTTGAATGTGTTCCTATCTGTCAACTTGGATAACCAGTCGAAAAGCTCATTTCCATAGGTTGCAAAAAATATAGCGTGTATGTCTGAAGCGATATGCTTTTCTAACCAGGCCTCTGTGCTTAGTCTAGGACACCGATTTTCTTTCTTGGCGAACTCCCTTAAGTATGAATCCAGCCACTGGTGAAACTCTTCTCTGGTAGGATGCCAACAGAACATTAACTCCCAGTCGTTTAAACCAGCAACGGAACCATTTGTTGATTGCATGGGCAGACCCAGGTTTACTATAATCAACCAACAACACCCCTAGCTCACTGGCCCTTTCGGCGACAGACCGCATAGCGGCCTGAAGTCTCACCCGAAGTGATTCTAATGGGTTGGCCAAGGAATCAAGCATCTTGGACCAGATTATATGGCAATCCTACTGGTGGCTTGCATCTCTCCTAGCTGCGAGATCTCTTTCCTGCGCGCCGCGCGATCCTCCGCTAGCGATGCGCGGTCTATTCCCCACTCGCGGCCCTTCTAGCTGCGGTGTCTATACCCTTGCGCACGTCATGCAGATTCTTCTCCCGTCGCACGACTTCTTCCCCCTCACAATAGTCCCAATCTCATCTCATCGTCGCACCCCGTGCGACACGTACTCCTGCTCAACACTAAGTCCTCCACCTACGGTATCACGCACTGCAGCTCCTCTGCCGGTGCGGTATTGCCTTCTTCCGATACCCTCCTCCCATGGCTTAGTGCACTTAGCGTTGTTCGTGTCGACGTGCAAGACCTGATACCCAGACTGTCTTACTGTGAATAATTAACTATCTAAGGCAAGCATAAATAAGTCCTTATACGACGTGCCAAGGATTTCAACTTGTATATACCTTCCTGTAGTGCTGTAACTAAACAACTCATTCATACATTAACTGTAAGCAAAGTGCGTAACATAACGGATGGATGCAGCAAATAAACACAATATGCAAATCAATCACAAAACACGGGATTTTAACGTGGTTTGCCCCCAGGATGGGAGTTACATCCACAAAACTGTGCTTCTCTATTATAGCTTAAGGGAAGGCAAACACAGTTCTGCTGCACCTCACATGCAGCTCAAGATCCTCTCTCTTAGATCTTTCTTCTCTACCTTTATGTTATTGCTCTTACAACATACTCTTCCCTCTCAGTCGATCCCTGCAGATCGTTACATGCATACTCTATAAGCCAGCTACTAGTTTAAGTAAGATTGCTACAGCTAAGTCCAGAACCAGAGCTCGGCTTTTACAACAGTCTACTTATCCTTATTGCCTATTTCAATCACGACTATCTCACTATCTAACCAACCGAACAACTAGCTAACCCTTTACAATACAAAATATATTCTTATATAGGCAACCCGAAGGTCGTGCCATTACAACACTGTGGGCCTGTCCCAACAGTAACCCAAAACCTAACTAGTGACAGTCGGTCCTCTCTGTGCTTGAGGTAGCCACTTCCCGTCACACCATAGCTCTCTGCAGTCTTCCATTCTTCCCGGCACTGATCATGGGTACTATGCACCGCTTCGCTTTTCTGTCCTTCGTCTTCAATGCTTGAGCCTCGTTTCTCCTTCTTCTTTATGAGGGTCGCTGAGCCCTCCTGTCTTCCGCCGCTGCCTTCAATGCAATGGCTGAGCTCTCCCTTCTCGGCCGCTCAGGTACCGTTGCCTTTCTTTGACTTTCATATCTCAAAAAGTCATGGTTTTCGGCTCTGCTCTGCAGCAGGAATTGTGCTATGGCGTCATAGCTCTGTCTTATCTTCTTTCCGCCAAAACTTATCTTTCTTCTGTAGCTGGAACCATTTGTTGATTGCATGGGCAGACCCGGGTTTACTATAATCAACCAACAACACCCCTAGCTCACTGGCCCTTTCAGCGACAGACCGCACAGCGGCCTGAAGTCTCACCTGAAGTGATTCTAATGGGTTGGCCAAGGACTCAAGCGTCTTGGACCAGGTTCCGTGGCAATCCTACTGGTGGCTTGCAGCTCTCTTAGTTGCGAGATCTCTTTCCTGCGCGCCACGCGATCCTCCGCTCACGATGTGCGGTCTATTCCCCAGTCGTGGCCCTTCTAGCCGCGGTGTCTGTACCCTTGCGCACATCGTGCGGATTCTTCTCCTGTCGCACAACTTCTTCCCCCTCACAATAGTCCCAATCTCATCGCATCTCTGCACCCCGTGCGACACGTACTCCTGCTCAACACTAAGTCCTCCACCTACGGTATCGCGCACCGCAGCTCCTCTGCCGGTGCGGTATCGCCTTCTTGCGATACCCTCCTCCCGCGGCTTAGTGCACTTAGCGTTGTTCGTGTCGACGCGCAAGACCTGATACCCAGACTGTCTTACTGTGAATAATTAACTATCTAAGGCAAGCGTAAATAAGTCCTTATACGACGTGCCAAGGATTTCAACTTGTATATACCTTCCTGTAGTGCTGTAACTAAACAACTCATTCATACATTAACTGTAAGCAAAGTGCGTAACATAACGGATGGATGCAGAAAATAAACACAATATGAAAATCAATCACAGAACACGGGATTTTAACGTGGTTCGCCCCCAGGATGGGAGTTACGTCCACAGAACTGTGCTTCTCTATTATAGCTTAAGGGAAGGAAAACACAGTTCTGCTGCACCTCACATGCAGCTCAAGATCCTCTCTCTTAGATCTTTCTTCTCTACCTTTATGTTGTCGCTCTTACAACATACTCTTCCCTCTCAGTTGATCCCTGCGGATCGTTACATGCATACTCTATAAGCCAGCTACTGGTTTCAGTAAGATTGCTACAGCTAAGTCCAGAACCAGAGCTCGGCTTTTACAATAGTCTACTTATCCCTATTGCCTATTTCAATCACGACTGTCTCACTATCTAACCAACTGACCAACTAGCTAACCCTTTACAATACAAAATATATTCTTATATAGGTAGCCCGAAGGTCGTGCCATTACAACACTGTGGGCCTGTCCCAACAGTAACCCAAAACCTAACTAGTGACAGTCGGTCCTCTCTGTCCTTGAGGTAGCCGCTTCCCGTCACACCACAGCTCTCTACAGTCTTCCATGCTTCCCGGCACTGATCATGGGTACTATGCACCACTTCGCTTTTCTGTCCTTCGTCTTCAATGCTTGAGCCTCGTTGCTCCTTCTTCTTTATGAGGGTCGCTAAGCCCTCCTGTCTTTCGCCGCTACCTTCAATACAATGGGTGAGCTCTCCCTTCTCGGTCGCTCAGGTACCGTTGCCTTTCTTTGACTTTCGTATCTCTAAAAGTCACAGTTTTCGGTTCTGCTCTGCAGCTGGAACTATGCCACGGCGTCGTAGCTTCATCTTATCTTCTTTCCGCCAAAACTTATCTTTCTGCCAAAACTAGCAGCTTCTTCTGTAGCTGCGGGACCCTACTCCAACATGACCATGATGACGATGACCATGATGATGATGATGACCATGATGACCATGATGATGATGACCATGATGACAATGATCATGATGATGATGATGACAATGATGATGATGTTGAGGATGAGGGTGTCGATGAAGATGATGACCATGATGATGATGAGGATCGAGGTTGATGATGATGAGGATGAGGGTGATGATGAAGATGATGATGAGGATGACGGTGATGAACGTGATGAGGATGAGGATGATGATTATGATGATGAGGATGATGATGATGTTGAGGATGAGGCTGTCGATGAAGTTGATCTGACCATGATAATGATGATGACCATGATGATGATGATGATGATGATGATGACCATGATGATGATGATGAGGATGAGGGTGATGAACGATGATGATATTGAGGGTGATGAGGATTAGGATTATGAGGGTGATGAGGATGATGATGACCATGATGACCATGATGATGATGATGAACATGATGACGATGACCATGATGATGATGATGACCATGATGACCATGATGATGATGATGACCATGATGACCATGATGATGATGATGACAATGATGATGATGTTGAGGATGAGGGTGTCGATGAAGATGATGACCATGATGATGATGACAATGGTGCATCTGATGATGATGATGATGATGATGATGAGGGTGATGAACGTGATGATGATGAGGATGATGTTTATGATGATGATGATGATGAGGATGCTGATGATGTTGAGGATGAGGCTATCGATGAAGATGATCTGACCATGATGATGATGATGACCATGATGATGATGATGATGACCGTGATGATGATGATGAGGATGAGGGTGATGAATGATGATGATGATGATGAGGATGAGGGTGATGAACAATGATGATGAGGATGAGGGTGATGAACAATGATGATGAGGATCGAGGTTGATGATGATGAGGATGAGGGTGATGATGAAGATGATGATGAGGATGAGGGTGATGATGAAGATGATGATGAGGATGATGGTGATGAACGTGATGATGATGAGGATGATGATTATGACGATGATGATGATGAGGATGATGATGATGTTGAGGATGAGGCTGTCGATGAAGATGATCTGACCATGATGATGATGATGATGATGAGGATGAGGGTGATGAACGATGATGATGATGAGAATGATGATTATGATGATGATGAGGATGAGGATGCTGATGATGTTGAGGATGAGGCTGTCGATGAAGATGATATGACCATGATGATGATGATGACCATGATGATGATGATGATGATGATGATGATGACGACCTTGATGATGATGATGAGGATGAGGGTGATGAACAATGATGATGATGCTGAGGATGAGGGTGATGAACAATGATGATGAGGATCGAGGTTGATGATGATGAGGATGAGGGTGATGATGAAGATGATGTTGAGGATGATGGTGATGATGAGGAGGATGATCAGTATGATGATGATGAGGAGGAGGAGGGTGATGATGATGAGGAGGAGGATGGTGATGATGACCATGATGAAGCTGATGAGGATGAGGGTGATGACGATGATGATGATGATGAGGATGAGGATGATGATGATGATGAGGATGATGATAATGATGATGAGGATGAGGATGAGGATGAGGATGAGGATGATGATGACCATGATGATGATGATGATGACGACAACGATGATGATGATGATGATGATGAGGGTGATGAACGTGATGACGATGAGGATGAGGATTATGATGATGATGATGATGAGGATGATGATGATGTTGAGGATGAGGGTGTCGATGAAGATGATGACCATGATGATGATGACAATGATGATGATCATGATGATGAGGATGAGGGTGATGATGATGATGAGGATGATGATGATGTTGAGGATGAGGGTGTCGATGAAGATGATGACCATGATGATGATGACAATGATGATGATGATGAGGAGGAGGAGGATGAGGGTGATGAATGTGATGATGATGAGGATGAGGATTATGATGATGATGAGGATGAGGATGCTGATGATGTTGAGGATGACAATGATGATGGTGATGACCATGATGATGATGATGATGATCATGATGATGAGGATGAGGGTGATGAATGATGATGATGAGGATCGAGGTTGATGATGATGAGGATGAGGGTGATGATGATGATGAGGATGAGGGTGATGATGATGATGAGGATGAGGGTGACGATGAAGATGATGATGAGGTTGATGGTGATGATGAGGAGGATGATGATGATGATGATGAGGATGAGGGTGACGATGAAGATGATGATGAGGTTGATGGTGATGATGAGGAGGATGATGAATATGATGATGATGATGAGGAGGATGAGGCTGTCGATGAAGATGATGATGATGGTGAGGATGAGGGTGATGAACAATGCTAATGAGGGTGATGATGAGGATGAGGATGAGGGTGACGATGAAGACGATGATGAGGAGGATGGTGATGATGAGGAGGATGATGAGTATGATGATGATGATGAGGGTGATGATGAGGATGATGATGATGATGGTGATGAGGATGAGGGTGATGATGATGATGATGATGAGGAAGAGGATGAGGGTGATGATGATGATGAGGTTGATGATGATGATGATGAGGATGAGGATGAGGATGATGACCATGATGACCATGATGAAGTTGATGAGGATGAGGGTGATGCTGATGATGAGGAGGAGGAGGATGAGGATGATGGCATGATGACATCTGATGATGATGATGATGACGATGATGACCATGACGATGCTGATGAGGATGAGGGTGATGATGATGATGATGAAGATGAGGATTAGGGTGATGATGATGGTGATGAAGCTGATGAGGGTGATGGTGATGACGATGATGATGAACAATGATGATGATGATGAGGAGGAGGAGGATGATGACTATATGATGATGATGATGAAGATGAGGATGAGGATGAGGGTGATGATGATGATGAGGATGAGGGTGGTGAACAATGATGCGTTAGGACAAAAACAAATTAGTTTAAATTTACCTATATAGCACCATTAGAATTTACCTAGTTCAATTATGCTAGAAACATTAAAGAACTTCCATGAAGTAATCTATAGTGGGAACCCACCACCCATACAACTTCGAAGTAGCTAGTGACATTGTGAATCTAGAAGCCATACCACATAAATTAGCTCTGAATGTAATTCTATGTATCGCATATGCGATATAACAAATATGCGATATAGCTTATCCATATCGCATATGCGATATGGATAAGCTATATTGCATATGCGTTATATCACATATGCGTTATTTGAAAATTTAAATAATTGGCGGGATTAAGGTTTGGAATTAGGTTTGGAATTAGGTTTGGAAGCAGCTTCAGAATACCAAACCTATTGGCTAGGACAAATCAAGCAGGGCTATTGCTTGTCTTTTAGAACTCTCTCAATATGCTCGGATTAGATCCCGTGTTTTGATATGACATACACAATATTTTTTTATGAAAATGTACGATATTATAGAGTACAAAATGACGATTCTGAATATATATTTTTTTCCTTCAAAACTGTGTTTTATTTATTTATAATTATTTTTCTAAATGACACACGTTAGTTTTTGAAAATACATACATCGATTGTTTGTTATATAACTTTTGATTTCCATCACCACACCATCACCATTTCCCATAAAAACTATATGGTGCACTAGACGAGATCAAGCTCTGTGATCTTATATTAGCAAATCAAGGATTTCATTAATTTTTTCCCCTAAAGTGTTGCACCTGCACATAAGGTTTTAATTTCAAGCTTTTCTGACTTCAATAATTAATAATAAAAAGAATAATTCATGAAAAATTCCGAATAAATTGTGTTGCACTAGGGCCATATGTCCTTTATATGTATGCAAGATTTTATCCCAAATGGACATCATTTAACTCATATATTCTTGCACCCGCACAAACATATATGTTAAGATGTGCTGGAAATTTGAAAACCCACTTTCACGGAAACTAATTTTATAATCATTTGCAAACATTTTCTCTGCACAAATGCTATATATTATGAAAGTTGATTCAATTACCTATATTTTCTCTATTTACTTTATCTTCAAATAAGTTAGGGAAGTACCCCTAATTGTCACCTAAAATCAGAGTTTTCCGTTTATTCCAGTATTATGTGGCATCTAAAGTGTCCTTAAAGGAGTCCATGATTGTGCATCAGCCCTGTATTGTTTTAAATATTGTCTTTAAGCTAGTGCCTTAAACTATTGTCATAAATATAAGACAATAGTTTATGACACTCGCTTAAAGACAATAATCAAGACAATAGAAAAAAATGTCCTAAGTTGAGACAATCTACAAGTGGCATTGTCTCAAATATTGTCACAATACCCTCTCTATGTAATAGTGATATAATGCAAATAATTTTGACAAGGCATGGTGGAATTAAATTGTTGTTGTATTTGCATGGTAAGAAGGGAAATATCTTGTATAGATGATCGAGCCATTCGTTTATTAAATTGTTTTTGCATTTGCATGTTAAGAAGCAGACCTCTTGTACAAAGGAACGACCCATTTTTTTTTATTAAATTAATGTTTCATTTTCATGTAGTAGAAAAGGGTGACCTCTGTAGGAGGTTCGACCCGTGATTATATTACTCTTTTTTGCAACAGAAGAGGGTGACCCTAGTAGGATGTTCGATTGCAGACTATATTACACTTTTTTGAAGTAGAGGAGGGAAACCTCTATAGGAGGTTTGACCCCATAATATTGTTCTTGTGAAGGGAACACTCCATGGTAAATTGGAGATTACACACTCCTTTGTTATATTATTATCTGGTGAGGGCGCACTCCATTTCATGTTGGAGAGGCCACACTCCCATTCTATATTGTTCACCATGAAGGATGCACTCCATTGTGTATTGGAGACAACGATCCCAATTTATATTTGTTGTGGGTTGAAGGGTAGTTTGGTATATAGTTGAAGAACCGAGCTCCATTGTATATTCCTCTGAGATAGTGATCTCCGTCATCCTGGGATTTTCTGAGATAGGTATCCATTAGGACGGTGTTCCCATTGTGCTGAGATTTTGGAGAGGCCATTCCTCTAGTGCTTGAAGATGTCGACTTGCTCAAGCGGGTTTCCCATGTAAAAATAACTCTATCAATGAAATGAGAAATGGCCATCCTTAACCAAAATTACGTTCCGTTCACCCAACGGACCAACAACGAAGTCAATTTGGCCATCCTTAACCAACGTTCGGTCCACCCATAGACGGACCGAACCTACTCAAGAATGCCGAACAAGGGGCATAGTAAGAGTAAGGGTACTCACTCTTAAGTAGATATGAGTAGAGGCAACATAAGTCAATTATAAGCATTAACCTATTAAGAAACTAAATGGTAAGATTGTTAATGCTCCGCATAAAATCCAAGAGTAATTGTTATAATCAAAAGATTTAAAACATGACCTCTATTTGTAGGATAAGCCCGGCTACGATTGTGAGTTTAGAATTAAGTCATGTTGGAAGATTTTGGTGAGGGAATTCTATTGTTATTCTGTCCATAGTGGAAATCATTTCCCAGCATGGGGTAACATGTTGGTCAAACATAAGTATTTGATACAGGGAGCTTAAGGTTGGGAGGAGCATTCAATAACTAGAAATAATCTATTCAAGATAAGTGTCCATTGTATGTTATATTTCTATTGCTCATTTATGTTAATTGATTAGAGATGAATAAAATAGTTGTGCTAATATTATGTGTAGCTGAGTGTGGTATTGCTATAGTTCACTACCTGCAAAAGATATGATTGTATTTTATAATGGGTGATGCATTCTTGCATGAATGTATACTGAGGATTGGTTTTGATATTACCTTCTAGTTTCCATCTTTTATTGCTGCATGAATTTTTTTTTGATGTGAATCCATTCTCTATATGAATTTATTTAATCAAAACAGAGAATCGATCGAGGAGATTTTGCTACATTCTTGATTATAGCTTGGATTGGGAATTTCATGTTGATATTTTATAGAAAGCTTGAGATGAAGCAAGGTATTGGGAGGGTTATGATTTCCCCTATTATTTGCATGTTTATAACTACGAATTTATTCAGAACTCACAAACTAAGTGTCTATATTGTTAACCAAGTGTAATTAGATTGGACCTTGGTTTGACATCTTCCTGGATGCTTGAAAGTGGCTAAATGTTATCTTGCTTTGAATAGACATTTATGTAATGAATTAGACCTCTATAGAATATTAGAAGAACATTTTGAAGCATTCGTGGTTTTTATGTGAAGCCTGGATTGTGCCCTTATGTTCCTTCTAGTCGAGATAACTAGAAAAGGGAAACGTATTCGTCCGATTTTATTCTTTATAAGCTTTACATGTTCATTAACTATCTAACTGATATGATGTCATTATTATGCTTTATTTTTTATATGCTTTACATGATCATTAACTCTCTTACAGGCTCGATCGCCATTGGATGGCTTCATTCTTATGACATTATGAAACTAAATTTGCATAACAAGAGGGCAGTGACATTAAAGAGGGTCCAACATGGCATTGTGGGATATTTTGATGGTGCCCAGCAGGGAGGATTATGTCGTGCGGGCATGCTGATCAAGATTAATAAGACATTGAATTATAGACTCAAGTTGAGCATTGGTCGTGGATCAAATACTAAATCATAACTACTTGGGTTATGGGGTTTACTTTATTTCGCAAAAATAAAAGAAATTTTGTCTGTCACAGTATTTGGAGATTCTAAAGTTATTGTGGATTGGGCAAGAGGCTCCCATGATCTGCATACTATACAACTTCTCCATTGGATCAGAAGGACCAAATATCTAATAGAATATTTTCAGCACACTTCCTTCTGCGATATATATCGAGAACTGAATTCTGAAGTGGATGTATTATCCAAACAAGCCATCGGTGAAGGTATGGAATCCATCCAATGGGTCAAGTTCCATGGGGCACCATGAATTGAGCAAGGATCTTTAAAAATTAGTTAGTTGGAATTTGAATTTATGTTTCGGAAAATTTTGATTAGAAGGTCTGTTTTTTACTATTAAGACATAGCATATGTTTTTACCCCCGACAATGATTATAAGGTTTATGGAGAAACTATGTATAATTGTATCCCCACAATCCGATTGTAAGACACAACTTTCATTAATATAAAGTTGTATTTCAGTCTTAAGAAAAAAAACTATCTAACTCATAGGTAGGTTTGAATAGGTTCATGATTCCAACTCTCTTTTTCACTCTTGCTTGTGTGAGGAAGTTGCTAGATGATATTTCGGTTTAAGAATAGGTTCTTTGTATGCAAATAGGAAATAAGAAACTTATTCTCTCTTGTGCGTTATAAGTTCATAAATGGTCATATTAGCTTAACAATTATATCTCTGTTTATTCATATATAATATTATATAGAGAGATATTAGAGTTTATGTGAAGGATTAAAGGAATAACTATATCTATAGAATCAATATTAATATATGTGAGAAATGATATTTACATTAATAATTGATACTTGAGAGTACAAAGTTACAAATTGCATGAGATTAGCTTATTCGAAATAAACTTCCTAAATTTATTAAAAAAAAAATCTTCATTAGTTTTTATTTGGGTGTGTTACAGCCAAACCATTAAAGGACAACAAACAACTTCCAGATTATTGCAATTCACTAAATGTGTTATTTGTATATTACATCATATTCCTGAATATTCTATTCAAAATCTGCAAATGTCGGTGTGATATAAAAGTAGAGTCTAGATTACCGTTTCGATGTGATCATGTTTTCTTTTCATGTACACTAACATCATCCGGTCAACATTTTTTTAAACAACTTTTGTCATGTTGAATAACCCTTAAGGATTTCATTGTAAATAATATTTGAGTTAGTACTTATTAAATTCAATAATTTTCTTATCTAACAGTCGATAACGATTTTGATTTCCTTTATATGCAATACTTTTCTACAAAATAATATATCGTAAAGAAGCAATGGTGAAAAATAATTGATTAGAGAGAAGGAGCTCGTAAAGGAGAAGCTCGCAAATGAGCTATCACCAAGAAAGGAGAGCTCCTTAGTAAAGATTGTGGAAGAAAGACTGCACATAAAGGGGAGACTTCACGCAAATTGTTTAGGTAATTGTTTAGAAGAATTATTTACTTATTTTTTAAGGAAAAAAATGAAGAGAGCGCCATTTATATTTGTGTGGAATATTTGGTTTTTAAAAATTAATTATCAAATATTTGGGGAGTTATTTTTAGAAAATAAAAGTTTTTAAGCCACCATTTATATTTGGGTGCAAGGTTTTTTAAAATTGAATTATTTGACCTTAGAACATCGGGAGAGGGGAAAATAATATATGATAGTGTAATTTGTACATAGTAAATTTAAATGAATTCTTTAATTTCAATTGTTGGAATAATTCTGTCTGGTAAAGAAAATTATCATGAATGATTTCATAAACTTAAAAATACCCTTATTTTTAATGACACGTGGGATGGAATTTTTGAAAATGAGAATTTTGAAGATAAGAAAGATGGAGATGCAATAAATGAAGTGGATAAAAGTGCACAAGTACCAACTACTAATACCAAAGAGCTAGGATTATGGAAAAATAAGGACAAGAAGACTTATGCCTTGATCATTGCCTCTATACATGAAGAAGTAAGTAGACACTTAGTTTCTAGCAAAAGTGCTTGGGAAGCATGAAAGAAACTAAAAGATTTGTATGATTCACATTGTAAGCTTGAAATCATACAATTGTTAATGAAGTTATTTAACTTAGAATTAAAAGATAACAATCCATTGAAACTTACTTCTGAAATTAGAGTTATTTTCCATGATATTGATGCAACTGGTGTAAAGGTTGACATTCAACTTACTGTGTTTATTAAGGGTCTCTACCCTTCTTATACTCACTATTTAGAATCACTTAAAGTTAGTAGCAAGATAAAATCTATGACCTTTGAAAACTTGTTGAGAAAATTGTAGGGAGAGAGAAAGCATTTGGAAACGAGTCTAATTCCAATGAAGAAACTTTGTGTCTTGCATAGCAAGGACACAAACCATAAGAAGAATTTGCAAAGGATGAAAATAGAAGTAGAGGTCGAGGTGGAGGATAGAGAGGACAATATAGAGGAAGGGGGGGCGAATATAATCAAGGAGATAAACAATATTATAGATGTGGAAAAACTCACCATACCGGCACTTATTGTAAAACTTCTTGGGAGAAAATTGTTAACAAGAAAGAGTAAATACAAGATAAAGGAAACAATAAAGGTAACCCTCTGGAATCTTCATATTATGTTGTTGCACATTGTAATCTTGGAATTGAAGAAGATTTCAGTACTTCATTTTCTTGGAATGACATTTGGTTATTAAACACTGGAACCACATGCCATATGGCATTTAGAAAAGACTTCTTTGAGAGATTTAGGGATCAAATTAATGGGGGTAGTACATTTGGAAGATAAATCTTAGTTAAAACCTTCACGAATTGGATCTGTTAGACTTAAGTTATGAGGACTTGTTGATTACATACTTCTTGATGTTCTTTATGTTCCACAATTTAAGAGAAATTTAATATCTCTTGTGCAAATTAGACAACAAGGTCACCCAATACATATGTTTGATGGTATCATTGAGCTTATAAGAGATTATGATAATGCGATTGTAATGAATCGAGTGGAAGATAACAAACTTTTAAAGTTGAATGGTACCTTATCCAATTCACAAAATTTTGCAAATTTAGCTCAACATAATAGTAATTTATCTTCCAACTTGTTATGAGTCATGACATGGTAGATTTGGTCATATTAATTATTATAGTTTCAAAATTATGAAACAAAAAGGATTTCAAGGCCTTCCTACTATTCCAAGACAACTTTCTCAATGTGATGCTTGTATTTTAGGAAAGAACAGTAAACAACCTTTTCATGATTCTATGTTTTGAGCTTCTAAAAAGATAGGCCTTATTCATTCAGATTTATGTGGGCCCATGATTGTTCCATCAACAAATGGTAACAAATATTTAACGACTTTTATTGAAGACTTTACATGGATGTGTTGGTTTTATTTATTAAAAGCAAAATTTCAAGCTTTTGATACATTTACAAAATTTCATTTGTGGATTAAAAATGAAACTCAACTCAATATTGAAACCCTTCAAACTAATAATGGTGGTGAATATACATCTCAATATTTTGAAAAATATTTGGAGGAGAATGGTATTAAACATCAAACCATTGTTCCTTATTATCCACAACAAAATGGTGTGGCAGAACGTATGAATAGGACACATTTAAATATGGTAAGATCCAGGATGTTTTTTAAGAATGTTAAATTGATATTTTGGGGAGAAGTAGTTCTTTGTGTTGTCTACATTAAGAATAGGTTTCCTTCTGTTGCACTACAAAACAAAACACCTTGTGAAATGTGGCATGACCATCTTCCAGCTGTCAAACATTTTAAAAATGTTGGTTCCACATGTTATGCTTTGATTCTTGAGAAACAAAGAAATAAACTGGGAGCAAGAAGCCAAATGTGCATTTTTAGGGGATATTATAAACCTTCCAAATCTTATATATTGTATGATGAAGATAACATAAAGTTTATTGTTTCTAGAGATGTCACTATTTCTTGAATTTGAAAAATATGCACTCACTATTGCTAAACAACTTGCTCAATTTGATAGATTTCATTCTAAAAAATTCTATCATGAAAGGGATAATGAGATTCCAAATCTTGAAAGGGGGATTCCTGTTCTAAGCCAATTTTTGGAATTTCCTTCCATAACAACAAGTTCTTATAATGCACAAGTTGATGACTCTAATGCATAATTTGATGAAACATAGGGTCAAAATGTTGATGATATTGTTAATGAAATGGATAATTTAAGTTTCATAGATAATGAAGCACCTGATCTTGAACAAGAAACAAAGAAAACACCACAACAACAAGTTCGTAGATCGACATAGACTAAGACATTTTCAAAAATGTATGATGATTTTGTTACATTAGATTGTGAATTAAACTTTTATTATTTTAATTAACCCACTTCTTTTCAAGAAGTACTAATTAGTGATGTATGGAGAAGTGAAATGCAAAGAGAGTATGATGCTCTCATAAAAAAATGGAACTTGGAGGTTGGTGGACCCTCCAATTGGAACCAACCCTATTGGATGCAAGTGGATATATAAGAACAAGTATAAAGTAGATGACTCACTTGAGAAACACAAAGTGAGACTTGTAGAAAAAGGATATGCATGGAAAGAAGGTGTTGATTACATAGAAACATTTGCTCCTACAACAAAATGGGGCACTGTTAGAACTCTATTTTCTTTAGAAGCAAAAGAATGATGGAAAATACATCATATGGATGTTAAACCACATTATTGAATGGAGACTTGAAAGAAGATGTTTATTTGGATCAATCTGAAGGTTTTGAT
Source organism: Pseudotsuga menziesii (assembly GCA_001517045.1). NCBI lineage: Eukaryota > Viridiplantae > Streptophyta > Pinopsida > Pinales > Pinaceae > Pseudotsuga > Pseudotsuga menziesii. Next base: position 21,262 of record LPNX010694723.1, read on the forward strand.
ATCAAAGGTAAAGAACATAAGGTATTCAAGTTGGTAAAATCATTGTATGGTTTGAAGCAAGCAACCTGATCATGGGATGAAAAGTTAATCGAACATCTTCTTAAATTGAATTATAAGCATTTCAATATAGATGATGCAAATTTAATTGTTAAGATAGTTGGAATATTAGTGGTATATCTAGTTGTCTATGTGGATGATTTGCTTATCAAGGGAAACAATGATGATTATATAGCCTCTATTAAAATATATATGAAAAAGGTTTTTGATATGACATATTTGGGATTATTACATTATTATTTAGGAATTGAAGTAGAGCAAAAACCAAAACACATTTTTATTTCTCAAAAAAAAAATGTTGGAGAGTTATTGAGAAAATTTGATATGTAGGATTGTAATTTTGTTTCTACACCAATGGAGAAGAACCTAAAGCTTACTTCAAATGAAGGTAGCACATTTGAAGATCCAACAAAGTACATGCAACTTGTTGGAATTTTAATTTATCATACGACTACTTCTCCTGGAATAAATTTTGTTATAGGAATACTTAAGAGGTTTATGCACCATCCCTATGAAGGTCATTGGAATGCAACAAAGTGAGTGCTTATATATTTAAAAGGAACTCAATCTTATCACATCAAATATTCTAAATTTTTAGACTTACATCTCCTTGGCTATGCATATTCTAATTTTGACGAAGATAAAGAACATGGGGTGTCTACTTCATGTTATTTGATGAACCTTGGATCAACAACTATTACTTGGAGATCACAAAAGCAATATATTCCCTTTGATTCTACAACTAAAGATGAATATGTTGCATCATCTCAAGCCACAAAATAAATAATTTGTCTTTGTATAATACTTGAAGACTCCATGTCGGAGAAACAAATGACTTCAACGCCTCTCTTTGTTGACAACTCTTCTACAATTCTATTGGCCAAGAATCCAAAATTCCATGATCTAACCAAACATATCAACACCAAATATTACTTGATTCAACACCATGTTGAGGCCAAAACCATTCATCTAACACATTGTTCAACTTCAAAGAAAATTGCATATATCTTTACTAAAGCATTGAGCGGTGAAAAGTTTGAAAGATTTAGAATGCACCTTGGCATGTAGATGTCCCTTTGGATTAAGGGAGGAATATTAAATAATCCTTCTGGATTTCATTGTAAAATAATATTTCAGTTATTAATTAGTAAATTCAATAATGTAATTAATTAATTATAGATAACGATTTTGATTTCCTTTATATATAATTTTCTCTTCTACTAAATAATTACGTCGATGGGAGTTTTTTTTCCTGAGGTCGGCTTTGTGAACACTGTTCACTTCCCCGTCCCTCCGACGAGCCAAAAATTGACATGGGTTCAATCTCTCGCCCAACCAACATACAATGCGCATCCACATCCCCCACCATGACACCTTCCATCCGTGTCGTCGTTCACCATGTTGCAGGGTTTTGATTTGATTTTGTGTTTTTCTCACTTCCCCTGTTTGGTATGACCAGATTGCAGAGGAAATCATCGTATGGGTGTCTAACAGAGTTTATTGCACTTCGACTTGATGTAGTAAATTGAAGTCACAATGGAATTTTTTTTTAATTAGAGCAGTCCCATAACTTTGATATGAACATGGCCGTAGATTCATCCTTTCGATTACATTTCTTAATAGGCCTTTATAGATGTCATCATCTCCTCAACGCACAATCAGGACATGATGAGGCCATTTCTAGTCGCAGTCGCAACTCATACGTTGACAGGATCGAATTGAGGAAAATAGGAGAGATTTGTGGTTTGGTAAAACTTCATTTTTTGGTTATAATTGAATGCCCAGTGAAAGAGCTTCCAAATTTTGAAACATTGATATCGTTTGAGGATTTGCACCTTGTGAACTGTCGTGTGATGGAGAGCATATAAGGGTTGGAACATGTGATCTCATTGAAGACACTAAATGTTTTGAATTTTCTGAAAGTAAATTTTTGTAGAGGCATATTGAAGGAGTTGCAACAACGACTCCAGGAAGGAATCTGTGTTAGAAAAAAAGTCCCTGGACTCTCTGTGGATGATAATGGCAAAGATGAATAAGATTGTGAAGATAACGATGGAGTATCTATTGATGAGGATGAAAACGACTCATAGTCTGAAAGAGAGACCCTCTATTACATGCAAGCAGAGAATTTCATGGAATGTATTGAAGAGTTCTTACTCTAATAGGAAAGGGATTGCCTCAATTTTGAAAGATGCAAATTTAAAAATTCAAGAAGCTCAAGAATTTTCCATTCAATGCTATTTAAGAATGTGTTAAATATGTGTAGTTTTGTTTATATCAATATCATGGTTACTATTGGTCGTTCCAAGAAGGAATATTCTTATGTGTTAAATATGGTACCACTTGAACTTTCAAATTCTAAAAATCACTAGAAATTACAGAAATAAGATAAGTTGCAACTATGATAATGATAATTATAATTAGATGATCTTTGTGGAATATATACTTTATTTTTTATATCCTATGTTTTTATAATATATCATTTTCTGTATTTGTTTATTTTTTCTTTGGAGATTATATATAAATTCTTTTTATTTTTCTTAATTTCAAGTCAATCTAGTATCTAATTATGTGTATAAGATTAACTAAAATTTAATTAATTATGTTGTGTTGTTTTTATTGGTTCAACTTTAGCTACCTTTGCTTCTACTATGTTTACCTTAGATACATTTGCCTTTATCATTGATGCTTCTGCTTCAAATGTTGTTGGTTTTGGTTTTGTTAAATAGTTGGATTTGGAGCTAGTTTTCAATATGCAAGGTCTATTGAATCTACTTGTAATAGGCATGTATCATTTGGATATTTCTCTGTATATTACATGCCTTTCAACCTATTTATGGAAGATTTTGGTAGTATATATATCATGTCATTTGGATTTTTGTCGTACAAATCCCTACATAAAATTCTCATCATATGCGATCCAAATTGGTTATATATAATTTTCCATTTGTTTTGGTACTTTTTATGATAGAAAATAAAAGCCATGGTCTTATCAAAATATATTTTAGTTATTTGAAGTCTTAAAACCTTGAACCATGTTTTATGCATTAAATAAACGTTTTTGGGATGATTATGAATATGGGATCTAAAACAGTGTTACGCCGTTATGCGTTCTTTCTCCAGAGTTGTTTTGAAAATCATTATTCATGTTCGTAATCACTTGGACCACTCCATGTCTGCCACATGTTCACATCAACATGGACTTTGCTACAACAATCCCTTCCTCAAGAAGAGAAGCATTGGACATGGGAATACCCATGAAATATGCTATCATGGTTTGGTAATTCAAGTGTTCTAGTGCCCATACCTATGAAGGACTTGAATACTATGTTATCCACCCAGGATTCTCCATTATATTGTGAATGATAACAATGGGAACATAAGTGTTGTAGTTCCCCATACCTATGAAGGACTTGAATACTATGTTATTCACCCCCATGTACTTCATATGGCTATCATTTGTTTCTTCTCCGTCAAGCCCTCCTCAAATTTGGAGGGCTTAAGGGATCTAGTTTGGATAGTCTCAAGAACGGTCGCGTTGATGAGTGCATATAGGATAGGTAAACCACATGAATTTTCCATGAATACTTGTTCATGCAGTGTTGAGCCATTGTTCCCCCTGGAGAATGAATAATTGGGCTTCAGGGCCTCCACAAATATCGATATCGTGCCCTCTCGAATATTCGAGGAATATTCTGGAATTGGAAGCACCATGTGATGAAGAAAAGACATGGGAGATTGCACGCTAGTAGTGGAATTTGGAGTAGGAGGAACGTGATGTTGGGATTTTGAGTGGAAAAGTATCTACTTGGCCAAAGCGCCACAAGGATCTACTTGGCCATTGTAGAGCTTCTCTCATAGAAACAGCCTCACAACCTACTTTCCACCTCAAGCCTCTTATCTGATGCTTAGAATCATAATAATTTTTTTCCACCTCAATCCTCTTTGGTTTTGTATGTATGCAAAAAACTGATTATTGCATTCATAAATGGAGAACCCTACATACGCTTCCTAAATACATGTTTAAGACAATAATTTACCTATTAATGAGGACAAGATCTTGGTGTGGATTAACTAGACAAGAATTAATAGGTATTTAATTAAACTGAAAGATATCGACATTTATTAACTGAGCAAAAGTATGTAACATATAAAAATTATAAAAAAAGTCCAACTGTCCACAAAACATTTTTCAGTCTAAAAATTACACTATTTTCTTTATCATTATGAGTACTAAACATTTTATTAAGAGTCGCATAAACATTTCATCTAATTTTCAAGTGAATACAAAGGCTTATCAAATTTTCATCTCCAACCCTTCCAACCCTTTCCTTATTGGGACACCTATTTTAAAATCCTTGGAGATTACAAATTCCTTTGAATTTATCAGTTTCTTTTCCTATGGAGTGGTTGCCATTTCTATGCAATATTTATCTATTATGCCATTGTTACTTCACATAGAAACTATGATCACTGGAAATTCTTACTTCTTTTCACTGAAACTTGCACATAGATTGGATGCATGGTAATCTGATGTAGTTCTCAACTTTTATATACAAATTCTATTTTTCTGCAATCTGAGTTATACATTATAATGATATAGTATGTCGGATTACTGATTTGTTTCTGGGTTCACTCAACAAATTATTGCTTGCATAGATAAATATTATGCCAAAGCAATTATGAGTACTCATAGTCATTTATTCAAATTTTACATTCTACGGATCCAATTATACAAGGAGTATAATTTGGAACATTGTGCTCTACTTGGTTAACTTTAAAGTGCACAATGTTGTACTTTCACATCATATCATTGAAGTCTAGAACGCTTCATTGGTTGGTAATATTGTTGAAGGATTCACTGGCTGGTAAATTTTTTGTATATTTAGCTAATTCTATATCAACAAATGCCCCTTTCGAATCCCTAGGTTGGATTGACTACTCTACATAGACAAAGTCCAACATAACTAAAAAATTACTTTGTAAACTAGAGATGCTTCCTATAATTGTTACTCACCTATAATTAAGATACATTTGAATCTATGGAGGAAACCTTCTTTACACCTTTAACAAGGATTTGTTCAAGCCTCACTGCATATGACATGGATTCCCTCTCCCATCACTAATATTCCAAAGTTTTCATTGTTAAAAATTCTACCTCTCTTCACAGTTTACAAATAAGTAGTGTCTTAAATCACCCCCTCTAACAACTCTGTAGCTGACACATAGTGGAGAAACATATTCACTAAACAAAATAAAAATATGTTGATTATTATAACACTACCAAAGATAAAAATATTATCATCGGTATACTAATAATACCTAAGTTAGGAAATTGGACACCATCTTAGTCTTAGTGTTAACAATTATCATAGTTTTGGAAACTTTGGGTGGTTGATTTATTTAATCAAGCACTCGACTATCAACTATTTCCTTGGTCTACTAATTCAATTTCTCTCATGTCACCTCCTCTATGTGCATTGTTAAAGCTCAATGACTTGACACTCATCTCAAAAAAATATTAGACCTAACAATTGACAAATTTGAGTTGCTAAAATTTGATTCCTCACACCAATCTCATCTCAAGTTGGCACAAGTCTTGGTTATCAACAGTCACCCTTTCATCAGAGAGTTCACAACCATTTGACCTAGATGTCACAATATTTAAAACATATTTGTTCTAAGTGAAGCACTAATAATGTGTTGTTTCCAAGAGTATACTCATGGTTACAAAAAAATACCATAACATTTTAAATATCAAATTTTATCATTGTTATCTCTCTCCTCAAGATTTCAATTACTATTGTCTCTCCCACGGATAGTGTGGTCCAGTTAGAGGGTGTTACTAACTATATATGCTCCTTTGTTTCATTATAAAGTCTCTCCTAGGTCAAACTTCATTGGAGCGTTTTAACCTTGCTAAAGCTATGTAATATTATCCTAAATAAATACAGATCGAATCTTGTGAAAATAAGGATTTTCTAAATAAATCCAAATCGAATCTTGTGCAAAGAAACGTTTTCTACATAGCATACATTTGTGCCATAGGAAGCAACTTGAAAATATTATTGCCAAAAACATGGTTGTGCGTCATATCGATTATGTATTCAAAGTGTTTATATATAATTTTACCAAAAATAACCAACTCACACAAAGAAATGTTGGAGACATTGGAAATTCATTGAAAACCTCAATTCTGTTCCATCCATGTGAAATCACTTGAAGGAATTCACGGGGACTTCACTTAGTGAACCTCTTACATAGCACGTGCGATCGTGGGATATTAAAGAATACCCTTAATTTCGAGAGATATTGACCCAAACCTTTTTATTGAAACCCCCTCCCAATACTTAAAACATCCCCCCCACCCCTTTTTATACCTCAATCCTTATAAACCACCCTACCCACCCCCACCTTAAGCCCCTCATCCCCCCAATACCTCCAATATATTGGTTCGATTTTTTATAATTTTAAAACCCACAATATGAACTAATGTGATAGGATATTGGTCAACAAGTGAAGCCCCCGTGAAGGAATTAGACCTTATCTTGTGAGATATTGTCCCACCTATTGAGATTCAATCTTCTTGTAATTAAGGACTTTTTATGGGCCATATAACAGGTAATAAAAATTTGTCCAGCTTCAAACTCCCTCAAGGATCCCTTTTTGTCAAAACTCCTTATAATTCTTCCCTCATCCTTATATAGATTTTCCAAGGCCTTTATTCATTCTTCCTCCAATGCTACCGATTGCTAATGTGTGATTCAACCCTAAACATTACTCCTCTCTCAAGGAACTAGTTTCCAATGTAATGTTTATAATTTTGAAATGCATGAGAAATACATATTTACCATAAACCTGGGCATACGAGGAAGTCTATGTACTTGTCTTGGGAGAGTATACATCAACTTGTCTTGCAATCCCTTTAATTTAAAACAATGGTCTTCTTTCACTAGATTCTTGTTTGTCGATCCCTTTGACTTTTAGCAATGGCTTCTTTCACCAGATTTTACTTGGTGGATTTAGCAAGGTCATTATCTTAGGGATAGTTATTTGAAAACAACCCTACTGTACTATTATTGACACGAACACTAAGCCATTCTGTGTAATCAGCTTGATAGGAAGACACAATCTCTATAGGATTTTTTCTTCAAGGAAGTCCAAAATATCACATAATGTCTAAACGCCTATCAATGTACTAATGAATTAGAAAAAACATATTAACATATTTATTTTACACACATTTACAAGATAAATTGATAAATAAACAATGCAATGGTTAAATGTTAATACATATTAATTTACACTTTTAAATAATAAAGAACAACTATTCCACTTATTTATGTGGATTATGTTTGACCTGCTTTCAAATACAAGCCTGCATTTTTATAAATAGTAAGCCAAAAATCTATACTTAGATAAAGTGGATTGTGAAGAAGATAAAATCTCCTCACATCCAAGTACAAATTACAAAGAACGGTTCACACAACAAGATGCCAAGCATTCAATTCTTTTCTTAGACATGGTCATCTTTATCTAGCGATCCTTATGGAGAAAATAAGTTTTGTCCATCTTTCGATGGCTCATATTGCTCACATCATATATAATAATTCTTGTATCATCCATGAACATATGAATATTTACATAAAAGTGGAAGCCAACATGTGAAAATCAATCAAATCATAGACTAAACTATACAACAACTATAAGTTGACACCCTAAGTTTGACGGACTCGGGCACATAAGTACGTCAACCTCAATTTCTGGAGTTATTAGCACTCAACAAAAAAGAAAAGAGAAGTGACAATGGTTATACTTATTTCTCTTTGCATTTCTATATCTTCTGATGTAACATCTTTGCTCAACACTATTCATCCATAAAATATTATCCTTGTTCTAAATCATTTGTGGTCCAAATGTCTAAAATGATAATGATAATGAGTTGAAGGAGCAATATTGGAAATTGGAGCTAGAATTATTTCAAGATACTAACATAGAGATGGAAGTTAGAAGTCGATTGTGATGTTTCAAATCTTCAATTTGTTTGAAGACTTCAATTTGTTTGAAGGTATTAGGATGATGCTAAAATCTAATTGTGATGTTACAAATCTAGAATTGATTTTCATGGAAGAAGTTGATGATGTTACAAAACTATAATTGTTCATGAAAGAAGTTGGCATAGAGGAGGAAGGCCAACATATGACCACAACACAATTCTATCATGTGCCCATGTTAAAGGTTAAGGTAATTTTTTTACACATATGGAAGCTATAAACTTTTTCATAAATCTATTAAGTGGAGTTGGTGCTTTACACGACCAATCAAAACTACACATCCAAAATATAAAGGATGAATGGATATGTAGATCTAGAAACTACTCATTAGAACTAGGAAGAAATTTAAGTTGCAATGTCCATCTCTAATTGTTTGGCATTAGGTGCTAAGAGTAAGTTAAATTTGGAATCCTAAGACATAAGCATGTTAACATTCTATTGAACCCTCAAGAAGAACTTTGTTAGCATTGTTTTGGAAACTACGGGTGGTTACAAAGCATTGTTAAAATCTAATTGTGATGTTAAAAAGATAGAATTGATTTTCATGGAAGAAGTTGATGATGTTACAAAACTATAATTGTTCATGAAAGAAGTTGGCATAGAGGAGGAAGGCCAACATATGACCACAACACAATTCTATCATGTTCCCATGTTAAAGGTTAAGGTATTTTTTTTGGAACTAGCATGACACGTCTTGAGCTCAATTATCTTTCAATAAAAAAACACATATAATTTTTTTTCCATAAATCTATAAAGTGGAGTTGGTGAATTGCATGGCCAATTAAAATTTCACATTCAAAATATAGAGTGTTAAATTGATATACACTTTTTCATAAATCTATTAGTTGGAGTTGGTGCTTTACATGACCAATCAAAACTACACATCCAAAATATAAAGGATGAATGGATATGTAGATCTAGAAACTACTCATTAGAACTAGGAAGAAATTTAAGTTGCAATGTCCATCTCTAATTGTTTGGCATTAGGTGCTAAGAGTAAGTTAAATTTGGAATCCTAGGACATAAGGATGTTAACATTATGTTGAACCCTCAAGAAGAAATTTGTTAGCATTGTTTTGGAAACTACGGGTGGAAATCACTTGAAGGAATTAGACCCTATCTTGTAAGATATTGTCCCACCTATCCAGATTCAATCTTCTTGTGCTTAAGGAATTTTTATGGGCAATATAACAAGTAATAAACATTTGTCCAACTTCAAACTCCCTCGAGGATCCCTTTTTGTCAAAATTCCTTATAATTCTTCCCTCATCCTTGTATAGAGTTTCCAAGGCCTTTATTCGTTCTTCCTCCAATGCTACAGATTGCTAATCTATGATTCAACCCTAAATGTTACTCCTCTTTCAAGGCACTAGTTTCCAATGTAATGTTTATAATTTCAAAATGCATGAGAAATACATATTTACCATAAACCTGGGCATACGAGGAAGTCTATGTACTTGTCTTGGGGGAGTATACATCAACTTGTCTTGTCAATCCCTTTGATTTTCAACAATGGTATTCTTTCACCAGATTCTTGTTTGTTGATCCCTTTGACTTTTAGCAATGGGTTCTTTCACCGGAGTTTACTTGGTGGATTCAGCAAGGTCCTTATCTTGGGGATAGTTATTTGAAAACAACCCTGCCGTGCTATTATTGACATGAACACTAAGCCACTCTTTGTAATCATCTTGATAGAAAGACTGAATCTCTATAGGATGTTTTCTTCAAGGAAGTCCATAATATCACATAATGTCTAAACGCCTATCAATGTACTTATGAATCGGGAAAAACAAATTAACATATTGATTTTACACACATTTACAAGATAAATTGATAAATAAACAATGCAATGCTTAAATGTTAATACATATTAATTCACACTTTTAAATAATAAAGAACAACTAATCCACTTATTTATGTGGATTATGTTTGACCTGCTTTCAAATACAAGCCTACCTTTTTATAAATAGTAAGTCAAAAATCTATACTTAGATAAAGTGGTTTGTGAAGAAGATAAAATCTCCTCGCATCCAAGTACGAATTACATAGAATGGTTCACACATCAACATGCCAAGCATTCAATTCTTTGCTTAGACATGGTCATCTTTATCTAGCGATCCTTATGGAAAAAATTTAAGTTTTGTCCATCTTTCGATTTCTCATACTGCTCACATCATATATAATAGTTCTTGTATCATCCATGAACATATGAATATTTACATAAAAGTTGAATCCATCATGTGAAAATTAATCAAATCATAGACTAAGCTATACGACAACTATAAGTTGACACCCTAAGTTCGACAGACTGGGGGACATAAGTACATCAACCTCAATTTCTGGAGTTATTAGCACTCAACAAACAGAAAAGAGAAGTGACAATGGTTATATTTATTTCTCTTTGCATTTCTATATCTTCTTACGTGACATCTTTGCTCAACATTATTCATCCATAAAAATATTATCCTTGTTCTAAATCATTTGTGGTCCAAATGTCTAAAATGATAATGATAATGAGTTGAAGGAGCAATGTTGGAAATTGGAGCTAGAATTATTTCAAGATACTAACATAGAGATGGAAGTTAGAAGTCGATTGTGATGTTTCAAATCTTCAATTTGTTTGAAGATATTAGGATGACGCTAAAATCTAATTTTGATGTTACAAAGCTAGAATTGATTTTCATGGAAGAAGTTGATGATGTTACAAAACTATAATTGTTCATGAAAGAAGTTGGCATAGAGGAGGAAGGCCAACATATGACCACAACACAATTCTATCCTGTGCCCATGTTAAAGGTTAAGGTAATTTTTTTGGAACTAGCATGACTAGTCTTAAACTCAATTATCTTTCAATAAAAAAGCACCTATAATTTTTTTTCCATAAATCTATAAAGTGGAGTTGGTGAATTACATGGCCAATTAAAATTTCACATTCAAAATATAGAGTGTTAAATTGATATACACTTTTTCATAAATCTATTAAGTGGAGTTGGTGCTTTACACCACCAATCAAAACTACACATCCAAAATATAAAGGATGAATGGATATGTAGATCTAGAAACTACTCATTAGAACTAGGTAGAAATTTAAGTTGCAATGTCCATCTCTAAATGTTTGGCATTAGGTGCTAAGAGTAAGTTAAATTTGGAATCCTAAGACATTCATAAAAGCATGTTAACATTATGTTGAACCCTCAAGAAGAACTTTGTTAGCATTGTTTTTCCTTGTCACATAGGAGAGATTTCATACTCTTAAAAGGGTTGGAATATTGCAGGAAAATTGTTTCGTCACTAGTTGAATTTCTAGTCAAATATGGTAAATCAAGATAAACCACCACAAAATAACCTTGAAGTGTGTAAAAAAAAGAAAAATGGTTTTAACCATCAAGTTTGATGGGTGACTTGGAAACATGAAGGTTTTGGGAATTAGTTTAGGTTGGAATCTTCACCATCATTAGAATGAGAGTTGCCATAGATGGGTAAAATTGATAAGTTCATATTTATTTACATTTAACATAGATTTTGTATAAATTGTAAATTCTACTCATTCTTTTAATTAGATCTTATTTATAATAACATTTAAATTTTTAAGAGCCAAATTTAATTCATGGATTGATTTTTCATTTAAAAAAGATTTAGTTTTCATTTTTTTCTAAGATGATTGAACTAGATTCTACATGATAAAAACATTTTTCTATAAACATAAAATTATATAAAAATATATAATTTGAATATTTTTTAAAAATATGACAGAGATTTTATGGTTGGAAATTAAATAATTAGTAAAAATTTGAATATTTTAAAAAAATATGACACACATTTTATTATTATAAATATAATATATAAATAAAGGGGAAGACAAAACACATCTTAAGGAGACTACATTTATAGGGAGACAACCATAAAAATGTGACTCTACATATACATGCCAAAAGATAGTATTTTAACTCATGCCAAGGATCTCATTTCGAACAATGGTACTAGTAATAGGTTTGATGATTGATCATGTTTAAGATTTATTTTACCACAACAAACACTTATAATATGAGAGGATCATGATTACACTTTTCCTATATTATGTCTCCACACCTTGAATTTGAGTGTTGTCACATAGGTTATCTATTATTCTAGAAGGGTTTCTTATAGTTAATCCTTTATTTTCCTTTCCTACAAATCTTGTAGTTGATTTCCTCATGGTACAAAACCAAGTCTACCAATTTTTTAAGTCTTTTTTATCCTCTAACAACAAGCTATCAAGGTATTATTGCACCTTCTTAGGGCATTTTCTAGTATATTCATTGCTAAGATTCTTCATGTATCATATCACGGGTAAAGTCCAAGCCTAAATGGTTGGATGGACAGCATACTAAGACGCAACCATGGAAAAAAATCTCCCAAATGATTAGAGATAGCGTGTGTGCAATGCAATCGAGGAAAAATAAAGTGACGAGAATGAGAAAGAGAGGTGGCCAGTTATCATGGATAGATGAATACACATCGATGTATTCAATTCAAGGATAAAATTCGATAGAATAGCTAGGCAGGTGGCATTGTTGTATTCGACCTAAGAACTGCCATGCAGCCTTTCATGGAAATAGATAAGAAATGAACGGTGAACCGAAACTTGAAAGCATTTTCATAACAAAGTCTCTCGGCGTTTTCTGTTACACAGTAATCTGATCTGAAGTCTGTCGGCCTGACCAGTTCCACAGTAATCTGAACTGTGTCGTTCCATAATGCAATGTTACTATCGATAAATTACACATCTCCGGTACACATCTTAATGGTACCAAGAATCCTGATAAGTAAATAGTAGATATTTCAATTTGTATGATGGATGCTCAGAATCGTAAAAGGAAGCTTCACTTTCTGCTGTTTCCATGGCTGGCTCCTCGGATTCCCGTCGTCCACAATCTCGTTCAAGCTGTTTGAAGCGCAGGATCTTTTAATTATGTATAGAGGAATACCTGGGGAAGTTGCTCCAGTGTATCGCGTGGCTAAATGCCTGGAAGGATGCGTAGCGGTAGCTGTGAAATCCTGCTTTGAAGATGAAGATAAATATATTCATTATTTCCAGGACGCCATTGGAGTCCCAGTGCTTTCTGTTGGCCCGCTCGTGTCCGCGGTGCAGCCCGTCACTGACGGTAGCGAGGGTTCAGATCTGCTGGAATGGTTGGATCGGCAAAGGCCGTCATCGGTGGTGTTTGTGTCGTTCGGCAGTGAGACGTTCCTGTCGAGAGATCAAGCTCGCGAGCTGGCGATTGGCTTGGAGGAGAGCGGATTCCCTTTCCTCTGGTCGCTGCGTAATCCGCAGTTCTTGGACGACTATCGGGAGCTCTTTCCCGACGGATTCGAGAATCGAACCGGAGACCGGGGACTGGTCGTCCAAGGGTGGGTGCCACAGGTGCGGATTTTGTCGCACCCGTCTGTGGGTGGGTTTCTGAGACACGGAGGGTGGAGCTCCGCCATGGAGGCGCTGAGCTACGGATTGCCCCTCATCCTCCTGCCCATAAGGCTTGACCATGGCTTGAATGCCCGCCAAATAACAACGGAATTGGAAGCAGGATTAGAGGTTGAAAGAGGAGACGATGGCTCTTTCAGCAGAGAAAGCATATGTAAAGCAGTGAGAATGGTAATGGCGGGAGAGGAGGGGAAGAGCATGAGATCGAAGGCAGTGG
>LPNX010694723.1:36887-56319 GCA_001517045.1 Pseudotsuga menziesii
GGACGTTCTTCATAGATTTCCTTGGGTGCTCTGTGAGAGTCTTTGGTGGTTTTGTTTTCTTTTGTTGTTGGGCTTTCTTTGAGTTTTTCTTGGGGTTACTTTTTTGTTCTGTTTTTGTGGACGCTTCATAGAGCTGTTCTTTGGACGTTCTTTATGTGCTTTTTAAAGCTGCTCCTTTAGCTTTACTGATGCTACTAATCATAGAGCACTTTTGGATAACAGATCTATTTCTTCATTTAATTTTTATATACATGATTGAAAGAAATAGAGGCAAACTGTCTGATCTATCTCTCGATTATCTTAAGCCATGCCTATAGATAGAGATCTATTTTATTATTTTCTACTTCAATTCCATTTGTTATAAATTTTAGAGCCAGTATTAGGGCTTTGTCTGAATGGCAAGCTCACATAAAATATGATAGAAGATTTTTTAACAAATTTTGTGGAGATATATAAATTTTATGGACTGATTTTAGAGCGAGTATTAGAGCTTCAACAAATATAACAGATTTTCTGGAGTGATTTTAGAGCTAATACTAGGGGTTTGCCTGAATGACAAGCTCACATAAAACTTCTTTCATATGATAGAAGATTCTTGAAGTCAATAAATATTGAAAAGTTAAAAAAAACATTATTAATTCAGTTTTCACTTAAATAACTATGATTATTTATTGTTTAATAAAAATAATTTTGATATATTGGATTTTTTAAATTTAAATTAATTTATTTTAATCATAAATTAATTTGGAAATTAAATTTTTTGTTTTGTTAATTATGTAAAAAATATATTGAAAATTATAATAAATGTTTTTATAAATTTAGTATTTGAAAAAAATAAATAATTAGTTTATTATAGAAGAATAATTTTAAATTTGATATTAATTATTTAAACAAGTTTTTAATGTAAATAGATAATATATTATGAATTTAGTTTTATAAACAATATATTGAAAATTATATTAAATATTTTTATAAATTTCATATTTGAAGAAAAAAATTTCATCATATTTATAACAATTTTATTTCAATATCTTTTATTCTTAATGTCCATATAGTCTACATTTTTCTTTTAATCTTATTTTGGCATATCATTACACATTTCATATTTTTGTTTTACTTGTTATTATGTGTTCTTAAATATGTCTTAATTTCCATATAGTCCACATTTTTCTTTTGATCTTATTTAAGCATATCATTGCACATTTCATATTTTTGTTTTACTTGTTATTATGTGTTCTTCAATAGAAATATGTTTATATCGTGAAAGGCTTTCTTTTCAAGTGTTGCGCTCGTGGATTTAGTTGATGTTTTGAGTAATGAAAGTAGGCTTTTCATGATTTCCATTCTATTTTATTTTTTAAATTTGTTATTCATTATTTATATATACAATTTTCGATAGATTCTTTAACTAATGCTATAACTCACAAGTTCATCTTATCAGCTATGCTTATACTATAACACCTTGAATTTAAGAAATAATAGTATGTATTGATACAATCTATATTATGACCATTAGCGTGTGTTTCAACCATTCTAAAATAAACTTAAAAAAATACAAAATCTAAAGTTTTGGAATTATTGTTATTATTAATAATTCTTTGAGGTTTGAATCTACATAAATGTAGATTTAAAATTAATATAGAGAATAAAGATGGACCTGAGCATAAAAAAGGTTTCACACAACAAATACTTAATTAATTCATAAAGATATTTATTACAATAAACTACATAGAGGGTATTAAGATAATATTTGTGTAAATTGTCTCAACTTAAGATAAAAGAAAAATTGTGTATTGTTTTAAATATTGTCTTTAAGCTAGTGCCTTAAACTATTGTCATAATTATAAGACAATAGTTTAAGACACTCGCTTAAAGACAATAATCAAGACAATACAAAAAAAATGTCCTAAGTTGAGACAATCTACGAAAGCATTGTCTCAAATATTGTCTCAATATCCTCTCTATGTAATAGTGATATAATGCAAATAATTTTGATAGGGCATGGTGGAATTGAACCACCAATCCTCTGCATTATATAATGCAGATGCTCTACCATTGAGCTAGCACCCTGCAACTTCATATACAAGAAGAATATTTGTATTTTTTAGAGTTTTTTTAAACCAATGATCACAAGAGATGTATTTCACTCATTCATATGCAGTTCATGGAGATTGCAGTTATAATAGTCATTCTTCTCAAAATCAATAGATAGTTTCACATATTCTATATAAGAATTGGGAGAAAGGAGGTGGGCTTGGTTAGTGCCACTCAAAGTGGTCAATCAAAGCACGATGATTGGATTGATCAATCGATCAACTCAGATTTTCTACAATGTCAGAACAACCATCACATGTTGGTATTAGCATGTTGTAACAAAACAATCATAACTCTTCATCTCATTTAAATTGAATCCTCATAATACCATTTGACTTGAGCCTAAATATTGAGTACTTGAGGAATATTTGACTATCAACCATGAAATTAATGTTTATGATTGAGAGGAGTGCACCATTTATTATAGCTTGGCATTGAAGTGCAATGAAATAAGATAGTAGAATAAAATAGTTTGGCAAAAACTAAAAGAAAATGAAATAAGGGAATTCAAGATAACATGCAAATTTATTTGCATACTAAGGACCGATCATAAAATTCCATCTAAAAGTTCAAATGCGATCAGAAAATCCTATCTAAAACTTGAAATTTCAAAATCTTAGTGCTGATTTTGATGAGTTCCACTAGAAGAAACCTACGAAAAAAGTGGCTCACTCCCCTCCAATATAACAAATATAGGATTTTCAAGTAGAAAATCATTTTCTAGAAATTTTGGCTAAGACACATAATGTTAGAATGATGAAAATGGATGTAGTATGTAATTACTAAAAAACAAATTCAAGAGTAAAAAATTTCAATTACTACTTCGCCAATATTTAGAGCCTATTGTTTAGATTTTGAGTCAACCTCACCAATATTTATAGCATATTGTTTAGATTTTCAGTCAATCTGTTTGCCAACCCAAACACAGATTTCCTATTGTAAATCCAAAATGTTCACATATTCAATCATTAAATCATATAAAGTGAAGTTGAATATTTTAGTTACATGTAGTTAATCAAAGATTGAAATCCAAAATGAATTAATGCAGGAAATTGAAAATAAAATATCTACTTACATAATTTTCATTTCATCTCAAGTTAAACATGTAGACCAAAACAAAAATCTAAATCACCTTAAGTTAAATGAGTTATTGTCGTACCTCGAAGCCATGGTTTATAATATATAGAAAAAAAAAGAGGTTACTGCCAAATTATCATATAAGTTTTTAAAACATAAACTATTATTATAATTGGTATTAAGACATTAACCAACATCCTTCTATAAAACAAAGGACCTCTTCAAATATATAGAATCAAAACTTTAGAAACACTACTTGTGAACAATTGATAATCTTTACTAACATCCTTCACTGTCCCTTTTTTACTTGAGTAATCCGTTTTATTGCCAAATGCATTCCAAAATAGCATTGATTCATTTCCTTATTTATGTGGTTTCAACTGCATGTTGGGTTGCAAACATATTCAACAATGAAAACATGTTAAGTATTCCAAAATAGCATCATAGGCCTAGGATTCTAAACCTATGAAATATAGAACACAAAAGAACATTTACAAGCAATTCTTGATATTCTTAACCAAACAAAATAGAATCTAGTCAAAGATGAAATAAACTATCCTAATATTTCAAAGGACAAATGATTGAATTTCATTGAAACAAAGTTATGTTTATTATAAGCTTTAATAAATGATAAGAGAAACGGCTCTTTGAAAATTCTATTACTTATGTATGCATTACCATTAATGATATGAAGCGTAATCAAAGTAAGAATAGTGTGCAATATTCATATCTCCTTTAAATTCATGCAACAATAGCTAGTATCATCAATTTCCTTATATTGAAAAACATTCACACACTTGAAACATAAGACAAAAACCAAGAATAGGTTGTCATCTACATGTTCAATGAGTTAAATATCCAACATAATAACATCATATAAACATTGGGAAAAGGTGTTGGCCTTATCTTTCAAATTTCCAATGAGATTTTATAGTTTGATGATGTAAATATATATTATCTTAGATGGTTTTGGACCTTTAAAGGAAGCTAGATATATATTTTTATGATCATGGAACTTAACATGTCTAAAATAGATGGATGAGTCTATAATCCTCACCTATAATAGAAACGATGGTAGAAGTAGGAGCAGATCACACTTATACTTGGGGTTGGTATTATTTGGCCCATGTTTTCACTCGATTCTAGGGGGAGAAGCAATACTAAGAGTCATGGTGCATGCAAAACTAGCAACCTTGAAAAGATAAATGTTTTCAACTCTAGCCCTAAAAATTTAGGCCTGGGATTCACCTCTTCCACATTTTGTTGAACCCTTCTCTTCTCTATGTATGTGCAATGCGGAGCTCCTAAGTGAAGCAAATATGTTGGAGCAAATTTGGTAAGGTTCCCAACAATAAGTTAATTTTTTTTTATATTAGCACCAATATAACAATTTTGGGCTTTGTCATCTTAGCCAAGTTTGGATTTCGCCTTCTCCTTTTCACATTGTGACAATGAAAAGATAAAATGCATGGTTGGACACATATATATCCGTACTTATCTCTCCAATTCTCACTACATATTGCCAGGAATAAAGTTGGAATCTTGAAATTTATACTCTATGATCACATACCTTCTTCTATAACTCAATCTAGACAGAGTAGAAACCCCTAAGTTCTCTATTGATGCTCCTATTTTCCCAAAGAGGGATGTTGACAATACTCTTAAGGAGATTCAAAAATATTTTGTAAGTCACATGTACTGAAGGAAAGGAGACCCGAGCTCTAAAAATTCTCATCT
The DNA here is from genome assembly GCA_001517045.1 of Pseudotsuga menziesii. NCBI lineage: Eukaryota > Viridiplantae > Streptophyta > Pinopsida > Pinales > Pinaceae > Pseudotsuga > Pseudotsuga menziesii. Next base: position 41,796 of record LPNX010694723.1, read on the forward strand.
ACTTCCACTCCTTATATTTTTGAGAAATATTTATCCATACCTTAAAGTATATTAGACTACAACATGCAACTTGAGGGTTCCTCTCGTGCAACTTTAGACCTATTCCTAGCAGGATACATATGAGGATTGATAGTCATTTTCCAAGTGAGAACTCCACTTGCAAAATATATATTTGGGAAACTAAGTATGAGGATCATTACTTTTCAAATGGACTCTTTATTAAGATATTGTTAGTCTGTAACACGATTTTTTTAGAGATATCAATAAATTATTAGGGACTTTTGTTAAATGTGAGGACCATAAATGTCTTTCCCTTTTCATTCAAGAGATGATCCTACATCTTCAACAACCATCCTCAAAGGAAGGTTTTTCATTGTTGCAATCCCCAAACTCATCACTTCTACTTTCAATGACTAGATGGTTCTTCTCACAAGACACCTTATCTCCAAATTTCCACGAAGAGACCAACTAACTAGCCACCACAGAATTCAAACACCCCATCATGTAACCAACCAAAGCATCACCAACTTTTCCTTATTCTTGGATGTTAGTAAAGTTATGGGGTATTATTTATTAAACCATATCTCCCCTTTTAATTGTTGTAGGGATTCTTATTACATATTCATAATTATTAACTGCTTTAAATTAATACAGTACATAATTATTATTAATATTAGAAGAATTACATATTAATTCAATACTTGCATGTGCTTAAAATTTAACTTCTAAAAATTACAAATGGGATAGAAAACATTAAGAAACACCCAAACTAAACACACCTAAATATAGAAAAAGTAACAACATTTTGTAACAAATAGAGGATTATCTATTAAAGGTTTGTTGCAAATTAATAAAGGGGTGAATAATGACTCATAGAAAATACTTTGATAAATTTACTAATGCGTTTAGCCTTCTTCTTTTGTACCGTTGAAGGTGGAATTTTTGTTTTCTTTCTATCCATCAAGGACCAAAACTTTTCCTCATTTGGCTCTCAACTAGTCCAAATCCATGAAAAAACTAACTCATTGTTGATTCTAACAAAAGGCTATTAATTTCATACTATCTTCAAAATATGGGATGCCAATAACACTTTATAAAGTCACACAATGAACACAATAATTGGATGCAATATCAATTGAAACTCGTGGAATTCACCTGAGATCCAAAAAATAGATATTATGAATCTTTATTAGGTTAAATTCCATAGAGATATGGAGAAAACACTTTGTTGGATTCGCTTGGGTAATGATTCAAGGATTCAAGTTGAATGAAGGATCCAAAGGCTCCTACAAAGGCTGCTACACCAATTGCTTCAAAATATACCATGCAAACCTATCCAAACTTACCATGAGTGCTCCACGCAAGTTGAACAATACTCCAAACAAGGCATGAATGGACACAAAGGTAAATCACCTTACTATAGGGATTTTGTTTCATACACATGAATCCTTAATGCAGATCAAACCAATTTTTTTTAAGGCTTTTACGACTATTGTTTCTACTTTTGGAACCTTTCCTACTTGAAAATCCTATATCAAATTTGTATATTGTTGTTTTAGGGACACAATGCACTAAAAAACCCTCCATATAGTTTGTAAATGAGAATTGGGGACTCTTACCCATTCAAATATCTTGTAAATGAGAATTGAGGAGTCTTACCATGCCCACTCATGCAAAGATTTGGAGTTTTAACCATAAAAATTGGCCCAGAACTCACCAAATCTAGTTTTATGTTGTTGTTCATCACCTTTTAGGACTGAAACATGCTTGGAAATGTATTTCAACCCTCGGATTCAGCCCATATTCAAATATAATGGCTTTTTATTGCTAATTTATAGTCTAAAAAGAGCCTAGATTGGAGGACCAAGGTTGTTTGATGGAGGAGAAATTCACAAAGCTTCCCAACATGTTGAAGTAGAGTTGATTCTTCTCCTTTTTTACTGTCAAATATCATTGTTTGTTCCTAGATTTAGAAACTAGGGATGTTCATGGGGAGAGGAATGCCAAACATTGCATCTTGAAATCTAAAATTGAAGAGATCTACAAACATACTTTGAGTGCTAATGTGAAGCTATGAAAGTTGTGCAGTATTTGATCCAAAGGGGCATAGGATTAGGTTAATATGAAACTCCATCACACATATATATCAATATTTTTCTAAATTCAATTAGATGAAAATATATGCATTCATAAGACTAAATTAGGGTTTATATTGGTGAGAATTTCCTTAAATCAAGAGATGTTAGGTAGTTAGAAAAGATTATTTGTGGACTTTGTGGTAACGACTAGTCCATGGTTGAGAGGTTGTGCTTTACATGTAGGTACCCATTTCAAATGACATGTTTAAATAAAGTTGAAGATCCTTTGCAAAATATCAAAATAATAACCCCATGATGCTTATGGAATTTTTGCAATTACAATGTTTTTGAGAGTTGGAAGCATAACAAAGCCTTTTAGTAGCTCTATAAAGTGTATCTAATCCATATTATTGAGCAAATCATTAAAAAAAATATTACTAAGGTTTATCATGTTCAAGATACGATGGGGGATTGACCTTGCTTTGGGGTTCAGAAGAAATCACCTACCAAATTTCTCATATGTGACTCGCTTAGAAATTTCTCTAAGTGCATTCCAACTGATTCATTTCCTTCTTTCTATGGTTTCAACTGCATGTTTGGATGCACGTATATTCAACAAAGAAAAAAATTAAGTATTTCAACGTAGCACCCCCCGAGTTCTTAGTTGATGGTCCTATTTTCCAAAAGAGGGGTGTTGAAATTACTATTAAGAAGATTTAAAAATATTTTTATAGTCACATGTATTGAAGGAAAGGAGACCCAAGGTCCAAAAATTCTCATTTACTTCCACTGCTTACATTTTCAAGAAAGATTCTTCCACACCTTAAAGTATATTAGACTGCAACATGCAGCTTGAGGGTGCCCCTGGCACAACTTTATACATATTTCCATCAAGATACATGTGAGGATTGATAATCATTTTCCAAGTGAGAACTTCACTTGCAGAATCTATATTTGGGAAACTAAGTATGAGGATCATTAATTTTCATATGACCTCTTTATTATGAGATTCTTAGTTGGTAACACTATTTTCTTAGAGATATAAATAAATTATTGAGGAGTTTTGTTAAATGTGAGGACTATTGACACAAACCCAGAAAAAAAAACTAGTCAACAAGGGTTCCCACTCTATCAACAGCCAAACCCCTGCGATGTCCCTTAGCACTAGCCTAGACAAGTTTTACCCCATCCAACAATACCCACAGAGCTGATGAAGTCTCAACCTAGATGTTCAAGGGAGAGATGACAGAACCAAGTTTCCGCATAATAGGGGAGAGGACACTGTGAAATCAACTTAGCAGCTTAACACAACATTAATAGATCATTTGACTTATGCATTCACATAACCATTCATTATCATCCTTCAACAAATCACATTATTCAATCATAACTGTACTAAACATATTGATGTGTAAACATATCCAACAAGATAACGCCATTTAAAATAGGGAAACATCACATGATATATCCATCTCATAGATTCACATAACATTCATCATTGAGTCGTAGAAAATAGTAAAACAGTAAAACAATAAAACAGAGAAGAACAAAGAGATTCAAATCGATTTTCGTCTTGTCATATTACTTCTGCACAAAATCACAGTTCACAAATTGACAGATGTCAGTTATGATACTCAAAGATATTCTTCACTCAGCTTCAATTCTTCACACTTACAAAAGATATATATATATCTAACACTTGCAATTCAACATCTACTTATAGTCTTGTGCCTTTACATTCAAGGTCCACTTAGACAACTTCTAACCAATTCTTAACCGATTCTACCAAATAATGACCAATATCCACAAAATATGGTCCAAAACTACAAAAGGTGACACAAAATATATAAAATATTCTATTCTCCATCTTGCATGCCTTCTTCCACTTGCGCGGTATCTTTGAGATTTCATAGCATCTGCGATGATGCTCATCTCACTTATGCCAAACCCCTTGCCAACAAGCCCCCAACAAAATATTGTGGCTCGCCCTCGAGCCACACTAGGTGGGCATGGATACTCAGTAATCTTGATCTTGAAATATTCATACTGCTAAGTAATCTCCTTGACCTGTTCTTTAAGTCTGTCCATTATCTTCTGGCTCACCATTAGACATTGGTGTTATAGCTCAAAATGACACATCTCTTCCTGTCATCACTTTCCTATGTTTTCGTCGCATGTCGACACTTCCATGATGACACTTCATGAAAGTCACTGAAAAAACACCTAAATTTGAGGACCTATATATTGAGTTTTGTAACTACGTTTGACCTCATCTCTACACTGTTGGAAAGGTATCTGTGTTAGCTAAACTTTCCAGAAGACACCAAAGTCTGAAAATATCCACAAATACCCTAAAAATGAGTTTTTTGATGTGTACACGAGTTTCCTTAAGGAAACTCACGTACGTATGCGACTGTCTATATATAATACCCGCGTATGCCTCCAAAAAATGTCAAAAAAATATGAATTTTGAAATTTGGATAGTTTGGGTAGTTTGGATAGTTATGCAACTGACTCCTTCAGTTGTATCTACTTTCTCTTCGACCCTAACTCTTCATAAAGCATATAAATAGAGGTAGGGAGGTCCATGAGCAGGGACTTGAATCTTTGCATTGTTATGGTGGAGGATTTGGAGCTCTCTTTGCCCACACCTTTTCCCTAGAAGCATTCTCCTTGTGTTGCAAATTTTGGAGGCTGAGTTCCTTGGAGAAGAGAAGCAACAGAACCAGATCAAGGTTTCGTGAGGTGCCGAACTTGAAGAAAAGGTATAATTGTACTTGTTTTCAAGATTAATAAATATGTGATGTCCTTCTTCTTCCCAAATTATTGTTCAATGTTTGATTGAATATTTGTTTATGATCATATGATGATGTTAGTCAGATCATTATTTCATGTTTATTTGATTATAATTTATTTATATGCGGTCATATTGGTTTGAGGAAGGTATAATTTGTTTTGCAAGTCTCTTGGAGCAAGAGGAGCAAGAAGAGGATTGAAGAGCTGCTTGGATCAACCTTAATTTGGCTAAGGTATGAACCATTCTAATCTCTAAATCTTGTTTATATTTGCTTGTAGAACTATTTGCATCCACCTTTCAACCCTAGCACATTGATGGCCTCTTAAACCCTAGCCATAGGAAACTTTCCTTTACAACAGAACTGGCGACTCCACTGGGGAGAGCCTTGTCTGTTTGGGGTTTCTCTGTCTTTCTTTCAGTCTTTTGCATTGTTTCAGGTCCTTCTTGCCACTTAGGAACACTTTATAAGTCTGAAAACATATTGCCCCTGCCTTCCTAGGGTATCTTTTGACCTTTCTTGGGATTTTTTCCACCCATATGCGAGTTGCAGACTGAACAATCGCATGTCTGGTTTGGTACATGCGACTTTCTATACTGTCAACCCGCGTATGATACGTGACTTGTCAGCGGTACAACCCGTGTGTACTTGTAGATGCCACTTGCTATACTATCAACCCGCATATGACACGCGACTTGTCAGTAGTGAAACTCATATATGACATGCAACCTTTTAGTAGTGAAACTCGCGTATGCCCCTTTAAACAATGTTTTTTCCTCTTTTGTGTTTTTTCTTCTATTTGAAGGTTGTTTGGTAGGTATTTTGCTGTCCTCTGCAAGTGCATGACTCCAGGGAGTTAGTGTCATCATTTTTGGTTGTTCTTTATCTATGTGGTAAGCCTTTTTATAGCATTAGGGTTTTTCTTTGCTCATTCCCCCTACCCCCTTTGCTTTGTTTGTGTTTTGGCTTATGTTTCTGGTCAGCCTATGTTAGTAATATTTGTGTGAGTTCAGAAGCTTGTTGGTGTTTGTTTCCTTCTTCTTTTGTTGGTTAACTTCACTATGCCAAAATAGTTGACTTGTCTCTTATGCAAGTTTTCCTTCCAAGTAGGGTTTATACTGACTTTAGTTCATTCTAGAGTCTATTTGGTGGTTGTATAGCAGAGTTCCTTTTGCTTTGTTCTTGTTATCTGCATACTTTTGTTTGTAGGTAGTTTTTATTTTTCATTTATAAAAGAAAAATAAAAAGAACATATAGTGTTTTAATATGCATGTAGATTAGGGTTTTGTCTTTAATGCACTGCATATCATTATTTTTGAAAAAATAAAAAGAAATTGTTCTTTTGTGGATTTCAATTTTCTATTTGAAAAAGAAAGAGAATAGTTATTGCTTTTTTTCATTTCATTTCTCTTTGTTTAGTCATTTTGTTTCAACTTTGAGTCAAAATACCACATAAGTTTCACACCATTTACCATCTGACTAAAAACAACCCTTAAAATAAACGATATAATTTAAAAATTAGTAGTAAGTTTTATTTTATAGGGTCATACACCAACTAGCTCAAGCTAGACTTGTGGGATAGGGAGTTTAAACTCCCCACAAGTGTTAAAATTTTAGACGTAGTTGGCCAATCACTAGGTAAACCATTTTCTATGTTGATTGTATCTAGGAATCTCCTCTCAAACGAGAGTTAAGCACGAGGCCGCATGGAGACTTGGACTAAGGAGAGAACTCTTCGATTCCTTGTCAAAGCGTAGACCAAGGTTTTTGCACATCTGGGGATTCTGTCTTAGACAGAGTTTCAGGCTCTGCTACCCTGCCCATACATACGAACCAAGCTTGCAACTGTCCCCCTAGACTGTCAATATAGTTAAGGTAGCATTTAGTCTCTTTGACATCTACGGTTCATACACAGGTACGCCGGAAGGCTATTTCTGGTTGACCTTGGATGGGCTTGGAAGGTAACCGTAGTAGAAGGTGTGGGAGGGTGGTGGGTGATTCCTCCGCTTGTGCCTAAGAACATCTACAGGGACACCAAGTAACTATCTATCAGCTTTCTTTTGGAAAGCATATCTTATACCTATTTGTCTATTTGGATTTAGGAATTTTTAGTGAGTTCTATGTGGTTTCTCTGTACTTAGTTTTCCTTTAGGTGTGTGCTTCGTAATTTTGGTTGCCTATTAACCTCATAATTTTCCTCCTAGTTTGAAACTATGTCTAACACCCCTTTGAACACCAACCAAGAGATCCCCATGTTGGGAAATCCTTGTATTATTCCTCTCATGGGGAATGATGGTGTTCCCTTGATGGCCACCCTGAATCTACCTGGATTCACCCTAGGGCTACCGGTGTGGTAGTTTTCCACTCCAACCATCCTGAATGCTCCTGATGCTTCTCAAGTAAGCTCCTTATATCAAGGGCATCAAAACACTACTTCCCATTCACCTATAGTTGATTCTCCTCCTCCTTCTACCTCATGCATTGAAAGTATTGATACTAGTTATCGATAGTCTAAAAGGAGTAAAAGAAGAAGGAATAGGAAGAAGGCACATAAGCAAGGGGGCACCCATTCAACCTCTGCAATTCAAGTTGAAACTCTCCACCCATCCTCTGCAGTTCATGCTGGGGGAACCTATCCAAACTCTACAGGTCATGTTGGATCTAATCACTCAACCTCTACAAGTCAAGTTGATCTTCACCATCCAGCGTCTGTTGATCATGCTGGTGGGATCCTTCGAACTTGTCTAGGTCACATTGGATCCAGTCACTCAGCCTCTGTAGTTCATGCTTAGGGCACCCATTCAACCTCTGATGTTCAAGTTGAACCTCCCCATCCAACCTCTGCAAGTCATGATGGATCCATCCACCCAACCTCTGAAGTTCATGCTGGGGGCACACACTCCACTGCTGCAAAGCATGTTGATCCTAACCATTAAGCCTCTATTGTTCATGCTGGTGGTGCCCATCCAACCTCTGTAGGTCATGTTGGACCCAGCCTCTCAACCTTTGCAAGTCCTGTTGGGGGCAGTCTCTCAGCCTTTGTGGTTCATGCTGAAGACAATCCGTCAGCCACTATGAGTCATGTTGACACTACTGAAAAGACTATCCATTCAAAACACAAGCCCAAGTTTCCTTGTAAGCTTGTGAGGGATACCACCTTACTTATAAATGCCCTTCTATCATGGAGGTGCGAAGAGTTTGGTTTCATGGTCATGTTGGATCCATCCACCCAACCTCTGATGTTCATGCTGGGGGCACACACTCCATTGCTGTAAAGCATGTTGATCCTAACCATTAAGCCTCTATTGTTCATGCTGGTGGTGCCCATCCAACCTCTGAAGGTCATGTTGGACCCAGTATCTCTACCTTTGCAAGTCATGCTGGGGGCAGTCTCTCAGCCTTTGTGGTTCATGCTGAAGACAATCCGTCAGCCACTGTGAGTCATGTTGACACTGTTGAAAAGAATATCCATTCAAAACACAAGCCCAAGTTTCCTTGTAATCTTTGTGAGGGAGACCACCTTACTTATAAATTCCCTTCTATCGCGGAGGTGCGAAGAGTTTGGTTTCATGGTCATCCCGTTTTTGAACATTCTGAAGCTTTTCAACAACCAAACTCTCTTAGTCAGGTTGGACCGAGTTACCCAGCCTCTGGTGGTAATGCTGGGGAAAAATCTCAACCTCTGTAGATCATGTTAAGAGAAAATAGTCAGCCACTACTAGTCATGTTGACACCATTGAGAAAACTTGTTGTTCAAAGCGAAAACTTAAGTTCCCTCATAAGATATGCGAGGGAGATCATCTTACTCACCAGTGCCCTACTATTGCAAAGGTGCGAAGAGCGTGGTCCGAGACTCAAGAATTTCCTTCTCCTGAACAACCTATAGTTTTTCAACAACCTACTCAACCTTTGGTTGATCAAGTGGTTGAACCAGTCTCAGATTTGGTCAATCCCACTCTTCTTTAGGAGAGTGATCCTGATGTGATTGAAACAATGCCATATTTGGTCAATCCCACTCTCCCTTCAGAGAGTGACTTTCACGAAGCGGTTTAATCGATTCCATTGTTGATCAATCCCACTCTTCCTTTGGAGAGTGAAGTTCCTGCTAGTCATATCTTATTCACTGCCAGTTCAGATTTTACTGAACAAGGGGGCATTAAACTCACTTCGGATCAACCCCCACCAAGCTCTTAGATTGCTTCCTTTGATTGGGATAGCCTAGTTGAGCCACGTCTTCCTTATAATGCACCTTTCTAGATAAAGGTCAAAGTTTAACCATACATGATTGCTTGTTGTATTGTTGATGAAGGAGCTTCGGTTATTATCTTGTCTGCTTGTGCTTGGTGAGGCATGGGATCTCCCAGCCTTGTGTCGACTGCTAGTCAGTTATTGGTGTTTGATGGAAGAACGTGTATAGCCTTGGGAATTCTTTCTCAAACACCTGTTACTTTGGGTGGGAAGACTGTCTTAGTTGACTTCATGGTGATAGAAGACCCCTTGGAATTCAATATGCTCCTTGGACATGATTATGTCTATGCCATGCAAGCTGTGGTGTCAACATTCTTTCGGCTGATGTACTTTAATCATGGAAAAGAAATTGTCAGTATCGATCAACTGGATTTTCTTGATCTGTCTCTTAACCCAAATAGAGACCAAGTCTTTCCTTTATTAATTCCCAATGTTTCTGTAGACACTACCCTACCATATGTGAGCTATGTGGCCTCATGTCCTTTGCGTTCAATTGCTACTGAGAAGCATCCTTTGTTTTCATGCTTACCTTCTTGGGACTTGGTCCCAGTAGTTGAACAAGTGAGTCATCCTATACAGACTATGGAGCGTGCTCTCCACTTTGTTGATCCATTTGAAAGATTAGACATGTGTCCTATCTCAGATGATCTGCTTCATTTGGATGGAGTCTTCCTAGAGTCTTTGATACAGTCTGATCTTCTGTTGGATGTTGGTTCAATTGTCCCTAAGTCTAACCCTGATTTGCCTAGTAATCATGACCTTTCTTCTTATGTTGGTCTTGTTGAGTTATCATGTAACTAATTGATGTAACTGTTTCAAATTTCAACCTAGAAGGTAGTTATGGAACTAATTTACTTTTGTAATGATAAAAGGAAGATAAACATACAGTTTTGAGGGAGGGATTTTTCACTCAAGGAGAGGCTTTTGGAGCATTGATTTCTCAAGCTAGCACTTATAACTCTTATGTAAGTGGATGACTGTTATTGATTATATATAAACTGATAAGCCCTTTTACCTGTCATGCTTTTTCATTTCTGATCTGTTTGATTGCTCAATCTACAATTTCATTTCTTGTTTAAAGTTTTATTCATGTAAATGCTTGTAGCCTGTGGGTGGAATTAGTATTTCATGTGTAATGTTTATGGCTTATTGGGATGTGTTTGATCCCCAGTTTATCTAATTTGCATGATTCAATTATGTATTAGCTTGTGGATGTTTATTTCCTCCTTGCTGATGAAGTTTTTAAAACCCTGAAACCTATTTTATTTAATTTTACTTTTGAGATTGTGTTGGCTTGTTCTTCTGGTAGTCTAAGAACAATTTCTGGCACAAACATATTTGGCTCCATTGTCGGGGATGAAGCTGAAGTATATCTTCCCTAGGATATCATTATTCTTCTGATTTTGAGAGGTGAACAAAGTCAGAAAATATTTTAGACTACAAATTTTCACCGGTGACTCCACGATTAAAGATTCCACTGCAAGGAGAATTTTGTTGACAGAAAAATGAAGAAGCCAAATGGAAAGACTGGATATCAGCTTGTTACTTTACTCCATGAGGTTTTGTTCTTATTCATCAGTTCTTTCCTATCTTTCCCATTGCATGTCAAAAGAATTATTTTTTGTTGTCTATTTCGATGATCATAAACCTTCAAGTACATATCCCACATTGGAAGAAGAAAATCTTCATTCTTCTTGTGTTATTGATGTTGATCCTATTCCTTCATTTGAAATACATGTTCAGAATGATATACATATACCCATATCTCTTGAAGCTGATTATTCTGGTCATCTTGTAGAGAATAAAGATGGTCTATTACCTTCTACCATCACTGCTGAAACTTCCGAACAGAAGATGTTTAGACCTATTAGGTTTCCATCTCTCTTACATCCTTACCCTTCCTACTTTGTTGAATATCTTCCCCATTTTACTGGAAAAGACCATATTACAGCAGAGAAGCATTTAGAATTTTTTCATAATTTCATTGATAATTTTGAAATCATGCATGAGGATGTTGTCATGAGGTTATTTTCGAAATCCTTTGCTGGAGATGTTGGGTTTTGGTTCCGAAATTTAAAAGCTGATTCAATTGGATCATGGGAAGAGTTACATGATGTATTTTTGAAGTATTGGGGTAAGAATAAATCTTATGATCAATTTCTTTCCAAATTTTATAGTTTGAAAAGGGAAAATGATGATCCAATTACTAAATTTAATTGGAGGTTTCAAAGTTTTTATATCAGTATGCCTACAGAGATCAGACCTTCGGAAAAACTTGCTATGGTATATTATGTTATGGCTCAACATTCAGATCTTGTCTTGTTACTGTTAGAAAGAAAATCATCATCTTTAAGACAATTGTTTGAGGATGCAAAAGGAGTGGAGGAGAACATCCGAGCTTACAAAATGCTTCGAGATCAGGCTCATGTTGAAGATATACAAGCTTATGAATAGGAAGAAGAACGTAGGTATCATTCATATTTAAGACAGTTTTCTTCATCATTTTTAGATTTTCATATGAACAAGGATATAAATGATGCTTGTGTTGATTCTTCATATCAGTTTGCTGACTTTTTCGATGATAACATACTTTCAGTGGATTATAGTAGAAATTTCTTAATTCCTACTATGAGATTATCATGTTATGAAGAAGAAGTTTCTACTCTTCAACCTCTTACTATTGATATAAGAAATAAGTTGCCATTCTTGACTTATGGTCACTTTCAGAGTTTTATTTGTTCAAGTTTTGATCAGGGGTTTTATTTTAAAGGTTGAAAAGCAGTTTGAAAAGCTCTTGCTTTCCATTGTTGATCCAAAGTTTAAAAAAAATAGCAATGGAGAGGAAGAGAATGCTTCACTTTATGATGAATATAATGAAGACATTGAAGTTTTAAATCGGAAATTTCATGATCCCGTGGCTTCTTGGATGGAGTTGTATTTTTCAAAATTTTCTAATGTTCCATATTTTGGCATACTTCCTATTTCCAGTCATAAGTATCAGCTGTATCAGTTTCCTACAGACTCTTTATTGCATTTATCACATCTTTTGTGGGTTTTCTCAAACAGTAGCATGCATGAAATTATGATTCTCAGTCAAATGGTTTCTTGGATTCATTGGAAGTATGATTACACTTGATTGGGTTGTTTCCTCCGATTAGAAGTAGGAGTAAATAGAAGAATAAGCTCGCTATACGAGCATGTAGATTCTTTTCAGTATGCTGGTTTGTAGCAGTATTTTTTCATTTCAGAGGTATGTGTTCAGAGTTTGACAAAGTTGTAGAGATTTGGTAAATGACTCCATCACCCAATGAATAAGGCACAAGGTCTACAGGTTCTTGAAGCCTCACGAGAAGAACTTCATCCCGCAGCAAGAGCCATATGTTATAACTAGATCTTCTTCTTAGTTTATCTATTCTTTTTGTCCTAATTTTCAACCGTTGGTTTAAAATGATTTTATATTTCATGTTGATTTTAAGAATTTTTGACAATCAATAATTTTGGTTGGATTTAATGCTTTTAATGGTTGAATCATTTCATTATTTTAGTTTTAAGGTTTGTCTTTTGGGCTTATTAGTTAATATGTACATCTTTAAGCTTTCAAAATCTTATAATAAAAGTTCATTCCAAGTTTTGATTTATAATATAACTCTCATTTTTGAGTCCTTTGTCAAATATTTTCATGAGGAGATTCCTGTAGCAGCTCTGTTTTTTCTGTTTTTGTCATTGTCATTGGGAGCATATTACGAGGAGATGGAAATGAATTCAGGAAAAATAAAAGACGTTTTTGTCCAAAACAAACTAGTTCACAAAATCCTCTCTCAGTTTTGTAGCAACTATTATTGTTTGAGAGATTCGAATTCATCTTTGTGGCCTATTTTCAGGGTTTGAATTATTTAATAATTTCCTGTTTTAGTCACAAATTTTTAGAACATATTTCGATCAATTGAAGAGGAATTTTGAAAAAACAAGAGAGGTTTTTGTTCATAACATAATCATTTAAAATAACCTCTCTCAGTGTTTAAACAGGTGTTCCTAATCGAGAGATATGAAGGAATATTTGAGACCCCAATTTCAAGAAATTCACCAAATTTCCCCAAATACGATTTGCTATTTCTGGGTTAATTATCTTTAAAGATTTTGAGTTATCATGTAACTAATTGATGTAAATGTTTCAAATTTTGACCTAGAAGGTAGTTATGGAACTACTTTACTTTTGTAATGATAAAATGAAGACAAACATACAGTTTTGAGGGAGGGAATTTTCACTCAAGGAGAGGCTTTTGGAGCTTTGATTTCTCAAGCTAGCACTTATAACTCTTATGTAAGTGGATGACTATTATTGATTATATATAAACTGATAAGCCCTTTTACCTGTCATGATTTTTCATTTCTGATCTATTTGATTGCTCAGTCTACAATTTCATTTCTTGTTTAAAGTTTTATTCATGTAAATGCTTGTAGCCTATGGGTGGAATTAGTATTTCATGTGTAATGTTTATGGCTTATTGGAATGTGTTTGATCCCTAGTTTATCCAATTTGCATGATTCAATTCTATATTAGATTGTGGATGTTTATTTCCTCCTTGCTGATGAAGTTTTTAAAACCCTAAAACCTATTTTATTTAATTTTACTTTTGAGATTGTGTTGGCTTGTTCTTCTGGTAGTCTAAGAATAATTTCTGGCACAAATAGAGACTATTTCACTGAATTACCATGGAGGTTGTACCTCAAGGTCTAGACACAATTTAGACATCCCATAAAAAGGTAACACACATCCCCAATGAGGGTACAACAACATACAATGATAATATACATCTGAATAACTATTGAAGTTGCAAATACATCAACAATAGCAAGAGTGAAATAGCATCTTCATTTAGTATATTCTCCATAATGTGATGGTTTTTCTTTCTCATGGAATTGAATACGGCATGGTCAATTTTTTTTGTTGTCGCAAATTATTCAAAGTGAAACAACCTATGCCTTGGCAATGTGGATTGCATGTTTTGGAAGTGATCATGTTAATTGTTTTTTATGGATAGGATTAGTGATATCTGTTTTCTTCTATTGTCAACTATATCCAAGATAATAACAGTTTCCCCTCGAAGAGTGAATACCATGTTTCAGAACTACTCTTACCCATTCCAAAATAACATTTACATACAGTTTGCAAAATGAAACTCTCAATATGAAAATAAATAAGCAACTTGTAATTAAATACGAAATTTTTAAACATTCAAGAATAAAATTCCAATTCCAAGAAGAAGATAAATTCAGAGCCACAGAAATACCAATAAATTATTTTTGTACAACAATGAACATTGAAAAAGATTAAGCAGACTAAAGGAATACCTGCAAATTTGACAAAGTGGTGTTGGTTTATCCCACAATACTGAGAGGGGG
>LPNX010694723.1:57712-75398 GCA_001517045.1 Pseudotsuga menziesii
AAATAGGATGGGGTTGACTCTGGTGCATATGGAAACTAGTCATGGTCATATTCAAGCATTGCAGGTTTTAAATTGTTGCACATATTTAGTTTTTAATAGGAATGAAACTTTTAGTTCCACTCTAGATCTCAATGACTTCGTAAGATTGTAGGTCGACACCTAGCTCCTTTCGGGATTAATTTTAACATGCCCATGGGTAAGCTATTTAATCTTTAGTTATATTCGTGACTTAAATTTTGATATTCAGTAGCTAATCTAGCTTTATACTGCTTAATTTTTAATTATCTTTACATGACTTCTATAACACTGAATTCGGCAGGGTGTTAACTCCATAATAGCTTTTATCACTTGTTAGATTTAAATACTAAAAAAAACTGAAAATATTGGAATCATAATTAAAGTTACGTTATCTATTGTTTATATATTTTAATTATGAAATTATTATTATATTTCAATTAATTAAAAAAAATTAAAATTTGCATTTTTAAAACCTTTGAAACCATCAATTACAAATGATCTAAATCTTTGTTTTATTTTATTTATATGCTAAGTTCTCGTTTGATTTAAAAACCAATTAAAAACATAAAACTACAATTTTTAATTGTTAAAATTGTGACTTTGAAATGATCGAATTTGATTGAGAAGAGATGCATTGCAGTTCCAACTTTGTAATGCATTGATTCAAATACCACTATGGATACATTTTATGGCCCTATCCAGGTTCGAGAGGGATCAAGTTCTCCTACTTGGGTGGGAAATGGACAACTTGCTTAAGTAATTTTAAAATAGGGTAAATATCATTAGAATAATGAGCTGAGTAACATTAATAATAATATAATGAAATAGTTTTCCAAAAATTGCTTTATTTGTCTTCCTTTAAAACTAATAGTGAATATTAAGAGTAGTTAATGAGTAAAATTATCCATATAAAAGTTTAAAATCTAGATTTCCAGAATAAATTGGAATTTGAAAAACCTTTTACCATCCAAAGAAGATTTTAAACATTTATCCAATTGTTTTTGAGAAATGACTTGTTTTTCTCTATAACTAAAAATGAATATTTACATGTTAGGTTGGACTTGAGAAACTTTCCCTCCTCTATTTTGAAAATGTATATACATGCAAATAATAGGCGAAATCATAACCCTCCCAATACCTTGCTTCATCTCAAGCTTTCTATAAAATATCAACGTCAAATTTCCAACCCAAGCTATAATCAAGAATGTAGCAAAATCTCCTCGATCGGTTCTCTGTTGTGATCAAATAAATTCATATAGAGAATGGATTCACATCAAAAATTGTTTCATGCAGCAATAAAAGATGGAAACTAGAAGGCAATATCAAAACCGATCCTCAGTATACATTCATGCAAGAATGCATCACCCATTATACAATACAATCATATCTTTTGCAGGTACTGAACTATAGCAATACCACACTCAGCTACACATAATATTAGCACAAATATTTTATTCATCTCTAATCAATTAACATAAATGATCAATAGAAACATAACATACAATGGACACTTAGCTTGAATAGATTATTTCTAGTTATTGAATGCTCCTCCCAACCTTAAGCTCCCTGTATCAAATACTTATGTTTGACCAACATGTTAGCCCATGCTGGGAAATGATTTCCACTATGGACAGAATAACAATAGAATTCCCTCACCAAAATCTTCCAACATTACTTAACACTAAACTCACAACTGTAGCTGGGCTTATCCTAAAAATAGAGGTCAAGTTTTAAATCTTTTGATTATAACAATTACTCTTGGCTTTTATGCGGAGCATTAACAATCTTACCGTTTAGTTTCCTAATAGGTTAACGCTTAGAATTGACTTATGTTGCCTCTACTCGTATCTACTCAACAGTGAGTACCCTTATTCTTACTGTGCCCCTTGTTCGGCATGCCTGAGCTTAAAAAAAAAGGACGTTCGCTCCATCCAACGGACCAACAGCGAAGTCAACCATTGACTTCGCTGTTGGTCCGTTGGATGGACCTAACGTAATGTTTGTTAAGGATGGCCGTTTGGCATTTCATTGATATAGTTATCTTTTACATGGGAGACCCGCTTGAGCAAGTCGACGTCTTCAAGCACTAGGGGAATGGCCTCTCCAAAATCTCAGCACAATGGGCACACCGTCTTAATGGATACCTATCTCAGAAAATCCCAGGACGATGGAGATCACTATCTCAGAGGAATATACAATGGAGTTCGGTTCTTCAACTATATACCAAACTACCCTTCAACCCACAACAAATATAAATTGGGATCGTCGTCTCCAATACACAATGGAGTGCATCCTTCATGGTGAACAATATAAAATGGGAGTGTGGCCTCTCCAACATGAAATGGAGTGCGCCCTCACCAGAGAATAATATAACAAAGGAGTGTGTAATCTCCAATTTACAATGGAGTGTTCCCTTCATGAGAACAATGTTATGGGGTCAAACCTCCTATAGAGGTTTCCCTCCTCTACTTCAAGAAAGTGTAATATAGTCAGCAATCGAACATCCTACTAGTGTCACCCTCTTCTATTGCAAAAAAGAGTATTATAATCACGGGTCGAACCTCCTACAGAGGTCACCCTTTTCTACTACATGAAAATGAAACATTAATTTAATAAAATAAATGGGTCGTTCCCTTGTACAAGAGGTCTGCTTCTTAACATGCAAATGCAAAAACAATTTAATAAACGAATGGCTCGATCCTCGATACAAGATATTTCCCTTCTTAACATGCAAATACAACAACAATTTAATAAACAAATGAGTCAATTCTCTTGTACAGAGGTTTCCCTTTTTCACATGCAAATGCAACATGATGCAAATAGAACAACAATTTAATAAATAAATGAGTCAATTCTCTTGTACAGAGGTTTCCCTTTTTCACGTGCAAATGCAACATGACGTTAATAAACAAATGGGTCAATCCTCTCTACAAGTGGTCTTCCTTCTTAACATGCAAATGCAACATCAATTTAATAAACAAATCAGTCGATCCCGTGGGCAAGAGGTCACCATTCTTAACATGCAAATGCAACCGCAATTTAATAAGCAAATGGGTTGATCCTCTTGTACATTCGCTTTTCTCAACTATCACTACAATAAATCCTAACTCGTCTCTTTTTAGTGTAATTTTTTTTTACATTGAGTGTTTAAACTAGATGCTACATGGGACGCGCCATGGTCAAAACTTAAAGCGTCTCAAAAAACGTCTTTTTTGCTTCCTACATACAATCTTTTCTGACATCCAAAATAACGTCTAATTTTTTGCTTCGAGAATAAGGTCCAAATTTTCTTTCTAAACAACTTCGAGGTTTTCTTCGTAAATAACATCCTATTTTGCTTCCTAGAGAGTGCCCTCGTCTGCTTCCTAAATGACATCCTCGTTAGCACCATATTTGCATCGTTCATGGAACCATGTTAACATCTATTTTTGCATCTATGTTCACACCATATTTGCATCCAAATTAGCATCCAATATTGCATCCATTTGTGCTACCACTATAGCGTCCCATTTTGCACGAGGTTTTACTTTTAAATATGCATCAATTTTCGCTTTCAAATTTTCACCAAATTTTGCATCATGTTTTGCAACCAAAATGGAACCTAATATTTCTTTTATTGTTGCACCATATTTTGCTTTTTATGTAGCGCCATGTTTTGCATCCAAAGTAACGTCTTATTTTGCTACCATATCAACGCCATGTTTATCTTCATCATTAGAGCCAAAAGTTGCATCTCTTTTAATGCCTAGTTTTGCATCTCTATTGACGTCCACATTATAACAATGTTTTTCTACCACTTTAATGTCCAATTTATCGCCCACTTTTACTCCCATGTTTGCGACACATTCAGCGTCCTGTTTAGCTCCTTGGATTTCTTCTTATTTTGGTTCCTTATGAACGTCGCGTTTAGCTTCTCATTTAGTATATAATTTTTGTTCTCTATTGGCCTCTACTTTATCTTCCAAAACAACATCAAAATTGGCTTCCAACTTAGCTCTAGGTTTTTCATCCAATGTTGCTTCTAGATTTATGGCTTAGTGGGCTTCTGTTTTAGGTCCTATTTTTGCTTTCTATTTTTCTTCTTTATTAACACCATATTAGGCTCTCTCGGTGCTCTTAGCCCAGTATGGGGGAGATCCTCTCACGTTAGTCATGTTACGCTAGCCGACATAAAAAAAACATTATGTTAACCGAAAAAAAAATTATATTGTTGATTCATATATTTATATAGTGTAAACAAAAAAGAATATAGAAAAAAACATGTCGCATAATTCATCAAATAGTAAAAACCCAATAATAAAACTAAATGAAAAGTAATTAAAAGATCCATGTTAAACCCGGATTTACCAAACACTACAGGGATCAAAATGTTTGAGGTGTAATTTTTTATGAACATTTAAAAATTTAAGATAAAAACAACTTACACTTAAAGAAATTGGATCCCTCTCGGTGCTTTCTAGATCTAAGTTTTAAATGGATCTATGTTGGTTATTTAACACCTACAACTATATCCAATTGTGTGCTAATATATTTATTATATCAAATTATTATATTTATCCATTAATTCAATAGTTCTCATATATCATTTACTTCATAGATATGAAATAACATAATGAAACGTTCAAATTAATTGTATAGTATTTCTGAAAAAATTAAACACAAAAACTATATTTATCTAAAGGAGTAATATCATGATATATATATCAATTTTCCATGAAAATATCATCAACTTCCAATATATATAAATTTACAATATAACAAAAACCACAAAGTAGCAATATCCCCACATAGCAAGTTGTAGCATTACAGGTTGAAAAAAATGCCTTTAATTGTGCATTATTGTATGTGCATTATTATATACAACAATAATGCACAACATAATAAAAAATTTCAATTTATATATTTTATTATTTTTTAAAGGCATTTCATATAAAGAAATAATGAACTGCTAAAAAAACTTAATGCATTTAAGATGATGCAATGGGTATGAACAAACATATACATTATGCATGTTAGATGTTATTTGTGTGTGTCAACAATAAATATTTCAGATGTAGTACCAACATGTAGTTGTTTTCGTCTATAAAAGAACATAATAGGGAGTTGGCAAAATACTAGCAACATTTTTTCTGAAATGAGAATATGAGATAATGTGAATGCATATAGATATATGCATTTTCAAAATAGAGGGAACGTTTCTCCATAGTTTTACCAACATGTGGATGTTTTCATCAATAAAAAACAGAATAGAGAGTTGGAAAATAACTAGCGACATTTTTTTCTATTAGAGAAAAGAGAATATGAGATAATGTGAATGCGTATATATATACATTTTCAAAATAGAGGAGGGAAAGTTTCTCAAGTCAAGGTTAAACCTAACATGTAAATATTCATTTTTAGTTATAGAGAAAAACAAGTCATTTCTCAAAAACATTTGGATAAATGTTTAAAATCTTCATTGGATGGTAAAAGGTTTTTCAAATTCCAATTTATTCTGGAAATCTAGATTTTAAACTTTTATATGGATTATTTTACTCATTAACTACTCTTAATATTCACTATTAGTTTTAAAGGAACACAAATAAAGCAATTTTTGGAAAACTATTTCATTATATGATTATTAATGTTACTCAGCTCATTATTCTAATGATATTTACCCTATTTTGAAATTACTTAAGCAAGTTGTCCATTTCCCTCCCAAGTAGTAGAACTTGATCCCTCTCGATGCTAGGTAGAGACATAAGATGGATCCATAGTGGTATTTGAATCAATGCATTACAAAGTTGGAATTGCAATCCATCTCTTCTCAATCAAATTCGATCATTTCAAAGTCACAATTTTAACAATTAAAAATTGTAGTTTTATGTTTTTAATTGGTTTTTAAATCAAACGAGAACATAGCATATAAATAAAATAAAACAAAGATTTAGATCATTTGTAATTGATGGTTTCCAAGGTTTTAAAAATGCAAATTTTAAGTTTTTTTAATTAATTGAAATATAATAATAATTTCATAATTAAAATATATAAACAATAGATAACGTAACTTTAATTATGATTCCAATATTTTCAGTTTTTTTTAGTATTTAAATCTAACAAGTGATAAAAGCTATTATGGAGTTAACTCCCTAAGCTATTATGGAGTTAACTCCCTGCTGAATTCAGTGTTATAAAAGTCATCTAAAGATAATTAAAAATTAAGCAGTATAAAGCTAGATTAGCTACTGAATATCAAAATTTAAGTCACGAATATAACTAAGGATTAAATTGCTTACGCATGGGCATGTTAAAATTAATCCCGAAAGGAGATAGGTGTCGACCTACAATCTTACAAAGTCATTGAGATCTAGAGTGGAACTAAAAGTTTCATTCCTTTTAAAAACTAAATATGTGCAACAATTTAAAACCTGCAATGCTTGAATATGACCATGACTAGTTTCCATATGCACCAGAGTCAACCCCAGCCTATTTCCTATTGTAACTGAAGCGTTGTGTCTCAATAGTAAGTATAAGAGGTTGTTTCACATGTTTATAAATTATCCATACACGTGATTTAATCAAATTCTTGGTATCTTGGTTCGTAGAACTAGCCTAGATGCAGTAATGAAGAGGAGTATTTCCATCACAGTCTATCTCATTCTGATCGAAATTTCCATTAAGAAGCAATTTCACAATTGCTTCATCTCCCCTCTAGAATGAGTTCAAGAAATGATGAGTGGTTTACTAGTGGAAAATTGAAATATAAAATGCCATTAAACCAATTTGGGAATAATTATGTCTAAAGGAAGATTTGTTTGGTATTAGTACACCTAGAAAGCTCGAACTAGTGGAGAAAAAGAAGCATTAGTACTCATTCTTCTGGCCTCCATATATTTTGGAACATCAGGCCTATACAACAACAAGAGTTCCAATACAAAGAGCAAGAGTTTATGCCGTCGATTCTTAGAATCTGCTATGCTCCTTGTGATTCTATGATATGGATAATAATTATTAGTACTACTACTCTGAGCTTCAATATTCCATAGAGATACAACTTTTCGAACCACATTCTTGATGATCATTGCATGGATATAAGGCTCCTCATGACTTTGTACCAAGGCAGAAAGAATATAATCAACAGATACAATAAGAAAAATTGTGAAGGGAACTATGTGGCCATGTATAGCTTTCTTGTATGCTAATTGTGGGACATATTTCATGTTCACTGTGAGAACTCTCACCACAATTCTGACTAGGGTTTTATGAATTCAATTTTTTTTTGTGTGAGTGAGAAATGCTGATAGGGGGAGCTGAAGTTCCTTTGCCATTGTTGTCAAAGGTGGATAATGTTTAAAGGTTTCCATCAATCCCAAAGGGGGATATTGTTGGCAAATTTGGGTTATAGTTTTCATTGATGTCAAAGATGGTCATGAATGACAAAGGAATAACGAGTGGATATGATGGTAGGACAAACTCAGTGACAGACTAAGGTAGTGATGACATGGTACAATGATGAGGTTGCATAGTTATATGCATGAGATCTAATAAATGAGGATCAGTTTTGGTATAATCCGTAAAGGCATAATGCAGATCCACATTAGTTCCAGAATGGACAGTTTGGAATCATCCCGCACAAGATCCTACAGTTAGTAAGAATCCCACAAAAGATAGGCGGAAAAGAAAAAATTCCGCAAAAGATCAAGATCGAACGATCAGGGATAAATATGCAAAGGAAATTAATGGTCCAGGAAAATGTGGAAACAAAATTGCGGAAGGAAATTGTTGGAGTCCAAACTAGGAAAATGTGATCCTGCATCCCACATCCTACAATCCAAAATGCAGAAACAAAATTCCAGAAGGAAATTGTGGAAGTCCAAACTAGGAAAATGTGATCCCACATCACGCATCCTGCATCCCACAATTCGCAAGATCAACGGTCATAAAAGACTCCGTAAAAGAGATTGACGATGTGAAAGAAAATTTGCAGGAAGAAAATTGTGGAAGTAACAGATTTTATGAACCCGCATCCCGCATCCTGCAATCTGGAAGATCGAACGGCTGAGATTAGTTCCTCTAAAAAGAGATTGATGATGCAGAAGGAAAATGCAGAAAGGGAATTTCAGAAATAATGTTTAAAGATTCAATGAACCCGCATCCTACATCCCGCAATCCAGAAGATCGGATGGCTGAGATTAGTTCTTCTAAAAAGAGCTTGATGATGTGGAAGGGAAATGCAGAAAGGGAATTTCAAAAATAACTTTTGAAGATTCAATGCACCTATATCTTGCATCCCACAATGTGATTTTTGAAATATCAATGGTCACAGAAGAGCCCACAGGAGATCAACGGTGCAGATCAATCACTGCAGAAAGACGATTGCAGAAAGACAATTGCGGAAAGCAGAAAGTCAGAGTTTTGAAGAGTTGGGTTCCCGCGTCCCGCAATCCGCAAAATATAAAATCAACGGTCAGGAAAATGTTCGACGAAGATCAACAGTGGGGAATAGTTGATGAGGAAATCATGGTGCATAAATATGATTTCGAGGAGAAAATCTATGTGCTAGATCAACGGACTGGAGAGATTCAAAATTAGAACAAATGGCCTGGATTGATTCTAGAGAAGGAGATTGCACAAGCATCAAAAAATGTTAAACAGAACTGTTGAAATGAATTCCGAGATGTTTCAAGAACAAAACGATGCTTTTTCTGAAAGTTATGAATGAAATGATGCGACTATTGAATAGTTAAGTTGATGAATCGTCGCATCTGGAAGTAAACAGTCATAATTCAAAAGGAAGGAGCGCCACTATGGAGAGATGCGTTTATGGGAAATAGGTAACGATTATTTATTGTATGAATTTGTAAAGAATGAAGATGTCTTTGTGAGCAAGTTTAACAAAGCCCAAAGTGAATATTTTTCAATTGTTCCAAAAGACTGAGAAATTCAGTGTAGGGTGGAAGGGTAGTGCTAGGGCAGGCAACAGGTTTGCACGGGGTTGAAGCCTCCATCCAGTTGAAACTGGAGAACAGGGTGTCGTAGCATCCTTGTCTATTGAAGCAGGAAGAAAACCAAAAGGGTGTTTTAACATCCTAGTCTGTAGTTGTAGTCAAAACCTAGGGTGTGTTTTTGGCATTCTTTTTGTTGCAGGGGATAAATTTTTTTGTAAATTCATCTTATTAATGAGTTTGTTCTGGTGGTTTTCTTTTTTGAGGTTTCAATGATAAAATCTGTGTCTTGTTTGTTGATTATGTGTATTTTAAAGTAAAAAATGACAATAGTGATTCACCCCCCCCCACTCTCAGTATTGTGGGATAAACCGACACCACTTTGTCAAATTTGTAGGTATTCCTTTAGTCTGCTTAATCTTTTTCAACGTTCATTGTGGTACAAAAATATTTTCTTGGTATTTCTGTGGTTTTGAATTTATCTTCTTCTTGCAATTGGAATTTTAATCTTGAATGTTTAAAAATTTCGTATTTAATTACAAGTTGTTTATTTATTGTCAAATTGAGAGTTTCATTATGCAAACTGTATGTAAATGTTATTTTGGAATGGGTAAGAGTAGTTCTGAAACATGGTATTCACTCTTCCAGGGGAAACTGTTATTATCTTGGATATTGTTGACAATAGAATAAAATAGATATCACTAATCCTATCCATAAAAAATAATTAACATGATCGCTTCCAAAACATGCAATCCACATTGCCAAGGCATAGGTTGTTTCACTTTGAATAATTTGCAACAAAAAAAAATTGTTCATGCCCTATTCAATTCCATGAGAAAGAACAACCATCACATTATGGAGACTATACTAAATGAAGATGCTATTTCACTCTTGCTATTGTTGATGTATTTGTAACTTCAATAGTTATTCAGATGTATATTATCATTGTATGTTGTTGTACCCCCATTGGGGATGTGTGTTACCCTTTTATGGGATGTCTAAATTGTGTCTAGACCTTGAGGTACAACCTCCATGGTAATTCAGCGAAATAGTCTATGTTTGTGCCAGAAATTGTTCTTAGACTACCAGAAGAACAAGCCAACACAATCTCAAAAGTAAAATTAAATAAAATAGGTTTTAGGGTTTTAAAAACTTCATCAGCAATGAGGAAATAAACATCCACAAGCTAATATAGAATTGAATCATGCAAATTGGATAAACTGGGATCAAACACATCCCAATAAGCCATAAACATTACACATGAAATACTAATTCCACCCATAGGCTACAAGCATTTACATGAATAAAACTTTAAACAAGAAATGAAATTGTAGACTGAGCAATCAAATAGATCAGAAATGAAATCATGACAGATAAAAGGGTTTATCAGTTTATATGTAATCAATAACAGTCATCCACTTACATAAGAGTTATAAGTGCTAGCTTGAGAAATCAAAGCTCCAAAAGCCTCTCCTTGAGTGAAAAATCCCTCCCTCAAAACTGTATGTTTGTTTTCCTTTTATCATTACAAAAGTAAAGTAGTTCCATAAATACCTTCTAGGTCAAAATTTTAAACATTTACATCAATTATTTACATGATAACTTAAAATCTTTAAAGATAATTAACCCAAAAATAGCAAATCGGATTTGGGGAAATTTGGCGAATTTCTGGAAATTTGGGTCTCAAAGACGCCTTCATATATCTCGATTCGGAACACCTGTGTAAACACTGAAAGAGGTTGTTTTAAATTATTATGTTATGAACAAAAACCTCTCTTGGTTATTCAAAATTCCTCTTCAATTGATCGAAATATGTTCTGAAAATTTGTGACTAAAACAGGAAATTATTAAATAATTCAAACCCTGAAAATAGGCCACAAAGATGAATTCGAATCTCTCAAACGATAATAGCTGTTACAAAACTGAGAGAGGTTTTTGTGAATTATTCTGTTTTAGACAAAAACCTCTTTTAGTTTTCCTGAATTCATTTACATATCCTCGTAATATGCACCCAATGACAATGACAAAAACAGGAAAAACAAAGCTGCTACAAGAATCTCCTCATGAAAATATTTGACAAAGGACTCAAAAATGAGAGTTAGATTATAAATAAAAACTTGGAATGAACTTTTATTATAAGTTTTTGAAATCTTAAAGATGTACATATTAACTAATAATCCCAAAAGACAAACCTTAAAACTAAAATAATGAAATGATTCAACCATTAAAAGCATTAAATCCAACCAAAATGATTGATTGTCAAAAATTCTTAAAATCAACATGAAATATAAAATCATTTTAAACCAATGGTTGAAAATTAGGAAAAAAAGAACAGATAAACTAAGAACAAGATCTAGTTATAACATCTGGCTCTTGCTGCGGGATGAAGTTCTTCTCATGAGGCTTCAAGAACATGTAGACCTTATGCCTTATTCATTGGGTGATGGAGTCATTTACCAAATCTCTGCAACTTTGTCAAACTCTGAACACATACCTCTGAAATGAAAAAATACTGCTACAAACCAGCATACTGAAAAGAATCTACATGCTCGTATAGCGAGCTTATTCTTCTATTTACTCCTACTTCTAATCGAAGGAAACAACCCAATCAAGTGTAATCATACTTCCAGTGAAGCCAAGAAACCATTTGACTGAGAATCATAATTTCATGCATGCTACTGTTTGAGAAAACCCACAAAAGATGTGATAAATGCAATAAAGAGTCTGTAGGCAGCTGATACAGCTGATACTTATGACTGGAAATATGAAGTATGCCAAAATATGGAACATTAGAAACTTTTGTAAAATACAACTCCATCCAAGAAGCCACGGGATCATGAAATTTCTGATTTAAAACTTCAATGTCTTCATTATATTCATCATAAAGTGAAGCATTCTCTTCCTCTCCATTGCTGTTCTTTTTAAACTTTGGATCAAGAATGGAAACCAAGAGATTTTCAAACTGCTTTTCAACCTTTAAAATAAAACTCCTGATCAAAACTTGAACAAATAAAACTCTGAAAGTGACCATAAGTCAAGAATGGCAACTTATTTCTTATATCAATAGTAAGAGGTTGAAGAGTAGCAACTTCTTTTTCATAACATGATAATCTCATAGTAGGAACTAAGAAATTTCTACTATAATCCACTGAAAGTATGTTATCATCGAAAAAGTCAGCAAACTGATATGAAGAATCAACACAAGCATCATTTATATCCTTGTTCATATGAAAATCTGAAAATGATGAAGAAAACTGTCTTAAATATGAATGATACCTACGTTATTCTTCCTATTTATAAGCTTGTATATCTTCAACATGAGCCTGATCTCGAAGCATTTTATAAGCTCGGATGTTCTCCTCCACTCCTTTTGCATCCTCAAACAATTGTCTTAAAGATGATGATTTTCTTTCTAAGAGTAACAAGACAAGATCTGAATGTTGAGCCATAACATAATATACCATAGCAATTTTTTCTGGAATTCTGATCTCTGTAGGCATACTGATATAAAAACTTTGAAACCTCCAATTAAATTTAGTAATTGGCTCATGATTTTCCCTTTTCAAACTATAAAATTCAGAAAGAAATTGATCATAAGATCTATTCTTACCCCAATACTTCAAAAAGACATCATGTAACTCTTCCCACGATCCAATTGAATCAGCTTTTAAATTTCGGAACCAAAACCCAACATCTCCAGCAAAGGATTTCGAAAATAACCTCATGACAACATCCTCATGCATGATTTCAAAATTATCAATGAAATTATGAAAAGATTCTAAATGCTTCTCTGCTGTAATATGGTCTTTTCCAATAAAATGGGGAAGATATTCAACAAAGAAGGAAGGGTAAGGATGTAAGAGAGATGGAAGCCTAAGAGGTCTAAACATCTTCTGTCTGAGTCTAGACTAAAAATCTGTGAGTTGAAAATGAGGTTCAACAAGCTCTTCGGAAGTTTCAGTAGTGATGGTAGAAGGTAATAGACCAGCTTTATTCTCTACAAGATGACCAGAATAATCAGCTTCAAGAGATATGGGTATATGTATATCATGCTGAACATGTATTTCAAATGAAGGAATAGGATCAACATCAATAACACAAGAAGAATACAGATTTTCTTTTTCCAATGTGGGATATGTACTTGAAGGTTTATGATCATCGAAATAGATAAAACAAAAAATAATTCTTTTGACATGCAATGGAAAAGATAGGAAAGAACTGATGAATAAGAACAAAACCTCATGGAGTAAAGTAACAAGCTGATATCCATTCTTTCCATTTGGCTTCTTCATTTTTCTGTCAACAAAATTCTTCTTGCAGTGGAATCTTTAATCGTGGAGTCACCAGTGAAAATTTGTAGTCTAAAATATTTTCTGACTTTGTTCACCTCTCAAAATCAGAAGAATAATGATGTCCCAGGGAAGATATACTTCAGCTTCATCCCTGACAACGGTGCCAAAGATGTTTGTGCCAGAAATTTTTCTTAGACTACCAAAAGAACAAGCCAACACAATCTCAAAAGTAAAATTAAATAAAATAGGTTTTAGGGTTTTAAAAGCTTCATCGGCAAGGAGGAAATAAACATCCACAAGATAATACAAAATTGAATCATGCAAATTGGATAAACTGGGGATCAAACACATCCCAATAAGGCATAAACATTACACATGAAATACTAATTCCACCCACAGGCTACAAGCATTTACATGAATAAAACTTTAAACAAGAAATGAAATTGTAGACTGAGCAATCAAACAGATCAGAAATGAAAAAGCATGACAGGTAAAAGGACTTATTAGTTTATATATAATCAATAACATTCATCCACTTATATAAGAGTTATAAGTGCTAGCTTGAGAAATCAAAGCTCCAAAAGCCTCTCCTTGAGTGAAAAATCCCTCCCTCAAAACTGTATGTTTGTCTTCCTTTTATCATTACAAAAGTAAATTAGTTCCATAACTACCTTCTAGGTCGAAATTTGAAACAGTTACATCAATTATTTACATGATAACTCAACAAGACCAACATAAGAAGAAAGGTCATGATTACTAGGCAAATCAGGGTTAGACTTAGGCACAATTGAACCAACATCCAATAGAAGATCAGACTGTATCAAAGACTCTAGGAAGACTCCATCCAAATGAAGCAGATCATCTGAGATAGGACACATGTCTAATCTTTCAAATGGATCAACAAAGTGGAGAGCATGCTCCATAGTCTGTATAGGATGACTCACTTGTTCAACTACTGGGACCAAGTCCCGAGAAGGTAAGCATGAAAATGAAGGATGCTTCTCAGTAGCAATTGAACGCAAAGGACATGAGGCCGCATAGCTCACCTATGGCAGGGTAGTGTCTATAGAAACACTGGGAATTAATAAAGGAAAGACTTGGTCTCTAGTTGGGTCAAGAGACAAATCAAGAAAATCCAGTTGATCGATACTGACAATTTCTTTTCCATTATTAAAGTACATCAGCCGAAAGAATGTTGACACCACAGCTTGCATGGCATAGACATAATCATGTCCAAGGAGCATATTGAATTCCAAGGGGTCTTCTATCACCATGAAGTCAACTAAGACAGTCTTCCCACCCAAAGTAATAGGTGTTTGAGAAAGAATTCCCAAGGCTATATAAGTTCTTCCATCAAACACCAATAACTGACTAGCAGTCGACACAAGGCTGGGAGATCCCATGCCTCGCCAAGCACAAGAAGACAAGATACTAACCGAAGCTCCTTCATCAACAATACTAACAAGCAATCGTGTATGGTTCAACTTCGACCTTTATCTAGAAAGGTGCATTATAAGGAAGACGCGGCTCAACTAGGGTATCCCAATCCAAGGAAGCAATCCAAGAGCTTGGTGGGGGTTGATCCAAAGTGAGTTCAGTGCCCCCTTGTTCAGTAAGTTCTAAACTGGTAGTGAATAAAATGTGACTAGTAGGCACTTCACTCTCCAAAGGAAGAGTGGGATTGATCAACAATGGAATCGATTCAACCGCTTTGTGAAAGTCACTCTCTGAAGGGAAAGTGGGATTGACCAAAGATGACATTGTTTAAATCACATCAGGATCACTCTCCTAAAGAAGAGTGGGATTGACCAAATATGAGACTGGTTTGACCACTTGATCAACCCAAGGTTGAGTAGGTTGTTGAAAAACTATAGGTTGTTCACGAGAAGGAAATTCTTGAGTCTTGGACCACACTCTTCACACCTTTGCAATAGTAGGGCACTGGTGAGTAAGATGATCTCCCTCGTATATCTTACGAGGGAACTTAAGTTTTCACTTCGAACGACAAGTTTTCTCAATGGTGTCAACATGACTAGTAGTGGCTGACTATTTTCTCTTAACATGATCTACAGAGGTTGAGATTTTTCCCCAGCATTACCACCAGAGGCTGGGTAACTGGGTCCCACCTCACTAAGAGAGGTTGGTTGTTGAAAAGCTTCAGAATGTTCAAAAATGGTATGACCATGAAACCAAACTCTTCACACCTCCACGATAGAAGGGAATTTATAAGTAAGGTGGTCTCCCTCACAAAGCTTACAAGGAAACTTGGGCTTGTGTTTTGAATGGATAGTCTTTTCAACAGTGTCAACATGACTGACAGTGGCTGACGGATTGTCTTCAGCATGAACCACAAAGGCTAAGAGACTGCCCCCAACATGACTTGCAAAGGTCGAGATACTGGGTCCAACATGACCTGCAGAGGTTGGATGGGCACCAACATCATGAACAATAGAGGCTTAATGGTTAGGATCAACATGCTTTGCAGCAATGGAGTGTGTTCCCCCAGCATGAACTTCAGAGGTTGGGTGGATGGATCCAACATGACCATGAAACCAAAATCTTCTCACCTCCATGATAGAAGGGCATTTATAAGTAAGGTGGTCTCCCTCACAAGCTTACAAGGAAACTTGGGCTTGTGTTCTGAATGGATAGTCTTTTCAATAGTGTCAACATGACTCATAGTGGCTGACGGATTGTCTTCAGCATGAACCACAAAGGCTAAGAGACTGCCCCCAGCATGACTTGCAAAGGTTGAGAGACTAGGTCCAACATGACCTACAGAGGTTGGATGGGCACCACCGGAATGAACAATAGAGGCTTAATGGTTAGGATCAACATGCTTTGCAGCAGTGGAGTGTGTGCCCCCAGCATGAACTTCAGAGGTTGGGTGGATGGATCCAACATGACTTGCAAAGGTTGGATGGGGAGGTTCAACTTGAACATCAGAGGTTGAATGGGTGCCCTGAGCATGAACTGCAAAGGCTGAGTGACTGGATCCAACGTGACCTGGACAAGTTGGAAGGATCCCACCAGCATGATCAACAGAGGCTGGATGGTGAAGATCAACTTGACTTGTAGAGGTTGAGTGCTTAGATCCAACATGACCTGTAGAGTTTGGATAGGTTCCCCTAGCATGAACTGCAGAGGCTGGGTGGTGAGTTTCAACTTGACTTGCAGAGGTTGAATGGGTGCCCCCTTGCTTATGTGCCTTCTTCCTATTCCTTCTTCTTTTACTCCTTTTAGACTGTCGGTAACTAGTATCAATACTTTCAATGCATGAGGTAGAAGGAGGAGGAGAATCAACGATAGGTGAATGGGAAGTAGTTTTTTGATGCCCTTAACCCATATTTCATTAAATTTGTAATTATTTAGTGGATCTAGAATTTAGAACTTCCGCTAGATTGAGTTATTTCAAGATGAGGAAAGTCATAGACTTTGAATCTTTACATAATGTCTAGTAATATTATTTATAGTTTGTATTTAATATTAAGTTGATTAAATTATTTTATGACATAATACCAACATTGTATTTGTTACTACAACAATTAGAAATATTGTCGTAGTAATTATTTGTGTCTTTGTTGAGTATGTTGTTTTATTTTTGGAAGTTCGCACCACTTATAATCAATACAGGAAAATATTTTATGACTTTAAAGTCTAAGTTTTAACCTTGTAATGATTAAAATAAATTATGAATTCAAATAGCAACATAACTTATTATTACTGTTGTTGGTAGTGGTAGTGGTAGTGTATTAAAAACTAAGTTGATGAATGTTTACTTTATGAATTATAGATTAACGTGAGAAATTTCTTACCTATAAATTTATTTAATGATATTGATGTTAGTAAAGCCTCCCTTATTATTAATATTATTTATTTTAATAATCAAAATTAATTATGAACTAGAATAGCATTAGTGTAGTAGAGTTTGATTTTTTTAATATACAAGAGGAAAGGGGGAAAACCAACTTAACTTATTATTGCAAGTGTTCATTATTTATTTATGAAGTGTTTGAACAATGTGTTTAATTGAAAAGAGCATATTTTTAGTGAAAGTATAGATATCTTACAATATTTATATTATCAATAAGATTTAAATCATGTCTTAATTTATGTTAGGGCACAGAGAAATCGAACCACCATCGTCCTGCTTGGAATGCAGGTGCTCTTCCATTGAGCTAGCACCCTTTACAACATGAGGGGAGAGGGACTGTGTTAACACCTGAATTACACATTTCTAATCCTCTGTGACAAAACAAAAGGATGTTTTATTCAGAGAGGAAGTCTAGAAGATGTTTTAAAATTCATTATTGAATATGATTATGCACATTTGATATAGTGACATGATTTTATGTAAAACACAAATTGAAAAGTTAAAAATTGAATGGTGTTATCTAATTCACATAAAGTACCATCACATGAATTAACATAGAAGTTGAACCAAAATTTTCA
>LPNX010694796.1:6796-32984 GCA_001517045.1 Pseudotsuga menziesii
ATGATTATCAGAGAACTATTATAACTATTGATTATCAGAGAACTATTATAACCGTCCGTTAGCCGTGAGATTTTTCCCTGTCGTCCAAATGGAATGAGATAGGAACCAGCAGGTTGAACATTGAAAAAACCACAGATTATGTCATCAGCTATGACCAAGTTTGCCCCTGTTTCTCGGCGTTGCAGTTTGTGGAAGGAACTCACGCGGGACATCCTATTCTTGCACCTTGCCATTTTCTCAATTAATCCGAGTACTGACTGCCCTTCAAAGCCCGTATAAGTAAGTCACCAACTGAAAAGAATAACCATGCACAGTAACAATATATTTAGTTACATAACAAAGAGACACAAAAATAAATTTAGTTAAGAAAACCTTTTAGAAGGGAAGAAAAAAAACCAGCAACATTTTCCCTTTTTTATTCAGAATATAGTTCAAGATACAAAATCTATCACATATATTATGTAACCTAGATATAAAGAGAATGCTCTGACCATATATGTAGCCTAGATATAGATATAAAGAGAATGCTCTGACCAAATAACAAAAGCAATATCATGAACAAAAAAATCAATACCGAGCCGAAAAATATGTCTTCTTCTTTTGTCTTTGTCTTTTCTCTCCTTGTGAGGTGGATCAGATCTATTTCTTTTCCTTAGCAAGCTTGCTTTATGATAAATGAGACTGGCATCTTCTTTATTTATAGTTTCATGTGTGGACCTTTCCTCCATCTGGGCCGACTCGTTTTGATAATCTTGTCTTCATCGTAGGGTCAATTTCCCTCAATTGATGGAGCCCACTCACCCTTTTATGGTAATCTTTGTCTTCCTACTACTCACAAATTATAGATTGGGTTGAAGACATTTGGAATCATTATTGTGGTGTATAACTTTCTAGATTGTCGTGCTCTAATAATTTAATAGATATAAAAGGGCTTAACTAATAGGATTAGTTCCTGAATAGTAATTTAATAGATATAAAAGGGCTTAATTAATAGGATTAGTTCCTACTCCTATTCGTTTGGAAAATATTTAAGTCCACAATTGAGTTGCCTAGTTATCAACAACATTAACCCTTTTGGTTTTTTTTTTCCGCAGGTGCTTTTGCCCATGGATCTTGTTCTCGATCAACTAAGTAAACTACTGCTCCTCCAACTTGCTTCCATTACACATGGTAACCAAACTCTCCAACTATAGTAGCTGATAGAGTGCTATACTTCCCCTTCTATTACATAAAGTGCGGTCAACTATCCAACCACCTACCCAAGTATATGTGTGAAAGCACTTTTTTATACTTGGTTGTGCAACTAAAGGATATCAAACTATTGGATTATAAGTTGCTTAAACTTTGGATGCTTCTTAAATGGTTGCTTCAACTAAAAGATTAGAAATAGGGGTTATAGAACATGTTATTCAACAAGATCAACTGCTAGGTAAATTGATGCTACTGCTATCTCAGCTAGCAACGCTTCTTATTTGTGGTGAGATTGCTTCTACCCTAGCTCTTGTCTATGTATCTAAAACTTAAAGGTATTTTCACTTGCATTCGCTAAAGGATGAAGTTGCAAATAAATAATTAAATCAAGGAATAAACATTAATTGATATTCCCTATAAAATTAAAAGAGAGAAACAAAATCATGTGCACTACTTGCAATTGTATCATTTAAAACTATGCACACTTTCACAAAGATGATATCCAAAAGTGTTGCAATAGGAGCGCTTGAGCCCTAAAAAGTAGAAGCATGCGTAGGGTCCTAAGAGAGCGTGCATCCTCTAGTATGGTAAATCTTGAACTACTAATTAGGTGTCCATGTAGGCATAAACCAGACGCTAAAAGTGAGTGCACGTTAAAAGCATGCAAATGCTCCTATGTATTAAAAGTCTATTTGAGGCCCATTTCTATCCCATTCTACTTGATTCAACTGGTCTACAACCATCCAAAAAAACATTTGAATGTGCATGCACATCAAATCCACCACCAATGCCTCCAAATGATCATCCAAGTAGGATTTGCCTCCATGATTTGTAATTGGGTTAGTTCACAAAGTTGAAGGACCTTTTAGATGCAATGGTAGGTTCAAGAAAATGATTCAAGCTCTATAAAAGATAAATCATCCCAAGCAATGTTGAGCCTGCCAAGCCTACTCCCAAGCTTGTCGAGTTCATTTCCAGTTAGGATAGTTAAACAAAATGCAAGCGCGTTATGTTGCTCAAAGACACACATGGGTTATGTTCTCCAAAATGCGCACGAGTTTTGTAAAACACAATTTACGCCCAAAATAGGTTGCACCTATTATTTTCTCCACAATAGCCAATCGTAGTGATTTCATACCGACACAAAAAGATTTGGACGTGAAATATGGCAAGAGATGCCGACGTAATCCAACGGAATTGACTTCATCGTATTTAACCTTTGTAATTAAATTTTTTTATTTACTCCACTTTCGGTCGTATATTCGACGATTGTCAAATATTCAACGACACTAGTCAGATTTTCAACTTATGGTAACGAAAATTCAACGACCATTTTACAACAGTGACTATGTTATTGCCATCATATCTCTGTCGACAAAATATTTTTAAAACCTATATATTAGGAATATTCTGACATGTTTGTTATACAAGCAACGGTTTCAAAAAGTTATAATCTTCACACAAATTGTTTTACATACAAAAAGAAAGAATTATTTCAATTGTTAATGTGATTAGAAATAGTGGAATGTGGAGCTTTATTTTTTAAGATTTATAATCATCAGTCAATCTTGGTATTGAAAAATGTCAAAGCATGACAATATTTCTCATCCGATCGAAACATGAATTGCTTGCTAGTTTGTGGGATGGACTAAAAAGAAAGGGTGATGGGAAATGCTATCGTCCATGTAGTCAATGAAAGGGATTTAAAATGAGAAGCATAAAGATCACAACAGCCAAAAGATAACAAGTATTTTTGTGACTCCAAAATGTCCCGCAGTCTTGCTATAGTGTGCATCCCAAATGAGCTTCGGTCAATGCTCACTGGTCGGTATGCAAAGTTGTCCAAGATTGTATAGCAAGGTTTCTTTCAAGAAGTAGTCGGTCATAGACAACGTGTCAGTCTAAAACTATCGATAAAATGCAGAGAAATCATAGTTCAACGAATACAATTGTGGCCAAGTAGTGCTGTCATAACCCTGCATACTTATCACTATAGATAGTAGAGTAATGGGTGTTCTGCTGAGACAATAGGCTGCGGCATTGACTTTGCCTTTTCGATACTTAATTACCAACTGAAATTGTTGCAGGGAATTAATCCACTTGAGTTGTCGAGTTGTCAAAAGTTTTGACGTGAATGGACTGAATTGCAATGGTTTATAGTCAGTGAGGATGATCGTTTCCTTGCTGAGAATGTAGTGTGTCCATTTTTTAAGAGCTTGCACAATGGTGTACATTTCTTTCTCATACGTTGAGTACCTTCTAACATCATTGTTGAAAGTCTCGGAATGAAACGTGATTGGATGACCTGATTGAGTGATCATTGCGCCGAGGGAATAGTCCGATTTGTCCATCTCAATATCAAAGGGATGATGCAAATCATGTAAAACAAGTACTGGTGCAGTGCAAAGCTTGTTTTTTAGTTGTTCAAAATCTTGTCGTTAAGCCAGTTTCCATTAGAAGACAATTTTCCCATTACCTTTCGTCAACTAATTCAAAGGCCATGCGATGTGGTTGAAGCCAAGTATGAATCGTCGATAGAAGTTCACCAAACCAAGAAAACTTAGTAGTTCATGAATTTTTTGAGGAATGGGCCACTCTTTGAGGATATGCACTTTTTTGGGGGTGACATGAATTTCAGCAGAGTCAATTACATACCCCAAATATTTGATGCTGGTCATCACAAATGAGCATTTTTTCATTTTCAGATATAGTCAATGATGTTGGAGAGTGTCGAAGACTTGTCGAAGTTGTTTGACATGTTCTTCCCATGATCGAATGAAAATCAAGATATCATCGAGATAGACACATTAAAGGAAATTTGGGGTCTGAAATGGGCCTTATAAGAAAACATGCCAACAATAAATTTTGTGACTTGGAATTCTGGAACCAATAGAATTTCAATAAAATGAGTCAACCATAATGGTTGAATTGACATATTTGTCATAAAGAAAACTATTTTTTTTGTTCGTATTTTCGATATATCTCCCTATGTTTTTACTCAAATTCCGAGAGGGAGAGCTCGTTGGATGCCGAATTTAATTCCCCATCCAACGAGTACCCAAGCTACATACTTTTAACGGACCCCGCTACCCCAAAAATAAGAAATACCTTTAAAAACTTGATGATGATGTCATCATCACATTTTTTTAGGTATTTCTTATTTTTGGGGTAGTGGGGTCCGTCAAAAGTATGCAGTGTGGGTACTCGTTGGATGCAGAATTAAATTCGACATCCAATGAGATTTCCCGCTCAGAATTTCAATAAAAACACCGAGAGATATGTCGAAAATACGAACAAAAAAATAGTTTTTTTCTTTCTTCCTCCAAAATTAATGACTATATTTTTATTATTTTAACTATTATTTTATTATTTTCCTTAGGAGGCCCATTTTAGAATTCAAATTTCCTCTAATGAATGACACACTTACTGATGAAATGTCGTATAATATCATCCATATATCTCATGAAGGTTGCAGGTGCATTGGTTAAGTCGAAAGGGATGACTAACCATTCAAACAATCATTCCTTGTTTTTTAAAGTCATTTTCCATACATCGGTGGACTCGTTTGAAATATGGTGGTATCTCGGCTTGAGGTCGAGTTTCGTAAAGAACTTAGCACCTTTGAGATTGTCCATGAGTTCCTCTATCCATGGAAGAGGGTATATGTTCTTCACTAAAATTTTGTTGAGAGACCAATAGTCGATGCACATGTGCCAAGTCCCATCTTTATTTGGAACTAGGATGACTGGACTTCCACAAGGAAAGGATCTGGGGCAGATATGACTCTTTTCAATCAAATCCTATATTTTGCTATGAATCTCTTCATTTTCGAGAATGGATCTTCTGTCAACAAATGAGTTAGGTAATGAATAACTAGGAACAAGTTCAATGGATCTTTTTACCTGACAATGTAGAGGTACTTCGTTTGGTACTTGAAATACGTTCTAGTATTCCTTAAGAATGCATTCGATCTGTTGTTGTTGTCGGGAGCTGCACTGGTCGGTGCATCAACTTGTTGCTGCAATCTTCCTTAAATGTTGAGGCTTTATCATGATTAATCTAAACTTTTGAGCATGATTGATAAGTTTCTTTGTTTTTTTGGCATATATCATAGCAAGCGTTGATGTGTGTTTTCTCTCTGGTATGCCATACCATTGGTTCCGGATTTTGACAATCACCTTCTAAGGTGAGGACTAATATGTACTGTGTCGATCCCATAGGTAGGGTTTCTTGAATAGGGCGTTGGCTATGAAAAGCAGTGCCACTTCATAGAGTACTTCATCTTTAAAAGGCTTAATGAAGTAGCTGAGTCAGCATTGGCATGTGATGTTAGGATATTTAGACACTTAGGATTTAGTTAAGATCAACTTGTGTAATATATTTGTTAGGTAAAGTGTGTTTCTTTATTATGCATTATTATGCATTTGTAAATATTCTAATCCGACGGTCACAATATGCTCTAGACATAAAGTGATCCGACGGTTCAACTTCTCTTATATCATACCTACCATTGATCTGTGGTTTAACACCCGATTGGTCCATGATCTCTATTTAAATAGCATGGAGGGTCCTTGGCTAGTTGATCGATTATGAGAAGCTCATATGTAAATTTCTTTCTTTTGTATTATAAATTGCTCAAAGTAGCTATTTGGTTGGGGCCATGGACTGTTTCCCTCTCGAGGGTTTTAACCACATGACAAACATCGATGTGTTGATCTGTAATCTATTTGTATGAAGTGATTTCTCAAGGCATTTGGTCTTTTAGGAGTACCCTGTGTACTCGAACATGGTATCAGAGTGTTTATGAAGAGTCGCTTTTGGTTTTGTTTAAGATCTGGAACCAATGTTGCTGAAACTTTGAAATGGTTTCTGGTCTTGGAGTTTCTATGCATTTGTGGCATGTGGGAGCTATTCCATTGCATCCAGAGCATTGTTTCCATTGGTAAATAGTTTTCGTTTCACCGAAAACTATTTCCGTTTGTTCTAAAAACACCCATTTCAACAAATCTGAAGGTATAATGTTATAGTGAAGGATTTGTTTAATTTTTTTTTTAAATCTCTCATATTTTATCAATTTTATTATTAGATATTTATTGTTTTAGTCTCGAACTGTTACCTTCCATGTCTGCATATGCTCTTTGCTGTACACCTTGTGTGATCGCGGTGAATTAGAAACAACAAGGGAAAGTTTTTTTTTCTTGTCTTCTTGGCTATGTATGCTCTTTGTCGTGCACCTTGTGCGATCATGACAAATCAGAAACAACAAGAAAAATTGAAAATGTATACTTTCTGTGTAATCTAACCAAGATCTAACCCCACCCATAGTGTGGAAAAGTTTTTTCTTTTGTTTTTGTGATTTATCAGAAAAAAAGTCAAGCACGGAGAACGAGAGAGAAGAGTAAAAAAAAAAAAAAAAAAACCTATCATCTTTCCATTCTTTTACGTACCTTTTAAAGTTAGCTCACTTGGTTCAAAGTTGTTTTATTCCTTGATAAGTCTTGAGTTCAAGTCTTATCAAGTTACTTTTTAGTGCATGCAATTTCTATTTTCAAGTTACTTTTTGTAAAAGTGCATCTCAGTTAAATAAAATAAAATAAAATAAAAGTGAGTCACTTAAGTCTTTTAATTTATTGCCCCACTATTTAGAAAGTAACATTATTGTAAAAGTGAATATCACTTATTTTGCAAAAAGTGATTCACTTAAAAAACAAATTTCTTGTAAGTGATTATCAAAGGTTTATCTTGGAAAAAAGGGGGTTATTTTTTTAGTTGGTCAAGTTAATATCTACCATGTCACTATTGGGGACATCTTCAACATTTTCTTTGATCAAGCATAACTTCATCATCCAGAATCAGTTTTCAGTGCCATTTTTTTTAAATAGCATATGTTTTTGAGCTCTTTGCATCCAGACAGTTAGTTTCTATTATTTCAACCATTATTTTATAGTATGGCTGCCCCTTGTGATATTATACTTACAAGTTCTAACTATTTCTCATGGAAATCTTGTATCGAGGATGTTCTACGAAGTAGGGGACTTTTCAGAATTACCTTAGGAAAAGAAACATAGCCCATTGATGATGATAAGAAAATTAAATGGGAAAATAGATGTGATGAAGCTCGCGGATTGATTGGTATGCCAATCTCTACTGATTTGCAATTCCACATATCTGGAATTGATGAACCTGATAAATCTTGGGAAAACTTGGAATCAGTGTTTGGTAAACACAATGAAATTATAGGTCATAAACTTCAGAATGAGTTGATTTCTTTGAATCTAAGTGATTTTTCATGCATTCAAGACTATTTATCTAAGTATAAAACTCTTAGACTCTTATGTGAAGAATGCAAGATTAAGAAAGAAGACAAACAATGTATTTATCATATTCTTTCCAAACTTGGACTTGCATATTCTTTTTTTGTATCTACATTCTACTCCATAAAAGAATCCTTGACTGCAGCTAGCTATCAAAATCCTAGTCTTGAATTATTTTGTGATTCCTTAATTAGAGAGCAAGATAAGTTCATTCATCTTGGAATAATTAACAATGCAGATACATCTGGGAAAGCCTTATTATCCAAATAGAAAGAAAAGTCCAAGCCTTCCAACAAATAGAATTTTCACAATAATAAGCCAAACAAAAAGGGTCCCAAACTCTCTCAGTCAGCTCCTTCTTTAAAAAATGATAAAGGATCCAAGCCAAAAGGAAAGAAGACTGAGTGTCATTGCAATTTTTGTGGGAAAGATAATCATGATGAATCTAAGTGTTTCAAGAAGATGGAATCCTTAGAAGCAGCAATGAAGAAGCACCACATCAGCCTAGATTCATCTTCATACCTCTCATGGGCATGCACTTTGTGCTTCTGGTTACTCTTATACTGCATCTTCTTCTTCTACTTCAAATGAATGGCTCATTGATTCTGGAGCATCTTATCATATGGCTAAGGATCAAGCCATATTTTCTACTATGCATGAATGTAACACCAAGCAAATGTTTGTTGGTGATGATAGATCTCTAAGTATTGTAGGATCTAGAACAGTTCTAGTATAAAATAGTCATTTCAGTGATGTACTATGTGTTCTAAAAATTTCCTGCAATTTGTTATTAGTTTATCAAATTACTCATTCGGGTGAAGGTAAAACTGTGATGTTTACACCTCACCAAGTTGTAATCAAGGATTTTAAAAATCCTCAAAATGTCCTTGCTACTGGAACTGTTGATGATATTACCAGGTTGTACAAATTTAAAAACTTTGGATCATCACCTTTTCCTTCAGTTTTTGTTGCTCATAGGGATAACTTGAGCAAACTTTGGCATGAGTGATTTGGTCACTTAAATTATCGATCATTGCAAAAACTATGTAAAGATAATATGGTGACTGGTATTTCAATGGTATCTTGAAAATATGGTGTTTGTTCCGATTGTGTACTCAGAAAACATCAACGGGACAGTTTTGACAAATGTGCCTCTTGGCACGCCTCGGTTCCCTTGGAGTTTGTGCATAGTGACTTGTGTGGCCCTCTTCCATCTGCTTCCTTTTCTAGTTTCAAATATTTCTTAACTTTCATTGATGACTACTCCAGACGCACTTGGGTTTACTTCCTAAAACTTAAGAGAAAAGTATTTAACATGTTCTTGGCCTACAAGGCCCTTGTTGAAAAACAATCTAGTCATCAAATTATTAAGTTAAGATCTGACAATGGAGGAGAATATGTTAACAACAAGTTCACTACTTTCTGCACTAAACAAGGAATCCAACAACAACACACTGTTCCATATACACCGCAACAAAATGGTGTAGCTAAATGGAAGAACTACACTTTAAAAGAAATGGCTAATTGTATGATCCAATATAAAGGGCTAAGTATTCAATATTGGGCTGAGGCCATAAATTGTAAAAATTACATAGTTAATCACACACCCACTAAAGTTTTACAAGGTATAACACCGGAAGAAGCATGAAGTAAAATTAAACCCGATGTAATTCACTTCCGTGTGTTTGGTTGTGAAGCATGGGCTCACATTCCGGATGGAAAACGAAAATCATTGTAGCCTAAAAGTGAAAAGTGCATATTTTCTAGATATTCTAAAGATGTAAAAGGTTATAGACTTCTTCAACCACATTCTCATGATATAATCATTAGAAGAGATGTTAAATTAGATGAAAATCTCATGTCCTGCGAACCTAACATGGAGGGTGTGCCATCTTTGGCCTGAGAGCCTAATTCGATGATTGTGCCTTATTCTTATTCTTCTTCTTCTTCCAACTTCCTTGACAGGTTTCCAACTCCAATTTCTGATGATGACAGTGAGGATGAAAATCCACCTCTACTTGCTCATGTTCCTCCAGTTGCACCAGCACCAATAATTCCTCGATGGGTCCGTTCAACATGTGAAGCAGCTGGTGATCTTGCCAGTGATCCTAGAGATCAACGTCGAATGTGTTCTCAGTTTCAGCAAGCCTCTTCTCTTTTGGCTCAAGTTTTCAAGAATCATGATCTAGAAACTTTTGCAGAAGCTTCAGGAAATTCTGATTGGGATGCAGCTATGGATGAAGAATATCATTCCTTAAAGGCGAACAATACTTGCAATCTTGTTCCTCTTCCAAAAGGAAGAAAACTTGTCAGATGTAAATGGGTCTACATAACTAATTATGCATTAGATGGAAGTGTTGAAAGACTTAACGCAAGGTTAGTTGTCAAAGGTTTTTCCCAAGTTGAAGGGAATGACTACAATGAAACCTTTGCTCCTATCACAAAAATGAATTCCATTTGCCTTGTTCTTTCCCTTGCAGCCTTACATAACTAGGAAGTCCATCAAATGAATATCAAGTCTGCCTTTTTACATCATGATTTACAGGAGGAAATTTACATAAAACCAC
This sequence comes from Pseudotsuga menziesii, assembly GCA_001517045.1. Taxonomy (NCBI): domain Eukaryota; kingdom Viridiplantae; phylum Streptophyta; class Pinopsida; order Pinales; family Pinaceae; genus Pseudotsuga; species Pseudotsuga menziesii. Next base: position 16,869 of record LPNX010694796.1, read on the forward strand.
CTCCTAGATATTTTAGGATAACTCTAGCCTTGTATGTCTCCTTAAGAAATCCTTATATGGCCTTAAGAAAGCTCCTATACCTTGGTATGCCAAAATGGATAGCTTTCTCCTTGACACTGGTTTTTCTAGATTCCATTCTGACCCCAATGTCTATACCAAGAAAGTAGGAAACCATCTCATCATACTTGTTATCTATGTTGATGATCTTATCCTTACTGGTAGTGACCCTAAACTTATAACCCATGTGAAATCTAGTCTTCAGCAAAATTTTGAAATGTCAAACTTAGGACATTTGCATTATTTTCTTGGTCTCCAAGTCTTGTAAACCAAAAAAGGAATCTTTCTTTCCCATTCTAAGTATTCTTGTGAACTTCTTCTTCACTTTCACATGGAAGATTGTAAACCGGTCCCTTCTCCCTTCCAGTTTGGAGTCAAACTTTCTGCCACTTGTACTTCCCCTGAAGTAGATGCCACCTTGTATCGTCAGCTTGTTGGTAGTCTCTTATACTTGACTCATTCCCATCCTGACCTTTCCTTTGCCTTTGGTTGTATTGCTCGTTATAGGCAAACACCTCATGAAAGTCACTGGAAAGCAACAAAAATAATACTTCGATATATTCGACGTACAATTCAGTTTGGGATTCATTACAGTACAGGGGGGGAACCTTTGTTGGTTGGTTTCACTGATTCAGATTCGGCTGGCAATCCTGATGATCGAAATTGTACTCCAGGTTATGTTTTTAGTCTAGGATCTGGACTTGTCACTTGGGATTGTAAGAAACAACAAGCTCTTGCTCTTTCTTCAATAGAAGAAGAATATCAAGCCACAGTTAATGCTAGTCAGGAAGCTTTATGGCTTTGACATATCCTTTCAAAGTTTGGATTCGAGTAGTAGCAGCCTACTCCACTTTGGTGCGACAATAAAAGTTCCATCAACCTTGCCAAAGATCCAGTTCTACATCAACGCGGAAAACACATTGAGCTACGCATGCACTTCATCAGAAATCTTGTTCATGATCATGTTCTTGAAATGCTCTATTGGCCTATAGATGATCAAGTTGCAGACATCTTCACCAAGTCTCTTATAGAAGCGAATTTTTCTAAACTTTGACCTATGTTAGGAGTTTAGGAATGTGTCCTTAAGGGGGGATAGGCTCTAATGCCTCTTTCCTTCTCCTAATAGTGTCACTTTTGTAAATCCTTCAATCCTATCCCAAGTTGTTCTTAAGGGGGAATGTTAGGATATTTAGACACTTAGGAGTTAGTTAAGATCAACTTGTGTAATATATCCATTAGGTAAAGTGTGTTTCTTTACTATGCATTAGTATGCATTTGTAAATATTCTATCCAACGGTCATGATATGCTCTAGACATAAAGTGATCCGACGGTTCAACTTCTATTAGATCATACCTACCATTGATTCATGGATTAACACCCGATTGGTCCTTGATCTCTATTTAAATAGCATGGAGGGTCCTTGGCTAGTTGATCGATTATGAGAAGCTCATATGTAACTTTATTTATTTTGTAGAATAAATTGCTCCAAGTAGCTATTTGGCTGGGGCCGTGGACTGTTTCCCTCTCGAGGGTTTTAACCACGTGACAAACATCAATGTGTTGATATGTGATCTATTTGTGTTAAGCGGTTGCTCAAGGTGTTTAGTCTTTTGGGAGTACCCTGTGTACCCGAACATTTGATTCTTAGTTCCTGTCCATCCTTCATCCAACCGATATTGTAAGGTCAGGGATGTGGAGTGGTTCCAAGGCCTAATTTCTTCACAATATTTTCAAAAATGAAGTTCTTCTGCCTACCATTATTCACAATCAAATGTAACAAATTTTTCTGAACCCATATCCGTGTATGGAACTGGTGCTCTCGTTCCTCCTCATAGATGATACTCAAGGATGTTGTAGTGATCAAGGTCAAAGAAAATAGGGTGGATACATTTGGATTAGATTCTACTAGGGTTCTGTCGGATAAGTCGGATGTCGACAATTTCACCAAAAAATTATTTCGAGCTTTCCGTTCTGACGTATCATGCCATGATGAAATCTGATAATCACACCATTTCTCGGTAGGAGCTTGTATGTTGTGATCCCTCTTGTCTTTTTGAAAGTTGCTCTTTTGATGATTGGGGCTTGTGGGAGTTGACTGAGAAGGGTTCTTGATCTTGGGGGAGTCAGTTGATGACTTCTTATCAGATATTCGACCTGTTGGGTTGTTCATGAAATATTTTTTCCTTTATGTTTAGCTTCAAGCTTGCTAGTGCAATGAAATTCATCCGCAGCCATATTGACCGTTAGAAACTCCATCTCTTGCAGAATTTACAGGGATAAACCACTGATGTACTTCAAGACAAGCAATTTCTCTTCTTCTTAGATGCCAATTCTAGCCATGAGTTGATAAAACTCGTCGGTGTAACTCTGTACGGATTGGTCTTTCCACTTCCTTAGCTTCCTCCACTTCTTATATTGTTGTTCAAGATACTTGGGTGGGTAGAACTCCTTTTGGACATATTCAACAAATTTTACCCATGTGCCTATGGGGTCACCTTCTTTTTCCATCTTTGTCGATAGATTCACCTATTAGCACTGTTTTTGTTCTAAGTAGTTGGAAAGGTATAGAACAGTCTTAGGAGAGATAAGATCTACAAAATTTCATATCATATGACCATGCACTAATTTGTTTATGCTGCAGTTGGTGTTATTTCCTTCAAATTTCAAACTTTCATCAGCAATTCGACAGATCCAGGTTTGTATGCTTGGTCGTTTATCAAAGTTTCCAAGTTTGGAAAGAAAAATGAGCCTGAAAACTCTTTGAGAAAAAGGAAAAAGATTTTTTATAAATTGGTGAAAAAAAGTAGTTTCATAAACCATTGTTGGCTCTATATTCAATTTTATATTTCAGCCAAAAGTTTATTTTAATAAAATTTTATTGGTCACCCAAGGCTGAGGATCTTATGGTCGCATGGGGTCTAGGAATTCAACATATCGAAGCGCACCATGAACAGTCCAAGAATCAAGTCTTATAACATTTCTTATTCCTTGGCATATAATGTAACCATTGGGGTATATAAACAATGAAAAGACAAAGTTTCAGTTGCATGTGGGATAATCTCTTATAAAAAACTAGCACAAATATGAAAACACAAATGTAAGCGTGATATATCAATGGAATCCAATTTAATGTTGAAGATAAGAGTGCGGTGGTAAGGAAAAGTATGCATAGCTGTAAATCCTTCCCTGAAATTCCTCAATCCATGTTTCATATTGGATTTGGTTGTTGGTCAAAAGAGGAACCATATATAAGAGATTCTTGTAGAAAATTATCTTGAATGTGATGATTTGGTATCCATTTGTTTTTTGGATTCGGTGCTTCTTAGTACTTATATGGAGGAAATGGTCACGTCTGCCATTTCTCATCATCTAATGAATACAAAAAATCTAGGTTACAGAAACAGAAGGCAGGTTATTTCATCAAAAATCTTGGTGCATGGGATGAGTATGTGCATGGAGGTGCTTGCTTGCTTTTGAAAAGAGGAATATTCAAAAGATAAATAACACATATTTTTCACTATCTGGTCATTTGCTAAATCCTCCAATGCGCCCTGGTGTCTTCGATTTGGTGCCATATAAAAATGACAGCCCAAAATATGTGATCAATATGCTTCAAAAATTATTTTGTTCAAATCATTCAGAATTGGTATTATATTTCAAGCATTCTTGGAGTGAAATATCAAAGAAGGGAGGAATATTCATAGTGGATCTCTATGGAGGCACATATTCAGAGTTTGCAAATATGCTTAGCCATTGGGGTCTTGTTCAGTTAATTAATTGAATTGTAAATGGAAGCATATCCGTGATGCATAGATGCAGAGAAATACCATGCAACCAAAGCAAAATGCCCGACATTATTCCTAAAGCAATTTGGCTCACGTTTAAATTCATGCAAACAAATGGTAAGATCAACAATGCAGGTAAAGATCAAACTCAATTGCATCGAACGACCAACATTAATTCCACAAATATTAACAAGTGAGGATCAAAGAAATTTTGAAATCTACGGAATAAACTTTCTCATGGTGAAAATAAAACCACATGTCCAGGCCATATAATTTGACCAAGTTGATCAACGCTCGATATAAATTCTGCATATTGAAAGAGAAATCTAGTAAAAAACCTAAAATCCAACGAAATGTTATATGGAGAACAAGTCAGTACACGTGTTGGATTGGGAAAATGAATGAGCGGTCAATATTTACTCAGCGGTGGCAAAGTGCAGGTCATTTAATCTTGTAAACGTTGAAATTTTTTATTCAACCTGCAAGTTAATACACGTGTTCTTATTCCATTCCTTTGAAAATAAAATCAAATGGTTTAGAAGTATTAGTTGATGGAAAAGGCCATGAGGTTAAGGATAAAGAAATATTTAAACATCAAAGGCCTTTTTTCGCAGATATTATTTGAAACATCTTAACCCCATTCTATGTTGAAGATGATATTACAGAGGCCTTCATTGACCAAGTTTCTTCATCCTACTAAAGTTTTTAGAAAATACAGTAAATATATTGAGGATATTGTTCCAAGCATCATTACAAAACAACAAACATAAGAAGAGGGCCTTATTCTCTAAAAATGATTGTTTTGGTCATTAACTTCTGGGACAAGTTTCCGCTAAACTGAGAAGAAATTTCAAAAACTGAGAGAGGTTGTTATATAGAATGGACCAATATACAATAATGTCTCTCATGTTTTACAAAGGTGTTGTGGATTGAGAGAATAAAAGTGATATTTATAGGGAAATTTTCAATTTTTCAAGTGATTGTTTTAGTCATCAAATTCAAAGAACTAGTTCCGCTGAATGAGAATGAATTTTTAGAAACTGAGAGAGGTTTTTGTTAGTCACATGCCAATGATGAAAAAAAATCCTTCTATTTTTACACAAGTATCACATATTGGGTGCATTGAAATAATATTCAGAGTGTATTTTTCCTTAAATTTAAAGTTTACTCTCTGAGTCATCAATTTCAAAATCAGATCCTGAGGAGTTGGAGGTGAATCTGATAAAACGAAGACATGGGTTTTGACGGGAACATCATTAGCGGAAATAAACTCTCTCATATTTCACACATATATCACCACCTAAGATATGCATGAGGGTATTATAAACCTATTTTTTAGGAGTCCGCGTCATATTTTTGTTTTGTGTAAATCATGGAAAATATGGCACGTTAGAGTTTGTTAGAAGTTTGTTTGTCAGCTTGTAACTAATTTAGACCCTGAGGTCAGTCTCGAGGTCCAGAAGTAGTAGAAGTATACTCCCCATAGAGGGAGAAAGGGTTAGTTTTGGTTGGATCCTGAGAGATTTTTGGTTTTTATGTAATTTGATCCATTTTTAATATAAGAAACAGAGTCAAATGTCGGCCTTTGAATGTGAGAATTCCTGTGTATTTCTTTGTTGCAGTCCATAATTTCCTCTCCTTGCGTGCACTTGCTTCCTGTTATTTCTTACATTATGTTTTCTTCATATATTTGACTTAGTGTATAATAGTTTAGAATTCATATTGTTTTTCTCTAACCATTGTTTTAGACATTCACCAAATACTTCTTCCAAAGTTGGTGTAGAATTCATCCTTGTGATGATCTACATTGATGTACTGCCATCGTTCTTCATTTTCCACCAAACCCGAACATATTGACCGCAACCGAAGCGCTACCATGCTCTTGCGAACAATTCCTTGTGCAGACTGCTCTGTGTTTCTTGGTATTTACAACTCCATATCCAAATACATATTCACAGTGTTTCAACCACCAACCCCTGAAATTCATTCCATGACAATAAATGTGTCCTTGCTATGTATTTGTGAGAGATCCCTCCCTGGAAATATGGAAGCCAGCTCCCTTCCCTAAAACGGTTCTGATGTTACCTCGGGTTCCACCTTTCCACAACCTTTAAGTGTGATTTTGAGTGTTAACAAACTGGTGCTGTTGTTAGGGATGAAATTGAAAATCATCCCTGGGAAAAACAAAAAGTATTCTAAGGAGAAAGGGTTTATGTGGGCAAACAAAGACTCCTGCATGTGAAAAAGGTTGTATCATTTTCCCTCGCGACTCCACTAAAATATTATGTAAGTTGACTCCACTTGAGAGACTAGCGGTGAGAAAGACAGATACGGGGAGAGGTTTCAAATATCCCCTGGATATGAAAAAAAGTTTTAGATATGATTGTTGATGCGAACAATGGTGAGACATCAAGAAGGTCACATCTATTTTCACCTGGAGACTCCGTTTGCGAAGAATCCATTCTTCATAATGTTCTATGGAAGCTCCATTATCAAATGGGGTTGCAAATTTTGAGGAGTTGATTCGATTTCTCCACCATCAATATGAATTCTCGGGATGTAAGGTATGCTCCTATGAATATTGCTATCATTCTTGGTTATTCCAATCAAATACCTCCTCTAGATTTAAAAACATATCTTCCAATATTCAAGGATCAAAAGGGTGATGATGCCACCATTCATTTGTTTAGAATTCATAATCATATACATAAGCCGGGGGTTGAATGGAATGAGGAATCTTTAATGAAACTATTCAGGATTAGTTTAGAAGAAAATTATAGGTCATAGTACGAGGGATTACTATCAAGAAGTTTGTCCTCCCTTAAATACTTTCATACAATATTTCACAAACATTTCAAACGTCAGTATCCTTCTGTTGCAGCTGCAACTATTTTCCCCAAAATTTTAAAATTTTGGTCCCTCCTCTTAACTTTTATCTTGCCTAAGATTGTTTGGATCCATGAACTCTGTTTTTGTTTCACCTCTGCTACATGTTTGGATTGTTTTGAGGTCAACTGTTTGCATGCTTTTTGTAAAATTACTTATGTCTAAAATTGTTTGAGCTGTGGAATTTGAAGATTGGATTTCAAATGTTGCCCGTTTGATCTGTGATTTCTTTCTTTGATATCGGAAGTTTATTTCATTATTTTCGCCGCTGTTTTGGAGGTGGAACAAGCTTTGTCGTCAATGTCTGGCTGAAAGTATGTTGGATCTTAACGTTTTAGTTTGGTCATTCGGAAATCATTTAACCATGCATCGGAGCCATATTTCCCTTCGGTGCCGCCATTGCGGAAGCTGAACGATGATTTTTTTTCGACAGATAGCTTTGACTATCCGATGCTGTGATGTTATTATTTAAACTTATTTTTGCGCTGTCGAAGGTTGACTGAAGTTTGAGTCGATGGTTTTTTGAATTTCATGAAGCCACTATTTTGGAGATAAGACAAGCTTTTTGGACCACTGTACAACTTTAAGTTGTCCGAGCACTTACGTTTTCACGATTTTTCTGTGCCATATCGGGAGGATTTATAACTTTGATCGAGGGTGGTAGTTTGATTTCCTTCCGCCATTGCGGCATTCGAGTAAACTAATTGTTTGCCTTTGTAACCGCTCCACCCGCCGATGTTTGGTTACAGTTTCCGCTATATGTTTGTTTTCCGCGGAGCCCGTAGTCTCTTCATCTTCCACCATTATGGCTGCATACAGCACTAACCTCCTAACGTTATGTCGCCCTGTTCACCGACGAGGAGTTTCCACCCAATGTTTTAGTGTTTATCGTTTCGGACGTCGATAGGCTTATTGATCCTACGTAACTCATTGTCCATCTGAAGCCCTCCGTTACGGATGTTATTTAAACTATCCTCCCGATGTTTTAGTGGTTCAAGCTGCCGATAAGGATTTTCCCGCCATGGGTGGCGGTGGTTTCTGATTCGTGTTAAAGGCTTTGCGACAAAAGCACAGTACAAGGCCTCATTTGATGGTCAGTTTTATTGTTAGTGTGGTTTAAGTTTGTTGAAAAGATGCAGTCTTAATTAATGTCAAATTTTTTGTTTTAACTGCAAGCAGACTCAAAAGATTCCTAAGATTACTGCTGCGAGGAGACATAGCTGAAGGATAAAGCTGAGAAAAGTTGGCTGAAAGTGATGAGCAGAGTTTGTTCTGAAACCAACGAGGTCTAAGAAAGGACAAATAAAAGACAAGGCAGAATTGGTGGCAACAGAAGCCCAGGCTTGGAAAAGGCCCGTTAGTTACTAAGATGATCCCGCTAATGAAGTATTCATAAGATTAAATCCAAAATGTAACGTATTGCCTAAATCATGGGCACTCACAAAAGGACAAAATTGTGAGATTAAACGGTTTTGGGGAGCCCAAGAGGCATTTGTGGGCAGCCCAACAGTTTGGTTCTTTTTGTATAAATAAAGAAGATTTAGATAATCAAAGGACTTTTTACCAATTAGATTGGAAGACATACTGTAAGAAGAACTATTTCCTTTTGCAATAGATAATTATAGTTTTCCTGTTGGAGAAAGCTTCATGGAATGTTCAAATGTTATGCTGTGGGTTTATTGAAGAGGAACTATTTCATTTTTAGCTTTTTCTCCATTAACTATGAGATCGTTCTAACTCTTTGAACCTAAGTTCTCATATGAATTATCTCTGGTTTATTTTATGAAAATTTCCACTACGAGTAATGAATATTGTTCATAAACAATTGGCTATCTAGTTGTTCAAACATCTTTTAAGTGTTCATGTGTTTTGAAAGAAGTAAAAGCTATCTGTGATTTCTTTTTATAATGCATGCACAAAATACGTTACTCATTAATAAGTAATAATATTGCTACCTAGGGATAGGTTAGGTAGTTAGTTTTAATTTCTTGCTGTGTGTGATTTAGATGCGTGAGAGTCTAAGATGAGAGGTAAGAACCTGCACATCATGTTGTGAACACTCCTTGCATTCTCAATCAACCTGCATCTTAGATAAGCAATTGCATATCATACTTAAAGTCAAAAAATACAAAAATATACATGGTGTACCAGGCCGCAACCGGTAAAACCTTTTATTTTTGTCACTTGACTTATGGTAGCCGGACCACAAACCGGACGGATTCCCTATACCAAACAGTCACGAGATAGTTGGGAAAGTTGACTGGGGAGAATACCTTGTTGTTGTTGCCTGTGAATTTCCATGCCTCAACAGTTTCTGGCACTAGAAGGAGGGCCGCCAGTGCATGGCTGGAAGAGGAAACCCATTTTCTCGAGATTATTTCATTAGTGACAGTTCAAAAAGCAGTTTGTTTCCCAATCCAATTCCTGAACAGGAGGGTAGAGAGAATTTGTATTCTATGGACAATGAAGTATTTAATGATCTAAGAAGACACACTAGGGCATATGTGAAGAATATTGGAGGATTGCCAATTATCCCTGACTTTCCCAGAAGAGAATATAAAAGGAAAGACCGTCCTATCTTGGAAGACTCAGTGTTGGTTGGAGATGTGGAATAAGTTGTAGAAACAGCCTTACAAGATGCAGTTCAGCCTTTAAATCAAGTGGGCCCAAATACACCTTACTGTTCACCTGTTCATACTCCTATTCATTCACCACCTCACTCTCCAACCAGACTCATGGTATGCATAAACGCAAATCAGTCGCCCAACCCACGGAATCCACCATCGGCTTGGAAAGCCAGTTTGCCTTTGAACTTAACTCCTCCGTTGCACAACTTACCTCAAGCCTTTGAGAAGATGCTGCCTAAGTTTGATCCAGATGAGAAGATGCTAGTAGATGACCATTTACAAAGTTTTTATTTGGTAGTAGAAGGATTAAGGGCTGGGGAGCATGAGGATGTAGTTTGTAGACTTTTCCCACACACCCTTAACGGAGCAGCAACATCATGGTATTTTGGTTTTCCTGCAAACTCTATCCTGGATTGGGATACTTTTGAAAGGATTTTTAGAATTAAGTATGGAACCCAAAAAACTCATGCAGCTCTCATGAAAGGACTATGTGCCTTAAAGAAAGAAAGAAAAGAGAAGGTGCATAGTTTTACCCAAAGATTCGCGGCCTATCTTAAGAATTTTTCTGAAGCTAACAAACCCTCGGATAAGGTCCTAATTGAATATTATACCTCAGCTCTGGGACCCGAGTTGGCCATGTTTTCCAAAATGAAGGTCAAGCCTACGCTAGCAGAGACTTATGAAGAAGCGGAGAAGGTAGAGGCCGAAAAAGAAAGCATTGAGGATTATCCTGAATGGTTAGAAGAAAAAAATGTTGGGAGAAAAGCTTTGTTATTTACTAAGCCTAAGGAGGAGCAATTATCAGATTTCGAGGGAATGGAAAAAATGATGCAGAAGCACTCTAACAGAATCATAGACTTGGAAAAGGACAAGGAGGCCCAAAAGTTCTATAAACCTTATTACAAGAAAAGGGAAGACAACAATCAATCCCAAGCCCCTCCACACAGCCCTGCATCTATGAACTTAATGGAGGTAGGAATGGATAACTTTTGCACTTTCCACCAACAACCCCATTCTGAAAAGAATTGTCCTCAATGGATAAATTCAATGACCTTGGTTGTGAATCAGCTGTTGGATTCTAAATTAACAGAAGATAAAGATGAAGAAGGGAAAGATAGCAATACGTCAACGGAAAAACAGGAGGATGAGGCCATGGTTTTATGGGACTGTGTTTTGTTGTTTGAGGCCGAGCAGGAAAAGGATCCGAGACATGAGAGCATCTTGGAAGAAAATGGAACAAAGAGAAGCCAAGGGTTGATTAAGGAAAACAGTCTTATGCTCCCGAAGATCAAAATACTTCAAAATAATGTTAAGAAATTTCAGAACAACTCCCCAACTAATAAAATTCTGGAATTTACCATCACCATTCAAAATCCTAGACAGACCAACATGTCTACTAAGACCAATGAAGAAAAAATAAACAATGTTAAATCAAATCTCACAGAACATAAGATGAATTACGACATTGTGGAGGATATCAAAAGGGTAAGGGCAAACATCTCATTATTTGAAATGTGCAATGTGCCACAGCAGAAAGAAAAGATATTGAAAACACTTGAAGTATCAGAGGAGAGGCTGCCTACTGACAACCAGCCCCAGGAAGAAGAAATTGATGAAGCAAGTATGGGAGGTAAGCCTAAAATCAAGAATCCACCTTTTGTCCTCACTCTTGAAATTTTCAACCACAACGTACATAACTTCCTGATAGACTCGGTGGCATCAGTCAACGTCATGCCACTGTCGGTCTGCAAAAAAATAAATGGGAAACCTAAACCATCTACCTGGAGGGTCGTTCAATTGGATAGAAAAAACATGAAAGTAATTGGGGAAATGGAGGATGTTCTTGTTCGTTTATCTTCAAATGGTAAGGTGTGTCAATTCATTGATATTGTGGTGGATAACATACCAGAAGCTTATGGGCTTGTTTTGAGCAAGGATTGGTTGGTGAAGCTGAACAAATATTTTTCCTCAGACTGGTCACATATGTGGATACCATATAAAGGAAGCCCAAATCAAATTAAAGTTTTGAGGGAGCCACACATGAAACACAATGTTACTCAGTTCGAAGGTAAAAATGAACCAGTGGACTATGTTTTGGGAAACTACTTTATTGAGCTAGAACCAGGAAATTATCAAGCAGAAGAAGCCAGTGACACATCAGACGCTCAGCCTGATCTCCTTTGGTTTTCACAGGCTGATGAAATTGATTATAAAATAGTAAACTTAGCAATAGAAGTAGATGTTAATTCTCACACAGTAGTTAGTGATTTTTGGACACTTTTTTTTTATGGTTCTAAAACTTTAGAAGGGTCGGGAGCCGTCTGTGTCCTGATTGACGCTAGGAAAAACAAATATTTTCTTGCATGTAGGTTAGAGTTTGAATGTACCAATAACATAGCTGAATATGAGGCATTAGTTTAGGGAATAAGGAAAGCAATTAAATTAAAGGTGAAAAATCTGAAGGTGTTTGGGGACTCTGAAATAATTGTGAAGCAAATTCAAAATCAAATACATTGCATTTCTCCTCATTTAAAAGCTTATCAAAATGAAGTATGGCATTTACTTAAAGGTTTTAATGCATTTAACATTGTATCGATTCCAATACTTAAGAATGCAGCAGCTGACTTGTTGGCCACCTCAACTGTGAGGCTTGTGCCCTCTAATAATCGGTGCTCTGTTGAATTGCTTTTCAGGCCTTCAATTCTAGACATGATAACCAATCTACGAGTATTCGATGATGATCAGCAGATTATAGAATGATTGACAAATGATGAGAATTTCAAAGGGGAAATTATTGATGATGAAGAACATCAAGCTAAGTTTAAATTCAATAACTTCCTTCCTAAAGGAGTCAAGACTTTAGAACGAATGTTTGATTTAAACGAGAAATTTAGAAGACCAACGAATGTGAAGACTCATAGCTCATCTCTATAGTTTGAGTTGATTAACTTGGGGACTGAAATGGAGCCTAAATATGTGAGTTTGGGAAAGTGTTGCTCCCCAGGTGAAAGGAATAAGTTTATCAGTATTTTCAAACAATACAAAAATGTTTTTTCCTGGACGTATGAAGATCTAAAGATATATTACACCAATATTATCCAGCATGTTATCCCCATCAGATCTGGAATCAAACCGTATTAGCAGCCTTTAAGGAAAATGCATCCAAAATTAGAACCTTTAATCTAGAGTGAAGTCAAGAAACTATTGGATGCTAGGATTATCTTCAAGGTTAGACACTCGAAATGGGTTTCAAATCTGGTTCCGATAAGGAAGAAATCCGGGGAAATCAGGCTACGTGTGGATTTTAGAAACTTAAATTGCGCTTTGGATAAAGACAATTATCCTGTCCCGCCCATGGAGTAGATATTGCAAATGGTTTTGGGTTCTGAACTATTCTCTTTATTAGATGGATTCTCAGGTTACAATCAAGTATTAGTAGCTGAAGAAGATAGACTTAAAATTATGTTTAGAACCAGGTGGGGAATTTTTGCTTACAGAAGGATGCCCTTTGGACTCATAAATGTTGGAGCAACTTTCCAGAGGGCTATGGACATAGCTTTCCACGGTCTAATTGGCTCCAGTGCTGTAGTATACCTATATGACATCACGATATTTTCAAAGAAAAGAGAGGAACATGCATTTCATCTAAAGCATATTTTGAAAGCTGTCGAAAATATGGTATCTCACTAAACCCTAAGAAGTGTGTGTTTGCTGTTACAGAAGGTAAGTTGTTGGGTCACCTAGTTTCTAAGAAGGGGATCTCCATAGACCTAAAAAGGATCAAATCCATCAAACAAATTCCCTTACCCCATGATAAAAAGGGCATGCAGTCATTTATGGGGACAATAAACTTTGTGCGAAGGTTTGTGCCATATTTCATGCAAATTCTTAAACCTTTGCAGCAAATGGTAAAGCAAAGTGTACAATTCAAATGGACTGATGTAGAGAAGAACGCATTTATAAAAATCAAAACAGCTGTTGCGCACGCACCCTCCCTCAAAAGTCCATATTTTGAGAAAGATTTTATTTTGTATGCTTTCGCATCTGATGACTCACTAGCAGTTGTGCTTACCCAGAAGGAAGATGGGGGAGATGAGTTCCCCATATCATTTATGAGCACTGGTCTGCAAGGGGCTGAATTGAATTACCCAGCTATGGATAAAAAATCTTATGTAGTGTTCAAAGTAGTGAAACAATTCAGGCCATACATACTAAAGAACCGGACAAAGGTAATCGTTCCGCACCCAGCTGTGAGGTCTCTTTTCGTACAAAAGGAGTTGGGAGAAAGAAGAGGCAACTGGGTAACAGATCTATAGGAGTATGACCTCGAATTCAAGCCAGCTTCTATAATCAAAGGTAAAGGATTGTGCATACTGATGACTGAAAGTAAAGACGAGGAAGAACATGACTGGGAAGACGAAGCTGAGTTACATTTGATGGATATATGTCCTCTTTTCACGGCTCCAGACTCCTAGTATCGAGACCTTGTGTATTACCTTCAGGCAGGATTATTACTGGAACATTGGAATTCTAAGAAAAGAAGAGCATTATGTCTTAAATCATCCTCATATCATATTGTTGAAGGAATATTATTCAGAAATAATTATGATGGAGTTCTTCTTAGATGCTTAGAGAAAGAAGATGCGAAAAAGGTAATGATAGATTTACATGATGGGCCTGCTGGAGGACATTTCTCCTGAGATACTACAGCTCATAAAATTCCCAGATCCGGATACTATTGGCCCACACTATTCAAAGATGCACATGCCCATGTCAGAAAATGCAACATCTGCCAAAGGTGTGGTGGAAGACAAGTTAAAGTAGTAGGACCATTGAAGCCTGTTATGATAACAGAACCTTTTGAGTAGTGGGGGATGGACATCATTGGAGAGATAAAGCCAAATTCTTCTTTGCAGCACAAATATATTCTGACAGCAACCGACTACTTCACTCATTGGGTTGAAGCCATTCCATTGCATAAAGTAAATGAAGATGCGATCATAGACTTCTTGCAAGATCATATTATGACCAAGTTTGGAGTTCCAATTTCTTTAGTTTTCGATAATGCTACTTACTTTTCCTCAATTAGTTTAACTGCATTTTCTCACGAAAAAGGAATTAAGTTGCATTACTCTACAAATTACTATCCACAAGGAAATGGTTTGGCTGAATCTACGAACAAGAATCTGATTAGGATTTTAAAAAAGAGGATGATAGAAAATCATAGGAGTTGGCACTCATCATTACCAAATGCTCTTTGGGCTGATAGGGTCACCCCCAAGATTTCGTTAGGTGCATCCCTGTATACCCTTGTTTATGGAAAAGAGGCCATTCTCCCCCCCAATATCATGCTACCCTCTTCCATAATCACCCAAGAATCCAGAGGATCAAATAATGAAGTCTTGCAAATGAGGATACATAATCTTTTGAAGGCAGGAGAGTCTAGATCCAAGGCCAGAGAACATTTTAAACAACAACATGAAGTAGTAAAGAGATGGTTTGATAAACACAAAGCTGGAACTAAAGAATTCGAGGTGGGAGATTTGGTTCTCAAATGGGATGAACCCCATGATGAAAACGGAAAACACATGAAATTCCAACAGCTATGGGTAGTCCCTTTCCATATTGCAGCAAAGCTTGGCCCCTCAACCTATAAATTGCAGGATCTACAGGGGTGGGAAGAGAACTTACCAGTAAATGGTTTAGTTCTCAAACCTTATTTTTCCTGAGTTTTGTTTTGTTCTTTTATCTTGTATGTAAATAATTTGATTTGGATGTTTATTTTGATTTGTTTTATTTCTGTTTTGTGTAGTTAGATCTTGATTGATTTCGATAAGCAAGAGGCAAATTTTTGGTTGCATGCAGTGTATCAGAATTCTGGAGTAATTAAATTCCTTTAGTGTAAGACTGTGTACTATTGTTTTATTTGAAAGAATTTCTTCTAGTTTAGTAGTTTTCCTGAATGGCTATGAACACATTGAAGTCCTACTTAATCCTTGTAAAATAAACCAGGATCAAAAGGTCTGGAATACTATTTTGAGGCTCCATCCATCTCACATTTAAAATTTCCTAGGGAGTGACAGCAAAAGACCCACGGAAAGGAAGCAAGGTAAAAAGTATATTATATATAAATGATCCCATGTCAAGAATTGAAATCCAAAAGGAAGATAAGAGTCAAAAACTCCTATAAAAGCATTATGTATCGAAACAAAGTACTGAACCATATAAGTACCAAAATTGCCAAAGTTCTTCTCTGTCCTTGAGATGAAAGTTAAATAAATCTCTCACACAAAAGGACACTATGGATAGAAGAGCCTAAATAAAAAAATTCAAAAAGAAAGGCATGCAGGAGGACTCATATGCAAAGAACAAAAGTTCAAAAGCATAAAAAAGTGCAAAATGACATGGGAATGAGGAACAAATGAATATTTCTGTTTACCATATGTTACAATCATGTGGTTTCCAGGCTAGAAGCTACCCGAAGACAGAAGTAATAAATGAAACTCATCTCCTAGCCTCAAAAGAGTTATCTTGAATTGGAAGTCTTGTTTTCCTTTCTCCTTGATGGTAATAACTCCCGATTCTATATTCATTTCCAATGCAAATTCCTGTATTTATACAAAGTACATGGCGGTTGGGTTTCACCTTCCGCTCATCCTTTTTGGCTTCCTATCTAATCAAATTCCTATTAATTATTTATTTACAATAATCCCGAAGGATTATTCTAACAATCCCCCTCTTAATCCGAAGGGGTGTTCGT
>LPNX010694796.1:35796-81365 GCA_001517045.1 Pseudotsuga menziesii
TAGTCTTTCCGCAATGCTTGCACTGCAAATCTGATCTTTTGGTGAAGTTATTTCTGCCCCCTCTGCCTCTGAAGTTTCTTCTTCCTCATCCTCTTTTGCTGCTTTCTCCTTTAGCATGATCTTTGGATTGGTCTTTGGCATGGTTCTTTGCTTTTTGAGCAAAGAAAAGTGATTCTCCAGTAGGCTCTGTTGTCTTCTTACCAAAGGCTTTCTCTCTGTCAGCTATCTTTTCTACCAAGGTGTCAAATGTTAGAGATTTGAACTTGTCACTAGCTTGCAATGACTCAAGATAGTTGGAGTGAGTAGAATACAAAGATTTTACAAAAGCTGCAAGAGGAAGATCTGGTTTCATACCAGATGCTTGAATCTTGTGCATGATGGCTTTGATTTCAGAGGCAACTAACATAGGATCATTGTCTTTCACTTCAAGACTGAATAATTTTAACATTAGTTGAATAACTTCCGTTTCACTGTGTGAATCATACAGTTCTTTTAATGTTTTTAATGCTTCAAAACATGATTTTGCAGGCAATATGTGCTGGCTCACCTCTTCACTGACAGTGGCAGTGATTACAGCTAAGGCTTTCTTGTCTTTTGTTCTCCAAATGGCCTTCTCTTTCTCTGATTCAGGAGGTCCAGGATCTGTGGTTATGGTCTTTCCGGCTGGTGTCTCTATTGTGGTGCCTTCACAAATTCCGTCCCAAAGGTCATTGTAGATGAAGGCAGATTTGATCTTCCTCCACCATTCTGAATAGGTGTCTTTCCTAGTGAGGGTGGCACCGACTATAGATGCTATAGATTGCATTATTACAACTGTCAGTGTAATTTTCAAAGAGAAGTAAAAAATTAATAACCTTGCAGGTCTACAGTCTCTACCAAGGTGAATGCAATGCAGGTTTATAGCAAATATATCAGTAGATACAAAATCCAGCACTCAACATTTTCACATATTAGTCTAAGATCCGTCTGCAATCTATCAATCTCAGTCTTATATCGGTCTACAATATATTACTGTCAGTCATACACAGACTTATATTGGTCTGCAATATCAATCTCAGCCCCAATCCAGACTTTGCAAAAAGAATTAGGGTTTACTTCAACAAAAAAAATTGGTTCACTTCAAAATTCACGCAGCATATATATGATCAGGCACCAGTTTTCAACGCAGGCACCAGTATATTATCAGCATTATATCATCAGACTCCACGCATAACAGAGGTAGAAACTAGGGTTTCTGTCGTTCCCAAAATATTGCAGCACTAATAAAAAAAACGTTTTACCTCCACGCAGCCTATCAACACTTCAAAGCAGTAATACTAGATGATAAATAAACTTGCTTCTATGTGTTGCAGCTCTCACAACACAGCCAGAAGGCACATATCTCCACGCATCTCTTCTCCACGCAGCCTCAGTATAGCATACAGCTCAGTCTTTAATGGGTATTCACGAGCAGCATACAGCGTATTCTTTAATGGGTGAGCAGCATATAACGTATTGTTTAATGGGTGAGCAGCATACATCGTATTGTAAGCCGGATCATTGGAACAAAAGGGTTATTGAATATATATATACTCAAAATCATATAAACGCATGCAGCATATAGACTCACGAGCTTCTCCAAAACGCAAGCAGCTTTATCAGTCTACAATACTATCTCTTCTCCTCGCAGAACAGGCTAGGTCTTCACGCAGGTTCAACATACAACGCAGGTACACAGCTTCACCATTCACACATCATACATTATCTCATGCAGTCTCCACGCAGCCTTCAATGCCAACAATATCAGTCTTCACGCAGTACTGAAGACACACAGTACTCCACGATCAGGTCAACTCCTCCACGCAGTAGAATCAAGGGTTCACTTCCGTGGCAGATTGCAATACACAGCGCAACCTCCAGATTGCAATACACACCGCAACCTCCACATTAACAACTCCCCGCAGGTTGAAAACCATATAGTTACATAGTTACACAACGCAATCTCCACGCTGGTAATAACTTAAGCTTTCACACGGCAGGCACACCCTTCACGATGTCAGTCACTTTATTAGGTAAAAAAAAGATTAGGGTTTATGCAGTCTCTCAATGCATCAATATGCAGTCTCTCAACGCAGTGGTGAGATATCAGTTAAACACAGTCTCAAACTTCAGCACATTCTCCAACAATATGGACTGGCGCAGATCGAAGTCTCTTAGGGTTTATGACAATGGACTGGTAAAACATCTCAATAATGCATGCCCGCAGAGAATATGCCAGACTAGCACATTCCAGACTGTGGTCAGAAACTTTTGAAACGTCTCCTGGCAAGAAGACGCAGAGGGCATATGCCAGAGCTGAACCGGCAGAGCAAGCAGGAGAATGGCAAGCAGACTGGCAGGTAGGAGTTATGGAGCTTGGCTCTGATACCACATGATGGTAATAACTCCCGATTCTATATTCATTTCCAATGCAAATGCCTGTATTTATACAAAGTACATGGCGGTTGGGTTTCACCTTCCGCTCAGCCTGTTTGGCTTCCTATCTAATCAAATTCCTATTAATTATTTATTTACAATAATCCCGAAGGATTATTCTAACACTCCTAAATTGGAATATCATCAATGATTAAAAGTACATATATTTGCCATTTGGGAAATCCGGACATCTAGAGGAATTCAACATGTTAGTTTTATTGTTGAACAGTCTGTCACTTAAGGAAGAAATGGTCCAGAGGTCTAGGTTCACCAGGTAGTTGCCAATTGTTGCAGCTACAATTGTTTTCCCCAAATTTTTAAAATTTTGTTCCCTCCTCTTAACTTTTATCTTTCCTAAGATTGTTTGGATCCATGAACTCTGTTTTTGTTTCACCTCTGCTACATGTTTGGATTGTTTTGAGGTCAACTTTTTTTGTGCTTTTCGGAAAATTGCTTATGTCTAAAATTGTTTGAGCTGTAGAATTTGAAGATTGGATTTAAGATGTTGCCTGTTTAATCTACGATTTCTTTCTTTGATATCGGAAGTTTATTTCATTATTTTTTCCGTTGTTTTGGAGGTGCAACAAGCTTTGTCGTCACTGTCCGACCGAAAGTCTGTTGGAGATTAACATTTTAGTTTGGTCATTCAGAAATCCTTTAACCATGCATCGGAGCCATATTTCCCTTCAGGGCCATCATTGCAGAATCTGAACAATGATTTTTTTCTGACGGATAGCTTCAACTGTCCGATGCTGTGATGTTATTATTTCGACTTATTTTGCGCTGTTGGAGGTTGGCTGAAGTTTGAGTTGATGGTTTTTTGACTTTCATGAAGCCACTTTTTTGGAGATAAGACAAGCTTTTTGGACCGCTGTACAACTTTAAGTTGTGCGAGCACTTACGTTTTCATGATTTTTCTGCGCCATATTGGGAGGATTTATAACTTTGATCGAGGGTGGTAGTCTGATTTCCTTCCGCCATTGCGGCTCCCGAGTAAACTAATTGTCCTCCTTTGTAACCTCTCCACCCACCGATGTTTGGTTACGGTTTCCACTATATGTTTGTTTTCCACGGAGCCCGTAGTCTCTTCATCTTCCACCATTACGACTGCATACTATGCTAACCTCCTGACGTTATGTTGCCCTGTTCGCTGACGAGGAGTTTCCACACGATGTTTTAGTGTTTAGCCTTTCAGAAGCCGATAGGCTTATTGGTCCTGCAGAACTCATTGTTCGTATGAAGCCCTCCGTTATGGATGTTATTTAAACTATCCTCCTGATGTTTTAGTGGTTCAAGCTGTCGATAAGGTTTTTCCCACCATGGGCGGCGATTGATTCGTGTTAAAGGTTTTGTGACAAAAGCGCAGTATAGGGCCTCATTTGATGATCAGTTTTATTGTTAGTGTGGTTTACGTTTGTTGAAAAGATGCAGTCCTAATTAATGTCGAATTTTTTGTTTTAACTGCAGGTGGACTCAGAAGATTCCTCATATTACTGCTGCGAGGAGACATAGCTAAAGGATAAAGCTAAGAAAAATTGGCTGAAAGTGATGAGCAGAGTTTGTTCTGAAACCAATGGGGTATAAGAAAGGACAAATAAAAGACAAGGAAGAATCGGTGGCAACAGAATCCCAGGCTTGGAAAAGACCCATCAGTTACTAAGATGATCCTGCTATATGCAGTATTCATAAGATTAAATCCAAAATGTAATGTATTGCCTAAATCATGGGCACTCACAAAAGGAAAAAATTATGAGATTAAATAGTTTTGGGGAGCCCAAGAGGCATTTGTGGGCAGTCCAACAGTTTGGTTCTTTTTGTATAAATATAGAATATTTAGATAAGCAAAGGACTTTTTCCCAGTTAGATTGGAAGACATATTGTAAGAAGAACTATTTCCTTTTGCAATAGATAATTACAGTTTGCCTATTGGAGAAAGCTTGGTGGAATGTTCAAATGTTATGCTATGGATTTGTTGAAGAGGAACTATTTCATTTTCATCTTTTTGTCCATTAACTGTGAGATTATTCTAACTCTTTGAACCTAAGTTCTCGTATGAATGATCTCTGGTTTATTTTATGAAAATTTCCACTATGAGTAATGAATGTTGTTCATAAACAATTGGCTATCTGGTTGTTCAAATATCTTTAAGTGTTCATGTGTTTTGAAAGAAGTATCAACTATCTATGATTTCTTTTTATAAGGCATGCACAAAATACATTACTCATTAATAAGTAATAATCATTCTCCCTAGGGATAGGTTAGGTAGTTAGTTTTAATTTCTTGCTGTGTGTGTGATTTAGATGCATGAGAGTCTAAGACGAGAGGTAAGAACCTTCACATCACGTTGTGAACACTCCTTGCATTATGAATCAACCTGCATCTTAGATAGGCACTTGCACATCATACTTAAAGTCAAAAAATACAAAAATATACACGGTGGACCGGGCCGCAACCGGTAAAACCTTTTATTTTTGTCACTTGACTTACGATAGCCGGACCGCAAACCGGACGGATTCCCTATACCAAACAGTCACGAGCTAGTTGGGAATGTTGACTGGCGAGAATCCCTTGTTGTTCTTGCCTGCGAATTTCCAGGCCTCAACACCTTCTCTGTTGTCAATTCAATATTACTACACACACAATAAAGAGCTCATTGAAAATGTGAAAGATGAATGTGGTGATGATCAGCATTTGGATGAAGAGGTTTTAGATATATTACATGAATACTCAGCTCAAAAATAAAGACAAACCAATTGCCATGATATTCATGAAAATTCCCAGCAGTTAGTACTGTCTTCCTTGATTGAAGTTGACATCAAAGCTTTATCTCAACCGTCTATATCTCTCTTCTTGAAACTGATGATGATTTTCAACATTCTTGTCATTCTCTCTGTGACCAAGAAAGAGGTTGGGACTTTCAATCAAATAATCCCTCATATTATTCAACTTTTAGAATTTTGTTACAAGAAGAGGCTTCCCCTTCCCAATCAGAAAATTTCTCTTAGCAACCACAATCTCTTCAAAGTTACAATACTTGTGTGATTTATTACATAGAAAATGATAATTATGGAAAATATCAATTGTGTGGTCCTCCCACATGTTTATTTTCTGGAATTGCAAGTAAAGGGAAATCATATTTTGAAATAATGGTTGAAGGAATACCTTTGCTTGTTGATCAAATTCAAATTTCACCTGAATATTTACATGAATATACAAAATCCCCTTTGGTTGTAGAAGATGATCAAACCAGTGATTTGAAAGGAGATGGTTGTACTAATTTGTTTTCTGGAGAATCCAATCAGCATGTCACAATTTCTGTTAGTGAAGAAAACCTCATTGCAATCCAAGATCAAAAGGATGAAAACAAAGTGGACAGTAAACATGTTGAAAGTGTCTATTTTCCTTTTTCGTTTCTCTTCATTTGAGTGGTTAAAAAAGAAACTTAAAGTTTCTAATAAAGAAAATAAAATTGAGATTGTGAATGAATGTATAAACTTCCTTGGAATGGATGATGAGCAAAAAGAATAGTTATGCAATCAATCCCAACGTATAGACAAACCAGCTATATGCAATGAAGAGTTGAATAACAAAGAAGAATATGAGGGTTCTGAAATGGGTGTTTCTTTTCGTTTTTCAAATTCGGATATGTTTTGTCAAAAAGAAATCTACTTGCTTGATCCTATTGAGGAACATAGTGATATTTCTTTTGAAATGCATGAAAAAATGAAGTTGTAAAATCAGAAATTTTGAATGAATTTGTGGATGTCTCGATTGAATATTGTCATGAGCATTCTTGTCAAGGATCTTTTGAAAAACAATTTGACAATGTGCAAGAGGAGTTACACTTGGAACAACCTTCTGATGGTAAGAAAATGATAGAAATTTTTTAAGCATGTCATTTTTTTATGATCCTGTGGAAGAGTACATGGAGAAGCTTGGTAGGGTAATAGTTAGTTATATCTACTATAAAGATCAATTTCTTTATTATAACCTTGTGCCATTAAGTTTTTCATCTCTTTTTTTTATCAAGCATGAAGAGAAAGTTGGTTTATAGGATCATTTTCTTGATTGGATTCACTGTAAGTCAAAAGTTACTTGACTGAGCATTGATTCTTAATAATTACGGTAGGTAACTAAATGTGAATAAGCTCGACATGGTGAGCATTTTCTTTCAGTAGTTTTAAGTATGAATTTAGTTTTAGTTTCAGTTACAAGTTCAGGTTTGCAGTTACAGTGGGTTTCCAGCCTTAAGAGTATGTACATGTGACAGGTTACAAGTTGACATGGGTTTGTTTGCATAATGGTTTTAGTGATGGTTACAAGTCAGAGCATGCTGGTGATTTCAAAAAAATTTGGGATCCTCCCAATGGATTCGGCACCTCGTCTACGAGGTTCTTTGCTACCTCATAGGGAGGATAGCATCCCTAATTGGAGCCAGTTGTAATAATTGTTTTTGTGCTAAGTAGTTGGAAAGGTATAGGACAATTTAGGAGAGATAAGGTCTGGAATGTTTCATATCATATGACCATGCAGTAATTTGTTTATGCTGCAATTGCTGTTATTTCCTTTAAATTTCAAACTTTCATTGACAATTCGGTAGCTCCAAGTTTGTCCACTTGGTCATTTATCAAACTGTCCAAGTTTGGCAAGAAAAATGAGCCTGAAAAATCTTTGAGCAAAAGGAAAAATATTTTTTATAAATTGGTGCAAAATTTTATTTTTATAAAACAATGTTGGCCCTATATTCAATTTTATATTTCGGCCAAAGGTTTATTTAAGAAAAAATTTATTGGTCGCCCAAGGC
The DNA here is from genome assembly GCA_001517045.1 of Pseudotsuga menziesii. Classification (NCBI taxonomy): domain Eukaryota; kingdom Viridiplantae; phylum Streptophyta; class Pinopsida; order Pinales; family Pinaceae; genus Pseudotsuga; species Pseudotsuga menziesii. Next base: position 43,055 of record LPNX010694796.1, read on the forward strand.
TGAGGAGCCTATGGTCACATGGGGCCCAGGAATTCAACATATCAGAATGCACCATGAACAATCCAAGCATCAAGTCTTATAACATTTCTTATTGCTTGGCATATAATGGAAGCATTGGGGTATACAAACAATGAAAAGACAAAGTTTCCATTGCATGTGGGATAATATCTTTGTAAGAAAGAAGCCCAAATATGAAAATGCAAGTGTAAGCGTGATATATAAATGGAAGCCGATTTAATGTTGAAGATAAGAGTGCGGTGGTAAGGAAAAGTATGCATGGCTGTAAAGTCTTCCTAGAAAGTCCTCAGTCCATGTTTCACATTGGATTTGGTTGTTGGTCATGCAACCGCAGGTACGAACTGCGACATGAAAGAAGGTATCATTTGACGACCAGAAACAAAAGGAAGTATTCTTGGAGTTGCGACCAGGGTTTGTGGATCCAACAAAACCATCGATGTCAAAAGAAGTGAAGGAGATGCCTGAAGGATTTCAGCGCATATTTCAGAAGAATGTTCCACAAAAGGTTAGTAAGCTCAAATCCTTTTTGTCAAGTTTCCTAACACTAATACAAGATAAATATGTTATTGCAGAACTACAAGTAATGATAGAAGAGATGCCCATAGACCCACGACCTGAAAATTAAGTTAACCAAGTGAGAAGGAAGTTTAAAACTGGTCGTGAGTTAAGAATGACTGCGTAGATAGGTGACTACGACATGGATTACATCATCTTAGAGCTAGGGTCTAATGTCAATATCTTGACCGACAAACCTAGGAAAGTATGGGAAAGCCACACTTGGACTGGTCCCCTGTCCAACTGCGACTTGCAAATCAGGAAAAGGTCCTGCCCATTGGCCGGTTGAGTCAGGTCCATGTCAACATTGAAGGATTATGCACATTTGCAGAAGTTGAAGTCATTAATATTGTTGATGACACAAACCCATATTTCGCATTACTGGGGATATATTGGGCTATAGAAAACCAAACTATTATAAACTTCAAGAAAAGGATCCTCTCATTCGAGGATAATGAGATAAGAGTGGTGTCTCCCATTGATCCGTTAGAAGGACAAAGATACGTTGAGCCTGTATATATTGATGGATAGGCTGACTACCTCGACCAAGTCTACAATGTTACTGCATTACAAGAAGACTACATCAATCCGACAGTCGATGGAAACCTGAGCTAGAAGAGTGCTAGTTCCTGAACATCTGACTCAGGGGAAGCTTTGGAGAATTGGAAAACTAGACTACATGAAGTCTCTATGAGGAGGTGCGTAAGAGTTACCCGGTCTATGCGACGGGTGGAGAACGAGTTGCGCAAGCTACCCAACTATGAGGGTCTACCTAACCTTTTGACCTTCTTAAATGAGTTTGAAGGACTTGTAATGGAGTCGCAGTGCTTATCCGTGCTAGACCATGCACAAAAAGATACACCCGCTAGATGGTGGGGTATGCATAATAAGTCTATAAAAAAATGGCCACAGTGCAGAAGATTGGTAGAAGTTAGATTTGGAGAAGAATTCACCCTTGTAAACCATAAGTATTCAAGGTTAGAAAACCCCATGGAACATCTTAATCATTGTCGCATGTTATTTGCAGAATACTCACGGCAGGATTGGGTCCATCATTTCATACATACATTGGAAATGACACCTAGAACCTGGTATGCATCTATTGAATTGCGATGAGGAACCCAATAATTGGAAGATCTCGCTAAGCAATTTGTGCATACATTTGAATTTGCTAATGAGCACCCTACAGTGGATGTTTGGCTTTAGGCGATAAAGGAGAAGATATTTGCTAAGATCCCTATCGAAGAGACTAACTCTCACCAGTGCAAGCGACCATTCAATAATGGATGGCTTGCTACAATCTAGTTGGAGATCCAAATGATGATCCAACTAACATAAACATATCAAAATTAGAAGGCACACGTGAAGTAGAAGGAAGTGGTATTTCAAGTGACCAGTTCCTTAAGCCGTTAAAAATTAAGAAAGTAAACATTAGGTCATCAGACAACCCAAAGTTCACCAATATAGGAGATTATTGGGATGAAGAGACAGTTGCAAAAATCATGGATTTACTGCATGAATATCAGGACCTATTCCCTACCAGCTTCTCAGAAATGAAGGGAATAGTGGGAGACTTAGGGGAGATGACAATTTACATGCGACCAGATGTTAAACCCAGTAAGCAGAGACCATATAGGATGAACCCCAAGTATAAAGAAAAGGTAAAAGAAGAACTAGATCATATGCTCGATGTCGGAATTATTAAACCTATTGAGGAGTCACAATGGATCAGCCCTATAGTGATCTAGGATAAGAAGACGGCAGGCAAAGTCAGGATCTATGTCGACTTAAGAAAGTTGAACGACGCATTCTTGCATGATCCATTCCCAACGCCATTTACAGATGAAGTACTTGAAAGTGTCGAAGCGCAAGAGATGTATTCATTTACTGATGGCTTTACGAGATATCATCAATGGAGAATCACGAAGGAGGATGGCCACAAAAAAACCTTTGTCACTGAATGGGGATGCTACCAGTATGCGGTAATGCCCTTTGGATTCAAGAATGCACCCGCTATTTTTTCTAGAATAGTAGTCTCTGCTTTTAAAGATTTTATTCATAAATTTCTTGAGGTATACTTTGATGATTGGACTGTCTTTGGTCTAGTAAGAGACCATATTAAGAGTCTGCACATGATGTTGTACCATTGTCGCCAGTATCAGATTGCGCTTAATTCTAAGAAATGTATTTTTTGCGTGCCATTTGGCGTGCTGTTGAGTCACGTTGTATGTTGCGACGATATCTTGGTCGACCCAGCAAATATTGCGATTATCTAGGAATTACCACCACCTACATCAGTCACGCAACTTAGATCAGTTCTGGGACATACATGCTACTACCGGAAATTCATAAGAGGATATGTAGTGATCACTGTGCCTATGGAGAAACTGTTGAAGAAAGATGCAAAGTTCCAGTGGAAAACAGAATGCTAGGAAAGCTTGGATAAATTGAATACTGTAATGGCCACCGTGCCAATACTTGTATTCTAGGATTAGAAGAAGGAATTCCATGTGCATGTCGACGTGTCGTCTGTCGCGCTTGGCATAGTCCTGACGCAACTAGGATATGGTGCACTTGAACATCCTATTTCTTTTGCAAGTAGGAAACTATCAACAACAGAAAAGAACTACATGACAACAGAAAGAGAAGGCCTTGCTATGGTCTATGCGCTTCAAAAATTCCGACACTATTTGTTGGGTGGACATTTTCAGATGTACACTGACAATTCAGCACTGAAATACCTAGTCAACAAGCCAGTGTTGGGCGAGGAGATCTGTAGATGGCTTCTCCTATTTCAAGAGTTTGATTTTGATGTCATTGTTAAACCCAGTCAACTGAATGTTGGAACAGAACACCTATCAAGGATAGAGAGTGGTGAAGAGCCAACCAGCTTGGAAGATAATTTTCCTGACACGCAACTATTTGTGATCCACATGATGGACGACCAAAACCATGAGTTTAATGCCATAATTCACTTTTTGGGTACAGGATATGCACCTGAAGGAATGTCAACCACTCAGAAGAAACACTTGGTTGTCAAATTTGTTGATTATACATTGATTGTGGGACATCTATATAAGCTAGGTGTGGATGAGGTACTGCATCATTGTGTCTTTGACTATGAACGACCTTGGATTATGAGTGAATTGCATGCTGGTATCATGAGAGGAAACTATGCAGGGAAAGCGATAGTGCACAAGATATTGCAGGCAGGATTATGGTGGCTAACCATACACATGGATACTAAAAGCTTCTATAAGCATTGTGATATTTGTCAAAGGACAGGAAAACCCTCTCATTGCGACAAGATGCCACTTACGCCATAGATAACCCTTCAAGAATTTGACAAGTGGGCAATTGATTTTGTTGGACCAATCAGCCCACCAAGAAAGAGAACTGGTGCATGCTACATTATCACTATGATAGACTATTTGACCAGATGGGCTGAAGCTACGCTTGTTAAAGATTGTACCGCTGGGACTATGGCAAAGTTTTTGTTCAAAAATGTAGTCACCCGATTTGGTTGTTCGAAGATACTACTGAGTGACCAAGGTACGCATTTTGTTAACAAAGTGATTATTGAGCTGGCTGTAGTATTTCAGATCTAGCATAAGAATATGAATCCCTACCATCCTCAGGTGAATGGAACGGGTGAATCTTACAACAAGATTCTAGAGAATGCATTGGCCAAGGTATGCAACATGCACTGAGATGACTGGGATCAGAAAGTATTATTTTTGCTATGGGAATATAGCACAACCTACAAGTGACTAACATGGCACACCCTATTCCGACTAGTATATGGACAACAAGTTGTTAGGCCAATGGAGTACATTGTGCCAAATCTAAGAATCGTTGCACTGACAGACATGACTAATGGAGATGTTGTCGAGCAGAGGCTGACACAACTCGTACAAATGGAAGAAGAATGCTTCGTCACAGGATTCCATCATACAGTTGAGAAGCAGTGGTATAAATCATGGCATGATCACCATATCAGGGTTAAACCATTCGAATTCGGAGGAATTGTGTTTCTATATGGCAACAATTTTTTCAAAACACCCAGGCAAGTTAAGGATACATTGGCTAGGACCATATATGGTCGTACACATCACTTATGTGGGCACAATAAAACTATAGAAGCTAGATAGTACCTATGTCATGGGTATGGTGAATGACAGTCACCTAAAACCATACTATGATGATTATAACATCCCAAGTTAGAATCACACCACGCGACGAAAAAAAAATTTACTTTGTCACACGTCCACAACAGAACAAGTATGAATCACAGGAGAAGGGTGGAAAAGTGCAAAAAAAGGCGAAAAGTTATTCAAAAAGAGAAAATGACAGGCTAGCCGACATTAAAGTGCGAATATCCAGAAAATATTGAAGCGACTGTGACAACTAAGTGTCATTAGTTCGACGAGATATGAGGAGAATGACGACATGTTGAAAGGTCACATCTGATGGATCCTCCATAACTGTTCTGACAAAAACAACACAGTACTCAAGTTAGTGAATTAATGAACGGCGCAGTAGCCGAGAATCCCATGTGATGGATTACAAATTAATCGTCTGCTGCATGACGACTGCACGACGTGGTGGAAAGTATAAGTGCAAGGCTTTGCTGACAAGCATTATTTTACGACCACAGAGCAAGCTAGAGAGAACTAGATCTGAACGATTACATAGTCGAACCCTATCGAAGTAAGCCGATGCCCATGGTCATCGAGATCCCTAGCAATGGTGAGCCATCAGACGCAACTGTTATCTCCGATTTCCCATTCAAGAAGAGATTACATCCCCTGAGATACATCAACTACAACAACAACCAGATAATGATCCAATGGTGAGAACATGGAAGAAACCTATGAATGGGATAGGTCAAACTACCCTCATGACCCCTGGTTTATGTGCTCTACTGAACCCAGCTCAGAGACCACCAACTACTCCTGCAGCTGCAGCACCTATCATGGATCCAAGACAGCCCGCTCAGGAAGCAGTTGCAGGACCGTCCGGACTACCGCAGACAAAGAAATGCAATACTAATGCTCCTACAGATACTCTGGGTAAGGCACCCTTAGAAGAGGAACAAGAGGAGGATGACTCCATAGAAGAAGACTCACCACCGCGTAGAGGGCTGGATGCAGAGGAAGAAGATGAGAATTTCCCATACTATGTTCAGCCAAGGAGAGTTGATGCACTAAAGGTGGACCTCCAAAGGAAGGCGACTACAACTTTGGTAGTGTCGTGGATCCCTAATAACGTCCCCCTACTGATGGATATCATGCCCAAGTTGGCTAAGTTGAAGTTCAAGGACTTTGACACTCGACTATAAGACAAATTAAAGAGAGCAAACTGCATGGTCCCAAACCAGCCCGACCCAAGTGGAGCACAAGTGCTTAGGCCAATGGAGTGGGCCGAGGGAATTTCCCATGCAGGTTTGATTAACTTACTGTTTATGCCCCATTTTGGCCATGGTTTACAAGTCAACACTTATGTGAAGCAACTCCTAGTATGCTTTCATAGAGGATTCATGTGGCTCTATCAACCATACCTGGTCGACACCGAGCTAATTTCGATGATAACAGGCCTCCCAAATGAAGGAGACAACCTTGTGCCATACTTAGCCAAGAAAGACACCACCTAGATCAAGAAGAAGTATAACTTGCGACATGCAAAGAGTGGCTTCCTAATCATCCCAATCGAGAATGCAAGTGTGCGGTTTGCTATGAGAATCTTATCGTGTAATTTGTTACACAAGATGAGGCCCAATCAGTGTTCACTAGCAAGGATGGAACTCGCAGAGTTATGCGCATTGGGTGGAGGGTTCAATTGGTTGCATTACCTACTGAACAAGCTCATAGATGATGCAATGCAGGCCCAACATGAAACCACCTACAAATTCCATTATTCATGGCTGCTTATTTTAATCTCATTCACGATGTGGGCCAAATCGCCGGACTATGTGCAGATGGGTGTCCCACTACCTTTCCATGGTACAAGGTACTAAAACTTATGGGATGACAGAAAATAAAAGACCCAGTGGAAGGACAACAACATCAAGTTATTTTTGCATGTAGAGGTGTTGCGTGATGTTATCCGTTGGTCCCACCGAATCTGCACTGCGATGGTACACAGGTACGCAACATTTATTAACTTTTAGGTTGGAGCGCATAATATAATTCTAGAGCTGAAAGGGACTCGGCCAAACAATTGCAAAAGAAAGATTCATGGTGATGGATGAGGAAGTGGATGCAATCATCCACCTATGGTTAGAGAAATGGCATGGCCCACTAGAAGAGCCCCTACCCAAAGGACAGGATGAAGAGAACCCACCACTTCACCAAGTTCGTGGTGAAGGTAATGAAGGAGGTGACGAACATGATGAGGAATAACAAGATGACGATGATAGGCATAGCTCAGATCAAAGTGATTCGGAGTGCACACCAAGTGTAGAGCATGTGCAGACCTAGACACAAACAATACAACAAGAAGGCCAACAACATCGCAAGAAGAAAAAATCCGACAAAGCGTCGAACATGAACACCCTGACAGAAGACGATATGGAGGAGCTTGCAACAGTTATTGCTAAAGTCATGCAAGACAACCTTGCCATCTTGAAAACGTAGCAAGCAAACATAGTTGAGCAAGTTGTGGACCATCTGAATAAGTTGATAGAAGCTATCAACAAGGTCAAAGCCACTATTGAGGCTGAGACATATGGCGTCGACCCTAATGTCCCAGTAGTCAGACCAGAGTTAGTGTCCCCCATCAAAATGAAAATCCAGGTGATCGCACTAGAAACCAGAACAGACCTAGGTTCCTTTGATGATGCTATCAAGGATTTTTCCACACTCCATTCAGAATTCTCCAAGATGCCATTGAGCGAAGTCTACAAAGTGCAGCAGGTAGTTGCCTCGGAAATGCAGGTAAGAGACAATGTTGTTGCCTATCAAGCAACAAAACAACAAAGGAAGGAAAAGGCGTGCAAGGCCCTGCTAAAGGAAAAATAACAAGAAATTTAGGGGCATGTCAACCTTCTTGCTAAGAAGGAACAAGAAATACTGGCACACGAACATAACCGCATCACACTAGCAGAGACCATCAAGAATGACATCATGGAATTCCCACCTGAGGCAGGCCAAGAAAATGAGGACTCCACGGCTAAGGTATCGAGGCTAGCAAAGATCATGCAAGATCTCTGAAAGCAGGTAGAAGAGTTGCAATCCAGACATGTGTAGAGAAAACCTCCTGAGGAGCTCGAAGAGAAAATAAAAACAGCGTCTGAGGATGCTGGAAAAATAAAACAAGGAGAGACATCATGTGCTAAGGAACTAGAAGACGTTTTTGTGGTATGGGAAGTGCTTATGGAGGATGCAACTATTGAAATCATAAGGGAGAACAGGCATACAATTGAAGAGAAAATTGTTGCGAAGAAAGAAGACATGAAGAAGTTGGCCTTCCAAGAGAAAGTATCCAAGATGACTGAAATCAAGCGACTGCAGCAAGAGGTCCAGGCTCTTCAAGATAGAGAGAAGGTGAGAGAAGCATAATTTGAAGTACATCAATCAAAAACAGCGTGCATCACCAGTGTTATTTAGCCACTAAATGAAAAACTTGAGACTATCACACAGTCAGTAGATGCAGGTCTGTTGGAACATATCATCTCTGACCGAGTAGAGCAACTGGTTGTGCATGCAGAAGAGGTATCAGAGGAAGTTGCGAGGGTGCAACAGATGTTGAAATAATTTCAAGACAAAGTTGGTCCTGGGGCGTAGTCAAATCTAGAGTCATAAAATTTTGCAAGAAAAGCAGTAAGTTTTGTGACAGAAAATTTTGACAACAAGTCCATTTTTTCTTAGTGGCTCGGGACAAGCCACATGTGAGTGTTGGGGGCCTATTGGGCTAGGAAAGGAGCATAAGGAAGAATTTCATGTGCAAGCAAAAGAAGGTACATCGCACATGTGGAGGGAAGGAAGGAAGGTTGTGAAGGAAGCAAAGGGACCAGCACAGATAGAATGGAGATGCACATGATGAAGGAAAGGCAAGCGTACAGGCGTACAGGTGATAACGACCAAAAGCAACAAGTGAAGATCGTGGCCGCTAAAGACGGCATAAGCTTGTGGAAACACACATATGGAATAATATTTGTAGGCTAGGCTGATAGTGCCTTGTGTCCATCCATGACATCCTGTTCTGACGGCTGATCACGACTTGTAACTGATGAGTAGTATGTAGTTGACCCTATGTGGTCTGATAGAAGTTTTAAATAAGAAGAACCCGTTCTGTACAAGGGTTGGTCTTTGGGTGTTTCTTTCCAATAGTTGTTGGTTATGCGTTGGTTGTCCAAGGATAAGGACACCATTTTTGTTTTATTTTGAGTTAGAGTTAGCATAAGAGAAGATTCAAAGAGGAGTCTAGTAGCGGTAGGAGGTTGTTGAGCCGAGGATCTTGCAGCTGTGTGCGCGGACCGCCAGGAATAGGAGGAATCTGCAGCTGAGTGCATAGATGGTAAATAGAAGAGTCGATCCAAGCTGTGCACGGATCAGTAGGAGTAGATAGAAGAATAAACCAAAGAGCATGAGAGAAAGAAGTATGAGTCAAAAAGACATATCATAAGATCAGTATGCAAGTCACAGGCTGCAAGGTTCTATATCCATTTCTCATGCCAGATGAAGAGCACCTTGGTGGTTTTTCCCATATGGGTTTCCACGTTATTATTTGTGTTTAAATTGTTTATTGATGTTGTATATGTTGATGTGAATGGTTTCTATTTTCTTACTTTATGTTGATGAGATATTGTTAAATGCATGGTACAATATTGTTAACTAGTGAATGAATAGTTGTTAAAGAATTGTTGGACTGCGCAAGCAAGTTGTGGTTAATCCCTTAAGTTAAAATATAAGTCACAAATGGTATGTTAGTTCTAGGATCAGCTACGTCACACAAGTTGCGCCAATTGTTAATATTAAGGACCAGGTCATGTCGCGTGCGCTGACATACAATTGTGCTCAAGTCACGTAGGAACTGTCTAGCCTTCAAAGTTTCCTTCGTCAAGTTCCTTGGCCCCGCGCCAAGGGACTATAGTCCCTCACCAACTATGGAAACATGGTTTCGGCAGTTACCCATTAGATATCTTAGGTGAGACTGCACTTTCCTCGCAGGTGTTGCCGATGGAGTTACTCTATCAAGCCGATGTCTTGTGGTTTATTGTTGGTATTATGGTGTTGTTGAACTGCGGGTCGAGACCGAAAATAGATTGAAGCCAACACAATGGTTGATGGAATTCTAGGCTCTTCATTGTCCAAATCAAATGTGATCAATCTGGAGTCGAAGGGATCCACAGCACTAATTGCAAACAATAATTATTTCCGCTGTGGCGAGCATGTTTTCATCACTTCTAATCTGTAGTCCACTTAACTTCTTGATCCTTCTTTAGCATGGTTGTAATTTTTTTAATGGTTTCACCAAAATTATGTATGAACCAACGCAGAAAATTTATTTTCCCAATAAAAGATTGCACATCCTTCTTGCTTCTTGGTAAACTAATTTTTAGAATTGCTTTCACCCTTTCTGGATATATCCTTATGCCATCGGCTGAAACTAAATGACCCAACAACTTACTTTATTGTACAGCAAAATGTGACTTCTTGGGATTGAGAGACAAACCATACTTTCTACATTTCAGGAAAGTTTGTTTTAAGTGCTTTAAGTGTTCATCATCAGATTGTGAGAAGAATGTAATATCATCCAAATAGATTACTACAAACTTATCTCTTTTTCCCACAAAAGCTATGTACATAGCTCTTTGAAAGGTAGCTCCATCATTCATTAACCCAAAAGGAATTTTGTCGTACATGAAAGTACCCCATGGAGTAGTAAAAGCTATCTTTTTTCTATCATCAGGGTGCATTACAATTTGATTGTACCCTGAAAAACCATCTACCATTGAAATTCTTTGTGCACCAACCACCTTCTGCAATATTTGTTCAATCTTTGGAAAAGGATAATTTTCCTTCAATGAAGATTGATTCAGCTTCCAAAAATCAACACACAATCTGATTTCACCATTCTTTTTCCTAACAGGTACTAGATTGGCTACCCATGAAGAATATCAGAGGGGAACATTAATCTTAGCATCTAACAATTTTTTAACCTCCTTCTCTATAATGGGAAACAAAGCTGAATTGATTCTCCTTAATTTTTGTCTAAAAGTGTTATCTCCCAAAATAATTTATTTTGATAGTATGAAGAATTTAACTTATGCAATGAAGGATATGAATGTCACTGACAGTTTGAAAGCCTCTGTTTTTTATTTGGATGAAAATTTTACAAGTTATATCTTTCAGTGGCTTAGGCGAGGACTATCATAGCTCATTAGCCACTGAAAGGCTATGTTTCGGCAGCTAAACAGTTGAACACGGGCCAAAGGCAAACCATCGAAAGTGGTCTAAGCAAGTAGAGTCAAAGTAACACTTTCGGTGTCTTAAGAGAGACTACAGAAACTCATTAGCCACCGAAAAGGGTCATTTTCAGCAGATTAGAAAGGAGTGCAACATATACACTAACCATCGAAAGCTAAAAGATAAATATCAGGTGGAAAACCCTTTTCGGCGATTTAGGCAAAAGCTATGACATATGTGTTGACCATCGAAAGAACATTGTTGACAACAGTCGGAGATTTACTCCTCTACAACGACGACGTTTCAGAGGTTTAGTACTTTATGCCATTGACACTATGAAGAGTCTAGTGGGTTGAGGTTCTGATCGCCGACGCATTAGTGGTTAGAGCTTCCAATCACCGATGCTTAACCATCACGACGTTAGTGGTTTGAAATGCTGACACTACAGTAGCATTCAGGTTTAAAGTTTGAATGCATTAGTGGTTAGAGATTTTGATCGCTGACAGGTTCATCAGTGGTTTGAATCGGCAGTTAAAAATGGGTTTTTCAAAGTCACTATCTACCGAAAACAAAAATTCACCACAGAGACGGGGTAAAGATTCTGGTGGTTTAAGAAGAAAGATCACGTTTAAATTAGCTACCAAAAGCTAGTGTTTCGGTGGTTACCTGACAAAATCATGGAGTATCTAAACCATTGAAAGGCTAAAATAGGGAAACGGTTGGGAACTGTCACATCCAACCTCGTCAACAAGGAAAAAGGCCATTTTAAAGCATGATTACCCACTGAAAAGACCTATATCCATGTGACTACATGGTAAATGAATGAAAAGGGTCGTTAGGCAAGTAGCACAAACTGATTTGACTGCCAAGCCTCTAGTTTCCCTCCACCTATCCCGAAGACCATCAAATAGCCATCAAATGCTTTGGCTGAAGCAAGTTACAGAGATATGGGAAAAGAGATCTCAAGGGTCAAGCTGCTGTCATCATTTTGGTGACCTCATCTTCCATAAAAGACAGAAATCCCTCATAATCAGTGCCTTGGGACCCCATCAAATTTCATTTTCAAAATTAGCATTGTTCTCACCAGAAAAATGAGCTCTAAGAGAGCAGCTTGCTGAAGCACACTGTATACAAATTCTAAAGGCTTTTTTGCAGGTACCCAGGATATACACCCTTCAAGATGAAGAAAAGTGGACCAGCTCTCAGACAGAAGCTAGGTGATGTCAGTTATTTAGAGACCCATCCAGAGGTTTGCAGACTATTCTAGGAGGTAGGCTGCTACAAATATTGTGAAAAAATACAGGGTTTTCATCAGCAGGTGGCTGAATATTTTTCCCTATCATTTGATGGTTCAAAAGCATTCATAGGAAGGGAAGAATTTCTCATAGATGAAGCACTAATCTCATAGGTCACTAAGCTCCCTTGCACTGGAGAGAAGTGGTTCAAGACCACCATACCCAAAGATGTGGAGTTCAGGTCATATCTCAAGCCTGAGCATAGGGGAATGATATGGAAGAAGAGTGTGCCATCATCATGGCTGGAAGAGAGCTAGCAGCTGTTGCTAAATGCCATTATGGTCTATTTGACCTATAAAGGAAGATACAATAGATCAATGATCTATCATTTCAAATTCATGAACCACTTCACAGGTAAGAACCCTCTTAACCTACCCTTTTATTTACATATGAGTCTAGGGAAGATGGCCCATCAAGGGAAATCCCATCCATCCAAAATTGTTGGTAGGTTGTGCCACCACGGTCTTGTCTAGCTATTGGTCCAGGAATCGTTGAAGAAAAGAAACATTACTTAGCCCTATTTCCTGTTCTAGAATGGCTTTGAGACAGGCCTTCACCCATAGAAGAAAGGAAAATCTCCTACAAATAAATCCAGCACTTCAAGGAGTGGGAGAAGAAGGAGGAGGGCCATTTCCCCAATTGCAACGATTGAACAACCTCCCTCCTCCTCCAAAACCAAGAAGGAAAAAAGGAATTTGAATTTCAGTGAGAAAGGTCAGGGGGTAGAAGCACACCAGAAGAATGTCTTAAACCTACCTTATTCATATTTTGAGGAAGAACAAGGAGAGGATGAATCCCTAGCTCTACAAATTGTTCCATTTACTGAAGCATTGCCACTCCCCACACCACAGGAATAAGAAGAACCAGCTGAAAGGGCTTCCTCCAACAAACCTAGAAGTCAAAAGATCAATCAGCTACTAAGGTAGGTTTATGAAATGGAGGTCTTGGAAAGAGAACTGAAGAGAAACAATGAAACATTGACTAGAAGAAACAAGCTATTACACAAGTCCTACATGGAGCAGAGAGAGAGATACATCTTCTTGAAAAGGATAAACACCAGTTACCTGAAGGACAATACCAGGTTACTCAGGATGGTGAGGCTCCAAATAATGCAGTTGATAGAAACAAAAACAAACCCTAGCAGCCACCTTACCTTATCAACCCTAGCTGAAGCAACCATCAGTCTCTAGCCTCTTGAAACGATCCAAGGCCCAGTAAACACTCCAAACATGAAGCCCTTAGAAGGAGAAGGCTGAGCAAACAGGCCTGGAAAGGCATTTTTTAGTGAAACCTAATAAATTTTGTGAAACAGGGATTTTGGTGGTTAAGAAAGTGCTGGAGCAGTCCATTAGCCGCCAGAAGTTCCTCCTTTCAGGAGTTAAAAGTTTTGAAACCAAATTTTGGCGACTGCCATTGGCTCAGGGGCATAAGTTAAAGATAAAAGGTGCTGACATAAGTATCAAAAAGGGTCTGTTAGATCTATTATGACAAAAAACCGCCATAAGGTCATCAACCCAAATTGTCAAGGAGAAATCAGTGGGTTAACTGACAGTGGACCAGCATCAGTGATCATTAGCGAGTACTTCAGTTATTTAATGTTCAGTCAGTGAACTAAATATTCATTATAGTTAGAAAAGTAGTTAGGTAGGGTTTCAAACCCTAATTTGCAAAAACTATTACTTTTGATTATTTTTGTAAAAAACAGATCCAAGTTTTAGGATCTGTCCATTTTGTAAAAGGCTATAAAGCCTAAGATCAATTTTATAATAAAGTTTCAACTTTTGGGACTTATAAGCCTATCTTATTGTCAGCTTCTCATCTTGTTCATTCTGAAATATAAGCTCTTTTATTATGACTTGTTCATCCATCATCTCTATCTTTACTTTGCTTATTCCTCAATGTGTATTTAGGTTATTTTCAAGTTGATTAATAGCTAATAGATGTAATCCTATTGGTGAGTTAATGTGATTTGATTTATAAGTACCATCCTTGTCAGGATTTAGCCATTTATATGCATCTATTTTGTATGTAAGTCTGCCAGCTTGCTGAGTTCTCCATCTCTGCACCTTATTGTCAAAATACTGAACAAGTTCTAACTAAAAGCCTTGTAATTGAGTGAGATTCATGCATGTCTTGAGAGTGGAAGGTTATATAGGTTACCTGACTTGATCCATATCAGAAAACCCTAAAAACATTTTAAGTTACCAGGAATCCTCGAGATACAACCGAGAGGAGTTTCCTGGAGTGATAACAGAAAGGTTTAACATTTGGTTTTAAAGGCACTTTATGCTATATAATACTATTATCATATGTTTTCAAATATTCGTATGACCAGGAAAAAACATCAACATACTCTTTTAATAACTTGACGTACCTGTTTCTTTGTTCTGTTGTGAGTCCCTTTGAGATCTTCACCATTCTAGGATGTTCCTTAGTGCCAATATTACAATCCATCACATTTTCCTCTGAAGACTACATAATTGGTTTTAAAGGGGTATCATCCTTTGAAAACATCCTCTCCAAAGGCACTAAACCCTTAGGAAGGAAATTACCTTTCAGCTCAATGATCTTGTGACCTGCAATCTCCTTTTTTGCAAGACCTTCAAAATCTTCAATTTCATCATCTTGTTCTTGACCAATTAATGAATTGGAAAACTCACTAGTCAGCTCTAAAAACCTTTTTATCTCAAAATCATCTTAAAAAACTCTCCATTTCTTTATATTGTCCGATAAAAAAGGCCTGTACCTAATCTCAATAGGATACTTCAGCTGTGTTGTTTTAGGAATCCTGAAATATGTGGCTGCTAGGGCAAGAGAATCAACAGTTTGATTATGATCCCTAGGAATATAATTGATATTAAAAGAGACAAAAAAATTGTCTATCATACCCCATACTTCATTCCTGTATACTTTCGGCAGATCTTGTTTTACTTGATAGTTATTCCTTACTTGCTGAACAACTAACTCGGAGTCGCCATACACAGAGATTTGCTGAATACCTAGATCTTTTGCAGCTTTCAAACCTAACAACAGAGCCTCATATTCTGTCGTATTATTAGTGGTAATAAATTCCAATTTATACATTAATCTTACCACTTCACCACCAGGAGATATCAGAACAACTCCTGCTCCATCACCTTCTTTTGATGATGATCCATCAAAATACATTTTCCAAAGTTCATCCTCCTGTTTCTTAATACATGTGACTGATTTTTATTTTTCAACCTGTAATAAACTAGCAGCATCATTATCATCACTAAAATGCAACATACAAGTACCCAAATCCTTTTCAACAGCATACAAGGGATGATTTGTAGGATTCTTGTCATTAATCACAATATAAGCAAATTGTAACTCTCTATACAGCCTTCTAGTTTCACCTCCAAAGACAGGGATGGTTGCATATGTTAAGTCCATTTGTAGAGTTCCACCTACCTTCTTGGCCCAAGATCTAAAGAGGAGCATTCCAAACTTAGGTGTAATGTCTGCCACTACTACATCGATAATCACACTTTTCATAGGTAGCTGAGCTAAACTAACTACCATATCCTTTATCACTCCTAGGAATTTGATAGCTCGAGAATCGAAAGCATACAAATCATGATAAGGTTTTTTTGTACTCAAACCTAAAGCCTCCATGACTGCTTTTGGCATGAGATTATGAGATGCCCCTGAATCCAAAAGGCAATTATGCATCATTTGCTCATGAATATTTAGAGTAATGTAAAAAGGAGGAGATGCACTTGCATCATTTTTAGTTTTTTCTGCCAAAGCTGATCCAATAAAAATTTTAAGATTTTCCTCTTGTAGATTTGATGTGTCAGAGGGTACTTGACTGTTTGTTGAACCAATCATTTTCAAGACTGAATTTTTATAAGAAGGACTCTTTATCAACTTAGTAAAAGGCATAGGAATCTTAATTTTGCATAATTCATTTTCCAGATTAAAATTCTGCATACCTTTGTTCACCTCTTCAACTTCAACAATTTTCTTTTGTTTATCCTAATTCTATTTTTTTTCTAATACTGGATCAGATTGTTGTTTAGGAGGCAGAATTACCTTCTTCCTAGTATTTTGAACTACCTGTTTTGGCCCTGATCTTAAATATAAGGTTTTCTTTACATCAATCTGATATGTATCAGCAATTACAATAGTCAGTTCAAAATCTAAATCATTTTTTGTTTCAAACACATCTATATCATAATATTCTGAGTTCAAAAAATCTTCCTCAGTCACAAAACCTTCATTCAACTGTTCTCCAAAATAATTCATATCCTCATCTAGATCCTCAAAGAACTCTTCTTCTTCTATTTATCCTTCATCAATTACATTATTTTGAAGTGGTGGTGGCACCTTTTGATCCTCAGTTTCGCTCCTTTCTTGTTATATATTATTGTTTATTCTTTCTCTTGGAATGAAACGAGGTGCAAACTATCTTCTGAATTGATTTGGATTATTAGGGTTTCTGTCTCCATCTTGAACAGGTTTATTTGAATTTTTCTCTAATTCCAACTTGTTTAGTTTTTATGTTAGGATTTTCACTAGCTTGGTCATCTTGTCAATTTTACCTTCTGCAGAGTGGGATGTGGAAACCACTGGAGTTGACTCTTTCTTACCCTTTCTTTCATATAGTTGTTGAGTTGAGTTTCCCTTCAGTCTATTAGAAGCCAATATATTAGACTCCACTTCCAATGCTGACTCTTGCATGTTAAGTAAAGTAACAGGTCTTCTTTCTCTCAAGAGTAGGGAAAAGTCATGATCAAAAGCATTAGCATAAGTGAGTTTTGCAGAAGTTTCAGAAGGATTTATCTCTGTAGGAATTCTGCTATACATATTATTGAACCTATTTGAAAAAGTAGCTATGGTTTCATCCTTCTTTATTCTAAGAGCTCCAAACTCAGTAATGTTATATATGTGATCCTTAGTATCACCCCACTGTCTCATGAAAAGATCCTAAAGCTCTTCTATTATAGTAATAGAGTTTGCTGGTAACTCTCTGAACCATTTTCTGACCTCTTCATCTAGAGTCTGTATGAACATCCTCATCCACATATCCTTTGCCTTGATATTCTGATTATCTGCATAGCTAAGAAATGCATTCCAATGCTCCTCAGCTGTGGTCTCACCTTGTCCATTAAACCTAGGTAAGTATTTTTGGTAATCTCCACCAGGAAGAGCATTTAAGGGCTGAGACAAAACTAGAGGTGAAAACCTAGCTACCACCATTCAGTCCATCATATCCAATGGTTGATTTTGGGATGCCATATTTTAGTTGACTGGTTTAGATGATGGAAAGACTTGACTAGAACTTGGCTAAAAATCAGTTTAACCAACTTTGAGGTGAAATAAAGGGATTTTTCCAGGAGATAAAGTCTCTGCTTTTTTGAAAGATTGAGGATCAGTAAAGATCTGAAAATTACTAATAGGAATTGTAGGTTTCAACGAAGATGAATCTTGTTCCTCTTCCTTACGAACATAAAAAGGTGATGATATGTCTAGTTGATCAGGGTTACATAGGGCTGGAGATGGCTGAGATCTTTTGGTTTTCCTAGTTGTTTTCAAAATCTGTTATGGGTCTGAGACACCCAGTTGTAAAGGTGAATTAGGTCTACTTCTTGTCCCAATTCTTTTAGTAGCCACTGTGAAATATTTGCTGAAATGTAGTCTTCTAAAATTTTATGGTTTAAGTCCACCTCTCAAAACCAGTTAAATGATGAGTAACCCAGGGAAAGTAGGATTTCAGCTTCGTCCCTGGCAGTGGCACCAAAGATGTTAGTGCCAGAAATTGTTATTAGACTATAGAAGAAAAAGCCAACACAATCTCATAAAACACAATTAAATAAGATAGGTTTTTTAGGGTTTTGGTTGTACAGTTTGTAAACAAGAGGGTAGAAACTTGACAATGCTAAAGCAAACACTAAATAATGCACAACTGAAAGACTAAGATGCATAACATATAAAACATAAACCCAATGCAATAATCATAACATTAAATTCCATCCACAGTTAACAAGCACTTCATGTCTATTAACCTTAAACAAGAAATGAATATATCAGAATAGGGTTTTTCCAAAAATTCCGCAGTAGACATTTTTAGTCGACGTTTCGATTCCAAATTGGAAACCATCATCAGGACAAGTAGTCAATTTGGATGGGTAAGCTGCAGGTCCGGAGAATAAATAGGCTTTAGTTTGTAAGGATATCAAAATTCTTTAAATGAAGCCGACTATTCTTAGGTATAGGTAGAGTATTTTTATTTTATAATTTTTAATTAAAATATTTTTAATTTTTAAAAAGTTTTAATTTTTAAAATATTTTTAAATTTTTAATTATTTAAAATTCTTTCATTAATAAAATTTATAAAGTTTTTTATTTCTTTAAAGTTTAGGTATTAAAGTTTATAGTTTAAAGTAATATATTAAAATTTATAAAAAAATTTATAAAAAATTTAAAGTTTATAGTTTAAAGTAATATATTAAAAATTTTAAAATTTTTTAAAGTTTAAGTATTAAAGTAATATGAAAAAATTTTAAAGTTTTAAAATTAAAGTTAAGAATTTATTAAAGTTTAAAATTAAGGAATACGTCTAATACTAACAAAGTTTTGATATTAATATTAATATTAAAAAGTTATTTAAATATTTTAAATATTTTTATTTTTATTGTAAGTTTATAAAGTTTATCTAAAGGTATAGTTAAAGTTATTTTTAATACTATACTATGGTTTATTAATAAGGTACTATGTTTTTTAATTAAAAAATAGTTTATTTATATTAATTAAATTAGGGTTTGTTAACTAACAAGGAATTAAGGGTTCATTAATTAATTAAGAATTTAGGGTTTTGTTAATAATTAGGTTTTTAGGGTTAATTTATTTATTTATCTAAGACACGTTATAACCTAGACAGATCGGACTTGTTTTGACCTTTGATAAGGGGGACCCAATTCTTGCTGACTTCAAACCCACCATCCCTATTAAGGTGGGTGTTTGATAATTTCTAGGGCTTCTCTGAATCTTCATTTAAAGTAGTGGTTTTCTTTTGCAAGCAACAAAGAATCTTCAAGACATATGTGGTGTTTAGTCTTCTCCGAGTGTTCCGCAAAGGCAAAGGTGCGGACATGCTGGTTGCGAATTGAGGACTGTTAAAGACAAGGTTGATGACCATGAGCATAAAGGTGTCTATAAGGTCACATGTTCTTGTGGCCTTAACTACATTGGGGAAACTGGTAGGTCACTCAAAGTTAGGTTAAAGGAACATGGGCCTGACATCCGCAACCAGGGTGTCCGCAGCTCTACCTTGGCGGAACACTCGAAGAAGTATAAACACCACATATGTCTTGAAGATTCTTTGTTGCTTGCAAAATAAAACCACTACTTTAAATGAAGATTCAGAGAAGCCCTAGAAATTATCAAACACCCTAATAACCTTAATAGGGATGGTGGGTTTGAAGTCAGCAGGAATTGGGTCCCCCTTATCAAAGGTCAAAATAAGTCTGATCTGTCTAGGTTATAACCTGTCTTAGATAAATAAATAAATTAACCCTAAAAACCTAATTATTAACAAAACCCTAAATTATTAATTAATTAATGAACCCTTAATTCCTTGTTAGTTAACAAACCCTAATTTAATTAATATAAATAATCTATTTTTTAATTAAAAACATAGTACCTTACTAATAAACCATAGTATAGTATTAAAAATAACTTTAATTATACCTTTAGATAAACTTTATAAACTTAAAAAAAAAAAAAAATATTTAAAATATTTAAATAACTTTGTTAATATTAATATTAATATCAAAACTTTGTTAGTATTAGACCCATTCCTTAATTTTAAAATTTAATAAATTCTTAACTTTAAAAAATTTTAATATTACTTTAAACTATAAACTTTAATACTTAAACTTTAAAAAAAAATTATATTACTTTAAATTATAAACTTTAATACGTTAAAGAAAAAAAAACATTATAAATTTTATTAAATTTTTTTTTTTTTTTACTAAAATGGTTATAGGACTATTTTATTTATCAGCTGGCTAAACAGCTGTCAGTAGCTTTACATCCAGAGTTGCTGATCTAACATAGGCATAATTTCCAGAGATACGGGCGAAAATATAGAGCTTGCACCCATTACAAAAGTTCTGGAGTGTGCGATACAGAAATAGGATTCTTAATAGCATAAACATCTAGAGAGAAACTAGAAAAACAGAGAATAAACTAACCAGAGAGGATGGAATTCAGAGTTCTGATTTTGGGGTCTTGCCATTTTCCTTGAGCATTTCTACTACCTTTTTTTCCAGCTCTGCCAGCCGGTTTCCAATTCCACCTGCAGCATTTTCCAAATCCTTCATGCTTGTCAACTTGTCTTCGAATATTTCCTCCCTCAGCTCTTTGAATTACAGATTCATGCTCTCCCATCGACTGGTTCCGAGTGTTTTCATTTTGGCCTATTTGTTCTCCACCCTGTGGACTACAGACTTCAGTTCGTTTAGATCGGCCTGAATTTGAGAGAGGCAAGCTTCTAAAGTGGAGGACGAGCTGGATGCCATGGCTAGACCCGATCTGCTCCCCTCCAAATCCCTTGCGCGAGGTCTGAGAAATGCTCAGCGTATCCTTCAGCAATATACAGAGGTGGTTGATGAAAGCATTAGGAGAATCCGGCCTGATATAGGCACGAACTTTTGTTTTCATTTGATTTTTGAAAGGATTCTCATCGATTACCTGAGATTTCCTTTGTTGTAAAGGAGATTTACCTTGCTGGAGATGAGTCTCCCTAGAGGACGCGAATTGGAGGCAATTTCCAATGGATTCAGGCCCGGTATAAGGAGAGCAATGATCATGATACAATCTCTGATCAATATTTGTCTTACTCCTGAACTTTCTGCTCCTCGAATGCCTCAGACTACCCGCCGACGATAGGGAATGTTTGCTATTAGAAAACGAGTTTCTCATTTGCCTGTCCTGGTCAACTCTGAAAAGGACCTCACCACTTGCACTATGGGATGGGCACGTGATTGTTGGTTCCATTAAGACTAAGAAATCCCTTGCTCAAGGAGACTCCCAAATTCTCTTCATGGTCTGCGATTTGGTTGAGGTGCCGAAGGACGTGGAAGAACTTCACCTCTTCGAAAGAGTTCAACTGTAATATGACTTTCCTGTAGTAGTGGGCCAGCTCCATGTTATTAGGGGCCTTCTTTAAGATGAGAGCTTGAATGATAATTCGGGAATCACCCATGATAATGAGCTTCTTAATGGAAAGCCTTCTAGCCTGATTTAGACCATGCCAAATAGCGAGGATTTCAGCAGCATTGTTAGTTTTTTTGCCCAATCCCCAGGAGAAGTTGAGAATAATTTTCCCGGAATAGTCTATCAGAACTCCTCCACTTCCTGTAAGCCCAGGATTCCCTTTTGAGGCCCCATCCACCTGCAGAATGTGCTCATTCAGAGAGGATCTGCATTTAATAAACTCCTGCTCTTCTAATCTGATTTCCCACGGAGCCTGCTGCTTCGTAGAGAGCTTGATTCTGGTGAGAAGAGAGGGGTCTAGCTCTTGGAACCAGCTGTGCTCCTTATAGTCAGGGGTGGTTTCATTTGAAATTTTTGGATTTGAAGCAACCAGCTCCCCAATCAAGGCCTTCACTTTGGATGCAACTTGGGCCGGAGTACCTGCTTTTTCCCTAAAAATTTTGTTATTGCGTTCCAGCCACACTTTCCAGCAGAAGATTTTAGGAACCCACATCCAACACATCTTTAACAGCTTCACTCTAGGAAGGGAAAAAGGAGCTAAGTCGGACCAAAATGCAAACAAGGAGAAGATGGAATGGGGGAGAGACAAATTCAGCTGAGCAAGAAGAATGTTCCAAAGATCTATAGCAAAGGGACACTGCAAAAACAGATGGATCAAGTTTTCCTCATGGCTGGCACAAAGAGGGCATCTAGAGGGCCCTTCCCAGCCTCTTTTAAGGAGATTATCCCAGGTTAAAATACTATCATGCAGAAGAGACCAACAAAATAGATCGATTTTGGGAAGAGAGGGATGGAGCCAAAGGTTCCTCCAAACCATGGGATCCGAAGCAGCCCAAGGGATTGCTTTTAGGGCTGCATAACCAGCAGCAGCGGAGTACAGACTAGAGGAGGAGCCCCATCCTCTTTTATCCTTCAGCTTGGAAGAAGTGGGGGAGAGACCTTGGAGAGAAACTAAGAGGGAGCGAGCTTCAAGTTCAAGAGGGTGCGGGACAGCCCCCAGATCCCACTTGATCCAAGAGTCATCCGGGCCCCACCTAGAAAGATCCCAAAGGGTGAATTTGCTAATCAAGTGAAGCCAGTTTTTAATGTTCTCCATTCCTTCCAAGGCATTTAAAGGAGGCTGTCCTAGAATAGAGTCTTCCCAGAAATTGATTTTGGAGCCATTTCCTGGAATCCAAGTGAGGTTAGAAGAGATCATATTCAAGGACTTAAGACAGAGAGAAAGGATTGGAGAGCCTTTCCTAGTCCTTGGGGGGTGGTCTAGGCACCTTTCTTTGTGACCTCTGAGGTACTTTGTTCTTAACGCTTTGGAGCTCCAAGTGGTTTTTCCCCTTATCATTTTCCATAGAATCTTTCCTCCCATGGCTAAATTTTGAGTGGACACATCTCTGATTTGCAGCCCTCCTTCCCATTTTGGGGCTTTGATTTTATTCCAGCTTACTAAGTGCATTTTCCTTCCATCATTCATTCCCCCTTCCCAAAGGAATTTTTTCAAAAGCTTGTCAATTTCTTGCACTATTCCTTTTGCGGCTAAAGTGAGCGAGGCTTGGTAGACTGGAAGGGAGGTTAGGATAGAGTTAATAAGAACAATTTTACCTACTTTGTTCAGCCAGGATGCCCCCCAAGACATCATTTTGTTCTTGAGTTTTTCCATCAGGGGCATCCAAAGACTCTTTCTGGGGGCATCTTTCACAAGAGGAATTCCGAGGTATTTTATGGAGTCCCACCTGGAAGTTCCTTCCATTTCCAGCGTCCTAGAAATATCTGTCATTTCGATGGGGGGGCAGTTTCAGCTATAAATTTTGCTTTTCCTCAAACTGATTTCGCTACCAAAGGCCTCTATGTAAGCATCCAGCTCATTCTTGAAGGATCTGGCCGTGGAGAGATTAGCCTGTCCCATGAGAAGGGTATCATCAGTGAACTGGGCATGGTTCATACTCTTCACTCTTGGGGAGATTTGGAGCCCCATTAGAGAATACTGCTGAGTTTTCTTATCTAGCTGAAAGCTAAGGACCGAAGCTTGAATGACATAGAGCAGGGGGGAAAGGGGGCAGCCCTTCCTGAGGCCCCTAGAGGCTTGGAAGAACTTGGCCAATCTCCCATTCACCAAGGGGGCGATCCAGGGCCCCAAGATGCAGGCTTTGATCCAGTTGACTAACTGGGGATGGAATCCCAGTTTATGCATTACAGCAAAAAGAAAGTTTAACCGAACTCTATCAAAGGCATTGGCAAGGTCTAGTTTGACTATCATACCTTTTTCTTTCTGTTGACAGCTTGAATGGATTGCCTCTTGGACCAGGATGATGTTGTCATGGATTTGTCTGCCTTGGATGAAGCCCCCCTGATTCTTCGGGATGATCCTAGGAAGGATTTTTTTTAATCTGTTAGCAATAACTTTGGTGATGATTTTGTACCCTGTGTTGCAGAGTGAGATGGGGTGGAATCTGGAGAAATTTTGGGCAGCTTTTTCTTTAGGAATTAATGCCAGAAATGAGGAGTTTGTGCTCCCTCCAATTTTGCTGCAATTCTGGGATTTCCTCACCATTTTGACCAGATCCTTCTGAATGATGTCCCAACAGGCTGTGTAGAATCTGGCCGTGAAGCCATCAGGCCCTGGAGCTTTGTCAGGATTCATTCCGTGAAGAGCTTTTCTTACCTCATCAGTCGAGATTGGGGAAGTCATCCTGCGATTGTCTTCCTCATTGATTAGCGTGGGGATATCAGAAAGAGGGTAGCGATCCAAATTAGGGAGAGTATCCATTTCTTCTGTGAAGAGATCCTTGAAGAAAGAGTGGGCCGTGAGCTTGATATCTTCAAATTTGTTGATAGAATGGTCCTAGAAGTGGATTTCTCTGATGTTGTTGTGGTTCTTCCTAGCTTCTACCTGCTTATGGAAGAAAGAGGTGTTTTTATCACCATCTTTGAGCCAAAGAAAGCACACCTTTATTCACCAGTATTGCTCTTCTCTTCTCCGCGCTGAATGAAGGGCCTTTTGAAGGTCGATCTCCACATTTAGCAACTTTGGGGTGATCGTGGTTTCCTCCATGAGCAGTTGATGGCTTCCTAGATCTAGCTGGGCTTGCAATCTTTCAGAGATAGGGGAGGGCTGAGACTTCGCCCAGATTTTCAAAGCAGCTTTAAGCCTTCTCAACTTCTCTTCCCAGATGAAAAAAGACAACCCAGAGACTGCTTTTTTCCAAGTTTCCGAAACCAGATCAAAGAAACCTTCCATGGAGACCCAGAGAGGGATGAAGCGGAAGGGGATAGGCCCCATATTTTCTACAATGGTCAAAGAAAGGGAGATAGGCTTGTGGTCAAAGGTGCATCCTGGAGGATTTCAGAGTTTGCAAATAGACCAAGCATTAGGAAGGACGTGTGAACAAGGAAACGATCCAGACGGGCAGTAATATGTCCTGAACCAACTCTTTTATTTGTCCAAGTGTATTTACCTTTTTTGGGTTTGATATCCTCCAGGTCCCAGTCTGAAATGATATCTTCGACCCACTCCCATGCTGGATCTCTTACGGGTGAGCCTCCTTTCTTTTCCGAGAGGGCGAGGGTGACATTCATATCGCCAGCGAGCGCAAGGTTGTCATGCCGATTTGCTGTCAGGAACAATTTCAGTGAGTCCCAGCATTCTCTTTTTTTTGACAGAAGAACCAGAGCATAGATGTTGAAAAGGATGATCTGATGCCCCGAGTCTCGGTGCTGCAATTTCGTGAATAGCCAATGAGTGGTGCTATAATCCTTGAGCAGATCCAGCGTGGAGGAGTTCCAAAAGGTGTCTATCCCTCCTGAGGCTCCCCTGGAGTTGACTGCTCTTCCTTATCCTTTTTTCCAAAACTTTTTACTGGCCTCGATGGTCTCAGGCTCCTCCATCTTCGTCTCCTGGATTAAAAGGATCTCCGGGGTATTCATTCTAACTAGGTCTTTGATTGCTTCTTCTTTGGACTTACTTCCCATCCCTCTGCAATTCCAAGAGACGAACTGCATTAGGGTTAGGAGGAGGGGGGCTGGCTCCTTTCGAAGCCTTGCCTTTCTTTGTGGATCTAGTTTCCATCATATCCGGGATGGTTTGCTGGACTCCTTCTGTTACATCCATGTACGATTTCTCCTCCCTTTTTTCTCGGTCTGGTTTCCTTCCTCTTGGATTCTTTTCAAGCGTTCCAACCGAGCTGCTTGTCTCTGTGGCGCCTTCGTCGGATTCAACTCCGGTTTCAAAGCCTATAGTGATATTTTCATCATCTGATTTTAGAGCTTCTTTTGCTAGGGGGACATTCTTGTTCCTGGCTGGGTTTTCTGAAGGGGACGCTAAGTGTGAAGCTATCTCTTTAAATTCCTTCTCTGGTTCTGTTGAGGCCTGGAAATTCACAGGAAACAACAGTAAGGGATTCTCCCCAATCAACGTTCCCAACTAGCCCGTTGATCGTTTGGTATAGGGAATCCGTCCGGTTTGCGGTCCGGCTACCGTAATCCAAACTAACAAACAAGGGTTTTACCGGTTGCGGCCCGGTCCACCAGAATTTGTATTTTTGACGTAAGTATGAAATGCAAATTGCTAACTAAATGCTGGGTGGTGAAGGATGCAAGGAGTGTCCACAAAGTGGTGCACAGGTTCTTACCTCTCGTCTTAGGCTCACCATGCATCTGAGACACTCATGCAGGAATGAAAAGACTACCTATCTAAATGCATACCTATCTATCTACCTATCCTATCCCCGGGGAGCCAGATTGTGATTAACATATATGAGTAATGTAGATGTGCATGCGTAATAAAAGAAATTATAGATAGCTGGCATTATCTTTTACACACATGACAGCAAAAAATATTACACAACCAGATAGCTAATTGTTTATGACAAGCATTACATTACTCATGGTAGAGATTTCATAAAATAAATCAGAAATCATTAAACAGAGACATAGGTCATGAAGTTAGAACGATCTCACGATTCATGGATATAATGCTGAAAAACAAAGTAGTTCATCTTTCGATTATCCATGTCAACACATTTGAAATCCCATCGATCTTCTTTCCAGAGGCAAACTGTAACTTTATATTGCAAAAGGAAGTAGTTCTTCTTATAATAAATTTCCAGTCTTCCTGGGAAAAAAGACCCTCTCTTCTCTACGTTTCCTATTTTTATACAAAATGCAAAAAGTGGTTGGGCTGCCCAAAGTGACCTTTGGGATTCCCAACCCTTCAGTCTTCCCAACGTTTCATTTTTTTCAAAAATCCTTTTACAAACTTATTAAATTACAGCAGAGTTGACCGGTCCTCTTGTGAAGAGGGTTTCGCTTGGTTTCCCAAGAATTTCTTCCACGCTGCTGTTTCAGCAGCAAGATCTTCAAACGAGCTCGGTTCTAAAAACTGAATGTTTAGCTCGAACTTTTCAGCCTAGTTTCTAATGGCCTCTACCCTGGATGTGTTCAATCACACCTGTTCTTCTAAGAGCTGCACACTGACGGCTGTATGGCCTATTTCATTTTTTAGGATTTGGCCATCAATAGATTTGATGCATTGTACTCTGGCTTCTTCATCTTGCTGCCCTTTCTGCAACATTTCTACAAATGCATCATGATCAGGGAACTCATATAGTCTCTGCTCGGCTTCTATTTGACATCTGTTGTAGGTAACCAGGGCTGTCCTGAAGAATTCTGTGCAGACTCCTTTGGTTTTCTTGACCGTCTTCTGGAAATATTATGCAGTATTGATAGCGAATTCTATCAGATCGTGGTCTCGTTTAAGGGCTTGTTTATCCTTGGATGGTAGTTCAGCTGGGGCTTCCTCATCGTTCTATGCTCTGGCTATCCTTGTAGTCAGTACTTCGAGGATGTCTTGGGACCTATCAACAAAATAAGAAGCTGTTTCCAAGATTTCTTCAAGTCGGCTATCAATCTAGAGGACCTGGCATCTTTCTTCTTCTAGAGCAGTTTGCAGGTGTAGCACTTTATCTTTTTGGGCCAGGATGTGTTCTTTAACTGGCTGTAGATCAACCTGTTGTTCCTTTGCTGCTTCCAGCTACTCTTTTAGTTCTTTAACGTATGCGGCATTGGACTCATAGATAATAGACTGCTGCGCTTCTAGGTCTTCTATCTTTGCCTTCAACTGCTCCTTTTCATTCTTTAATTCTTGTATTTCCTGTTGTGCACTTTCCAGAGCCTTATGTGCTGTTTCCTTGGCCTATGCTTCTACCTGGACGGCACAAATTTCACTCTTTGTGGCCTCCATTTCTCTCATCACATGTTCATATTTTCTCTTAAATCTATTGCCTTCTTCCCTTTCTTTTCTCAGGGTGTCCTTAAGCTGAGAGGAGGTCTTCTTGGATGACTCTATTTCAACCATCATTCTGTCTATGTTATCCTCAGAAGCATGTATTGCTGCAGTCCCGGCCCTTATAGTAAACCTTGGATCTACATCTGTTCCTACCATCATGACCTTGTCTGTTATCATTTTGCTGGCCATTTCTTCTGCCCCTACCTTTCTTTCTGTTCTCCTCATTATCCTTTTAGTAGCTCTATCATAATATATGGTGCTGAAATTAGGGACTTCTTCCCCTTTTTCCTGCACAAAGGGTACCAGATGTATCATAGGGGTAGCATCTTCGATGGTAGTGGGCACTTGAGGGATCTACATTTCGAGGTTTTCCTCTCCCTGACTCAGCCCTGACGATGTTTTGGGAGCTTGCTGTTGTGTCAACTTCATCTGTTCAGCCTCCTACTCTCGTACTTCTTCGTCTAGCTTTCTCTGGGCTTCTTCGACTGCTTGTCTAGCAGCTTCTTCTATTTCTCTGGCTGCTTCATTGGCTCGTTCAGCTGCTTCCTGGGAAGCTTTCCTCCTTTCTTCTTCTCCCTTTCACATCCATTCTGCAACCTCATCTTCCAGCCTCCGAGCCTCCTCTCTTATCCTTTTGGCTGTTTCTTCAGCCTTAGCTTGCTCGGCTTTATCTTGTTCATATCCTTTCCCACCCTTGGTGGGGTTCTTCGGCTTGAATCTTTTTCTGAGTGCTGCCATGTTAGGGGCATTCCTATAGACCAATTTTTCTTTATCGTAATGATGGCTGTATTCGAAGTATACTTCATGTTTCCTACAGTGTTCTGCGACTTTTCTATGAGTGTCATTTCGTCTGAAAGTCATCTCGCCAAAGTGGAACTTCCCTAGTTCCTCTACAAATTTTGCAGCTGCCTAGCTTAAATGGTAGAGGTGGATAGGCAGCCTTCTTTTTCTGAAACAAGAAGTGACCAACACCGTCAATAAACACTTGTCTGACTGCCTCTTTGTGGACTATATAATCTGTGGCATACTTTGGCAGTAGATGGGGTGTCTTTGATCCTCCATACATTCTAATATACATGCCATTTTCAGTCAGAAAATAATCTCCATATTCTTCAATCACCTGCATGGCATCTTCAGACATACAATCACATCCCCCCGGGAAGATGAGCTTGTATAATGGCATATTAAAATGCTCACATACTTCTTGGTAATGACTGTGGTACAGGTGAGCCCATAATGGTTTGTAAGCTGCGTTAATAGGCATTCTGTCCCTATCCCATACACACTGGAGGCCTGGGAAAGGTTGGTTACAGAGTATGCAATCTATCAGAATCAAGCTCATATAAAACTCATATCTTTTCCGGGCTTCTCCTCCTTTTGCTACAGCTACACAAGAGGAGAGACTACTCGATACCAGGCTGGCCCAATTGAAGACTGTTCCTTCTGTTGCCACATAGAAAATCAGGGGTGTCCTCTCGAATTTGAATAACCTGCCATTAGCCCTCCCGAAAATCCTGTTTAGTATTAGAGCTATGAATCTGTAAGGGGCTCTAAGGATGGCTGTGTCATAATCTTCAGTTGCTCTATGTCTATAGAGATTCCCTGGTAATAGCATTTTCCTCATGGTTTCTACTAAATCCATCCTAAGGTTGTCCAACCACTCATTGGACAAGAAAACTTGAGGCTCAGGCAGGTGGTAAGCTAAGGCCACGTATCCAGGGCTAAATGCAGCATAGCCCTGACCTTCAACATTACATATAAGCATTGTGTCATGGTTGGTGTGTGGCAGGATCCATTTCATCACTTCAGAGCATGGAAACAGCTCTGGCCTGGTGGCGACTTTCATAATGGCAGATTTTTCTATGTTTGCGTAAATGGGTGCTTCCTCAAGACCCATGTCTAGGAATTCCCTACGGGAAATCAACCTGTATATTTCTCCCCATTTATATTCAGGTTCAACCCCCGTGACACATTGGGTGTCCTCATAGATGTACTCAGTTTTTGTTTCTACTTCGGGTACTGATGCTTCTTCCACTGCTAGGGCTTTCTTCCTATGCCTTCTGGACATTGTAAGTTCATCTTGCCATATGTAATCATTTTGACATTAAGTAATTCGACTTTCCATACATTGTGCATCAATTTATCCTTCCTCAAGTGTATCATAATTGTGATCATTCAATAAACTCAAATATAAATCTCTCATACTGAGTAACCGGACTAGCATACAGTATTGTGCAACGTGTTGTTATCCCATGCAACTAATACATATATTAATCAACCTTACAATGCCTTATGAATGAAACATCTTATGATCTATTCTACATGCAACAAGTTCATCAGTCATACTAGTGTTAGCATGAAATCTACATTACTATGTGACCTGTCATTTTCTCATGATATTGATACATTGAAGCAATACATGCAAACTATATGTAGGTGCAGCATGCAATTATCATTCTACTGCCTATCACACGCAAAGAGCATCAAGCTTAAGCCAGCCAACACTTCATCCCTACATCCTAGCAGACAAATGGCAAAAGAGACGCATGCGACTGGCAGCCGAGAAAAAAAAAACAATAGGCTGATAGCCCATTTCACCCTCCTCGACGAGCAGTAACCACACTTCTGCACAGGGTATCCTCATCAAAACACGACCCACACTATCCTCAACAAACATAGTGTAACCGACGGAACATCCCTTCGACCCTCCTAGGGTTTTAGGCGACCAAAAGCAAAAAAGGGGGCTGCGAAAAATGGCACAATCAACGTAGGCCGCGAAGGCGACACTGCCGACCATAAAACCCCTTCAAAACCCTATTCCTCCCGGCCAAGCAAATCACAGGTTCCATCAATAATCCCTCCCGAGACGACGCATAACTCTGCAGGTGAAACATCTCTGGTTCACCATTCCAGGAATGTACCAAGGAAACCACAGCCTACCAAAACAGAACCTTAAGCAATCCTCCACAAATGCAGTCCTCTACCTATCGCGGTCGCGCAGCGAGGCCTTGTGCAGACGGCGTAATGGCCTCCTGCGCCTAAAACCTTTCAACCCTTGCGTGCAAGCAACGACTAACAGGCAGAAAGAAATCGGCTTAAAAGGTTAAAACGTCCCCCCCACACCCTAGGTTAAGATAATAACCGACTTGAACAAACTTAAATCCTAGCTGGACGAGGGAAAGAAAAACATCGGGATCCCAAAACACGGTAGAAAATCAAAAACGTTCAACGCAATGGGAACAATGGGATGCACCTACCTGGAAAACTGGTGAAATGATCAAGCTGATGATAGTTGGAATTCTACCCTCGCCACCTGGAAGCTGGTATAGTGACAGCTAGACCTTCTCTCCTTTCGAAGCACGACAGCTCAACTCACCGCGACAGTGATCAACAATAAAATAAACAATACAAACCCCCAACTATCGCACCGTATATATAAAAAATGCCACACGTGCGAGCATTTAAATCGGGCGTGAAAAGAAAGCGGGGTTGGGTGACTAGACATTCAGTCCCTCCGCAACGGCGGACAATCCCCGGTACTAAATCACTCACCCGGCTAAATATAACGCGTGAACAAAATGACAGTCAGGCATCGGTGGATACCTTGATCGGATGACCAAGAATCCGAACCCCTCCGCAACGGCGAATGCTCGGAGCACGATGCTGTCCTCAACGGAGGAGCAAACGATGGCCAAGCGCTCTGCTATAGAGCTGGCAAAAACAAAACACACATCAAGGCACCGATGAAAGTCAAAGTCAGAAGCGATCCGCAACGACGGATGCCTGAAAAGGAGGTCTGTCCGCAATGTCAGACGAGGGAGACTTCAAATCCCTCCGACGAAGAATCCAAACCCACCCGAAACGTCACAGAATGAAAACCCACACGCCACGGTGGACAGAAAAGGATAGTCGACATCTGGAAACGCTCCGCAACGACGGATGGTAGGATCAAATATCTGCCTGCAACGGCGAAGAGGACAAAGATTTAACTCCCGATTAAAAAAGATTTGAGAGATATGCAAGACGATGACGCATTCAACTAAGGCTGGGATTCGTTAAAACATTGAAATGAGCGAGCACCAATCGATTGACAGCAACCCAAAGTGCCGGAAGACACTTTAAAATCCATAGGCCAAAAAATCCATAGGCTGAAATCAAGAAAAGAACTGACTAATTCAAAGTAAAGGAGGGTCCCAAAATTTTCATAATTTTGGGAAATTGTTGCAGATGCAACAATTGGCGACTACCTGGTGAACCCCAGATCTCTGCATTAACTCTCTCTCCTAACTTAAGACTGTCTGAATAAAATTGAAATCTTCTAGATGTCTGTATCCCTAAGTTAGCCAACTTATGCATTAAAATACTTAGAAATAAGTCTATCTTTTAGGGAAAAGGTAACACTAGCAGTGTTTCAGGTCTGAATAACTCTTTTGAGGCCAAATAAATGAGGTTCATTTTACCTGCCCTTTGGAATTTATAGCTTAAACACCACAGGATTGTGACAGAGGGTGATAGTATTATCCTTTTATTCCTCATTCCCATGCCAATCTGCACTTTTGTGCCCTTTTTGAACTTTAGTTCTTTTGATATGAGTCCTCCTGTATGCCTTTCTTACTGAATTTTAATTCAGGATCCTCTATCCTGTAGTGTCCTTTTGTGTGAACAATGTACTTTGTAGTTCAGTTCACGGACGGAGAGGATCTTATGGCCATTTGGTACTTTATGCTTTGAGATTCATGCTTTTCGAGCTTTTCTTTGATATGTCTTGTTCCTTTCAGGAGCTTTGACTCTTCATAGCTTTTAACTTGTCTTAATCCATGGCATGGGATCATTTATATGTGATAAACTATCCTGCTCTGCTTCCTCTCCGTGGGTCTTTTGCGGTCAGCTTCCTTGGGTATTTAAGATGTGAGATGGATGGAGCCTCTAAATAGTACTTCAGACCCTTTTTTCACTTCTGGGTTATTTACAAGGATTAAGTAAGACTTCAAGTGAATGCACTGCCGGTTAGGAATACAATTACTAGAAGATATTCTATACTTTATAGCACAGTTTTTTTGCTCAAGACTTTAGTTGATACAGAACCCTGACATTCCCATTGCATCCAAAAGTTTTCCTCTTATTCAAAATCAAAAGGAAAACTAACAAGGCTATAAAAAAAAATAGTAGCAAAGCAAGTAATAAAAGAAGAACCATCAAAGCATTAAAGCAAGAAAACAACATAAGCGACAAAGAAATTTATTTATGTACAGATGAAAACAAAGAAAGAAAACTTTTACCCATTCCTGAAAAATTATCAATCTAAACTAAGGAATGAGCTGGGTTTTAGACATTCATTATCTAACCATGATCCAACTGTGCTGTTATAGAAATGGCACTCATATCCAAAACCCTGTAATCGTTTCTTTCAGCCTGAGGGAGTTGAAGGAGCTCAGGCTGAGTGTCCATCATAGGACTGGCCTCTTTTGAAGTGTGTCGTCTCAGCTTACATTCAGTCAGATGGTTTCCCAATACAGACTCAGCAGATTCGTTTCCTTCTCCTAGCTTAGTGACATTGTGCTTCATATATGGCTCTCTCAAAATCTTAATCATGTTTGGGCTACCCTTCTGAGGTAACCACAAATGAGACCAGTCTGAAGCAAAGTACCCATTTAATCTTGCTATCCAATCTCGGTTCAGGATCATTCCATATCCATCAGGGATGTTTGCTACTATGATGTCAATGTAATGACATGTCCTTTTATTTGCAACTAATCGGATCAGAACATCCTCCATTTCCCCTACTACTTTGACACTGGTTTCGTCAAGTTGAGTAACATCCCAAATAGTAGGTTTTAGCGGCCCATTAAGTTTTTTGCAAACTGCCAGGGGCATAACATTCATGGATGATCTAGAGTCTACCAAACAATTATGGACCTTATGATTTAAAATTTCAAGAGTCACAAGGAAAGGTGGGGCGATGGTTTTCTTAGTCTTGATCAACTCAATCTTTTCTTTCACAGGTTGGTTTGTTGTGGGCAACTCTTCTTCCAGTTTGCCATGAATATCCTTGGGTATGTCATCTTTAGCCTTCACATCAGCCTACCCTTTTTCTTCCTCTCGCAAATCTGGGACCTTAGATGTTATTGCATTGTTCTTAATGGCCAGGTTTTCATCTTTTGTGGTTGTAGGGGTATATTGAGAATTGAGAACGTCTTCTTCCGTGTTAAACAATGATATACCATTCCATGAAAACATATTATCATCGTCTGGTTTTACTAAGGTCTGCTTCTCTTTTTCTTCCTCACCACTATCCCTAGTCAATTCTGGATCCAACAACTTATTCATCACCAATGTTATTGAATGTAACCACTGAGGACACTTCTTCTCAGAATGATGTTGTTGATGAAAAGTACAGAAATTATCTCCTCCTATTTTTGTTATGTTTATTGATGCCAAATTTGGAGGTGGGACTTGCCATTGGTTGTTATCTTCCTTCTTTGGATAGTATGGCTCATTGGTTTTCTGAATGTCCCTCTCCTTTTCCAGATCTAAAATTTGGTTGGACATTTTCTGAAGCACTTTCATCATTTCATGATAATTATGTGGTTGATCTTCTTTAGATTTAGACAGCAGTGAGCTTCTTACTACAGTGGTCTTATCTTCAAATGAGTCAGGATAGTCCTCTATACTCTCACTTTCAGCCTCTACTCTTTCAGCCTCTTGATAGGTTTCTGCCAGTGTGGGCTTGAGTTTCATCTTGGCAAACATGGCCAATTCAGGGCCTAGGGCTGAGGTATAATACTCAATTAGAACTTTGTCTGAAGGTCTGTCAATAGCAGAAATTTTTTTTAAGTATAATGAAAATCTCTGAGTGAAATTATGTACCTTTTCATTCCTTTATTTTCTTAACAAACCAAGCCCTTTCATCAATGAAGCATGTGTCTTTTGAGTAGTATACTTACTCCTGAAAACACTCTCGAAAGTGTCCCAATTATGAATGGAGTTTGCAGGTAGTCCAAAGTACCAGGATGTTGCTGCTCCTTTCAGAGTATGAGGAAAAAGTCTACACACCACATCTTCATACTCTCCAGCCCTTAGCCCTTCTAACGCTAGGTAAAAACTTTGAAGATGATCATCTACAGCAATGTTGTCCGCGGGGTCAAATTTGGGCAAAAGCTTGTCAAAGGCTTGAGGTAGGTTATGCAAAGGAGGAGTTAAGTTTAGAGGTGACCTAGCTCTCCATGCCGGCAAAGGGTTAGGTTGATTACCAGCCATTAGCAAAGGTAAGCAAGTAATACTAGGAAAAACAGGGTTTCAAGGATAGAACCAGAAACTTCAACTTTATAACATCTGCTGGTAGGGTAGTCACGAGAAATCAAATTCCACGGCCAGCCTTTACTGGCGGCCCTCCTTCTAGTGCCAAAACTGTTGAGGCCTAGAAATTCGCAGGCAACAACAGTAAGGGATTCTCCCCAATCAACGTTCCCAACTAGCCCGTTGATCGTTTGGTATAGGGAATCCGTTTGGTTTGCGGTCCGGCTACCGTAAGCCAAAGTAACAAACAAGGGTTTTACCGGTTGCGGCCCGGTCCACCGGAATTTGTATTTTTGACATAAGTATGAAATGAAAATTGCTAACTAAATGCTGGGTGGTGAAGGATGCAAGGAGCATCCACAAAGTGGTGCGCAGGTTCTTACCTCTCGTCTTAGGCTCACCATGCATCTGAGACACTCATGCAGGAATGAAAAGACTACCGATCTAAATGCATACCTATCTATCTACCTATCCTATCCCCGGGGAGCCAGATTGTGATTAACATATATGAGTAATGTAGATGTGCATGCGTAATAAAAGAAATTACAGATAGCTGGCATTATCTTTTACACACATGACAGCGAAAAATATTACACAACCAGATAGCTAATTGTTTATGACAAGCATTACATTACTCATGGTAGAGATTTCATAAAATAAATCAGAAATCATTAAACAGAGACATAGGTCATGAAGTTAGAATGATCTCACGATTCATGGATATAATGCTGAAAAACAAAGTAGTTCATCTTTCGATTATCCATGTCAACACATTTGAAATCCCACCAATCTTCTTTCCAGAGGAAAACTGTAACTTTATATTGAAAAAGGAAGTAGTTCTTCTTACAATAAATTTCCAGTCTTCCTGGGAAAAAAGCCCCTCTCTTCTCTACGTTTCCTATTTTTATACAAAATGCAAAAAGTGGTTGGGCTGCCCAAAGTGACCTTTGGGCTTCCCAACCCTTCAGTCTTCCCAACGTTTCATTTTTTTCAAAAATCCTTTTACAAACTTATTAAATTACAGCAGAGTTGACCGGTCCTCTTGTGAAGAGGGTTCCGCTTGGTTTCCCAAGAATTTCTTCCACGCTGCTGTTTCAGCAGCGAGATCTTCAAATGAGCTCGGTTCTAAAAACTGAATGTTTAGCTCAAAATTTTCAGCCTGGTTTCTAATGGCCTCTACCCTGGCTGTGTTCAATTGCACCTGTTATTCTAAGAGCTGCACACTGACGGTTGTATGGCCTATTTCATTTTTTAGGATTTGGTCATCAATAGCTTTGATGCATTGTACTCTGGCTTCTTCATCTTGCTGCCCTTTCTGCAACATTTCTACAAATGCATCATGATCAGGGAACTCATATAGTCTCTGCTCGGCTTC
The DNA here is from genome assembly GCA_001517045.1 of Pseudotsuga menziesii. Lineage (NCBI taxonomy): Eukaryota > Viridiplantae > Streptophyta > Pinopsida > Pinales > Pinaceae > Pseudotsuga > Pseudotsuga menziesii. The sequence goes on from LPNX010694796.1 coordinate 79,526, forward strand.
TATTTGACATCTGTTGTAGGTAACCAGGGCTCTCCTGAAGAATTCTGTGCAGACTCCTTTGGTTTTCTTGACCATCTTCTGGAAATCTTCTGCAGTATTGATGGCGAATTCTATCAGATCGTGGTCTTGTTTAAGGGCTTGTTTATCCTTGGATGGTAGTTCAGCTGGGGCTTCCTCATCGTTCTCTGCTCTGGCTATCCTTGTAGTCAGTACTTCGAGGATGTCTTGGGACCTATCAACAAAATAAGAAGCTGTTTCCAAGATTTATTCAAGTCGGCTATCAATCTGGAGGACCTGGCATCTTTCTTCTTCTAGAGCAGTTTGCAGGTGTAGCACTTTATCTTTTTGGTCCAGGATGTGTTCTTTAACTGGCTGTAGATCAACCTGTTGTTCCTTTGCTGCTTCCAGCTGCTCTTTTATTTCTTTAACGTATGCAGCATTGGACTCATAGATAATAGACTGCTGTGCTTCTAGGTCTTCTATCTTTGCCTTCAACTGCTCCTTTTCATTCTTTAATTCTTGGATTTCCTGTTGTGCACTTTCCAGAGCCTTATGTATTGTTTCCTTGGCCTGTGCTTCTACCTGGATGGTGCATATTTCACTCTTTGTCGCCTCCATTTCTCTCAGCACATGTACATATTTTCTCTTAAGTCTATTGCCTTCTTCCCTTTCTTTTCTCAGGGTGTCCTTAAGCTGAGAGGAGGTCTTCTTGGATGACTCTATTTCAATCATCATTCTATCTATGTTATCCTCAGAAGCATGTATTGCTGCAGTCCCGGCCCTTATAGTAAACCTTGGATCTACATCTGTTCCTACCATCATGACCTTGTCTGTTATCATTTTGCTGGACATTTCTTCTACCCCTACCTTTCTTTCTGTTCTCCCCATTATCCTTTTAGTAGCTCTATCATAATATACGGTGCTGAAATCAGGGACTTCTTCCCCTTTTTCCTGCACAAAGGGTACCAGCTGTATCATAGGGGTAGCAGCTTCAATGGTAGTGGGAACTTGAGGGATCTGCATTTCGGGGTTTTCCTCTCCCTGACTCAGCCCTGATGATGTTTTGGGAGCTTGTTGTTGCGTCAACTTCATATGTTCAGCCTCTTGCTCTCGCAGTTATTCATCTAGCTTTCTTTGGGCTTCTTCGGCTGCTTGTCTAGCAGCTTCTTCTGTTTCTCTGGCTGCTTCATTGGCTCGTTCAGCTGCTGTAGAAATTCAATCCTGCAATAGATTAATTTCACCCACAACAATTAACAATTGATCATGCAAACTTATCAACAATGGAGACTGAATATGGAGCTGTAACAAAAAATTATATTAACTGAGTGTACAATAGCCAACCCTGTAATATCATAGGCTGCTAAATATATAGAATACATGAGCAAATGGAATGCATAAGGAAGCATCCAAATCTAGCATAAAGCAGGCTTACCCAAAATAGGCAAATCCCCCATAGGTGTAAAAAGTTGATCCCAAATCTATTAAGGACCCCATGAATTAGCAAGGGTGCATGGGCAAGCTAAAGAGTGGTCAAATGGAAGCTCATACATGCTTTTGCATGGAGGAAAGAGTGGAGGAGGAAGAGGCAACAAAGCTGATTCACCTCACCTAGTCTTGCTTTCCTATGTGCCTTAAAACACTGAAAAAGCAGAAGGGCGCCTAGGAGGCCAGGGATAAAGTAGATTTGATTCCTAAGGCTTTCCCAAGCGCTCCATGAGTCAATAATGGCAATTTTGACCTCATGGATAGGCAATTAGCAACTTGCACATGGTGGGACTCATGGACTAGGCAAATAAGACAAAATAAATGAAATAATGTCTAAGTGGGTAAATACTATGGG